>OZ038392.1:42121477-42516477 GCA_964036045.1 Eutreptiella sp. 'Long Island Sound 2002'
GAAAGTGCACAAGAAGAGGCCTCTCAATACCCCACAATCTGTGCTCCCAATCACCCCTTCTACAGAATGCTCGTGCTGGATCCTGCAGAGCCAGGCCGTGGCGCGACGCGATGCGGCTGACTGTGGTGAGAAGCCAGGCAACACCATTGGGAAGCGACTCAATACACAAAAACTGTGAAGAGAAAAAGCATACCCTCCCTAACCTTAACCGCACTGCAACAAGCAAGACAACCTCATAACCCCACACCCAGACACTCAGGGGCTGTAAGTGGGGGGTCTCCTTCCCCCCCCCCCCCCCCCCGAACCCTAGACGTGGTTGATTACGCTCCTATGGTTTGACCCAATGGACCCCCCCACCCCACCCTCATGCATCTACTAGCAACTATCACCTTTGCCCTTCCCAACAACTGTGTGAGCAAGGCAACAATGGTTCGACCCCAATGGACCCCCCACCACTGCATCCACTATCACCTATGACCTATGCCCTTCCCAACAAATTTCTGAGCAACGCAACAAAGATTAAGAAACGTAATGTGTGATGTTTTGATTTGATCTACAAAACAAGTTGTTCAATATCCAATGTGTGCAACAAATAGCAGTGACAAGACAAAATTGGGGCCGATTCGTACGAATTCGCACAAAATTTGCACGAAATTCGTACGAAATTCGTACCAATTGGTACGAAATTCGGGCGAATTTCACATTCTCGTGAATCTGTGAATCTAGCGTGAATTTATGCGTGAATTTGGGTGCGTGAATTTCACATTCACGCCAATCTCACCGAATGTGTTGAACCATGCGGCTACCTCAAAGCTGTAAATTGCACACATTTGTTGGATCTTACTTTGGGCGAAGATAGCACGACAAAAGCACACGATAGCACCAAGTTACGAGCAAAACACAGCAAAATTGGGTAAAATTCACGGCACAGTGAATCTCGGATTCAAACGGCCGGTTCACGAAGGGTACATGGTCTGGCAGTTGCCACACAACAGTGCCTTCAGACACAGTTGGAGCTAGTGGTGGTTTCCCTTCCGGGTCAGCAGACCCCTGTCCTCCTTCTTGGTAGATCAAGGTCTTCTCTGCTTGCCCTGATAATCCCAGAGAGCGTACCCTACGTACCACAAATTCCATATCGTCAGCTTCCGGCGGCGAGCTCTGGTTGACAGCAAATATGCCATCCTCCATAACGTGGCTAAGATAGTGAATGGCGTCAGTCCTCCTGGAAAATTGTGGTAGTACAACAGAATTGCCTTCGGCTTGTAACCTGTTGTTCATTTCGGTCAGCATATCGCTGATTCGCCAGCTCCCCAGGGACTTTCTTCCTTGCAGCCACGAGTCTTCAGGGCACGGTCTGGGTTCTTTCTCCACGTCCGCATCTCCACTGCCAACCTCATCATCATCAAGAACTGTACCTTCAGCAGGTCCCTTACTCCCAGCTGCCAGATCCTGTGAGCACGCAGCCCCTCCTGTCTCATCGGCATCCATGGACTCATCGTCAGCCTGTCCCTCAGCATCGTTGGCATCCGACTTCGCTGGGGACTGTACAGCCGGCGGTTCCCCAAGACAGGGGTGGGGTACACAGGGGCCAATAGACAGCTCATCCTTTGTACCCTTCGTGAACGGCCGTTAAGTGGCCGTTTGAATAATTGCGTGAATTTCACGTGAATTTACCCAAATTTTGAGGTTTTTTGGGGGGAAATGCCATATGATTGGTTCATTCTGAGGTATTTGAGGTGCCAAAATTCCTCCCCTAGCTTCGTTACACATCATCCAATGAAGGTCCCTCCCCAAAAGCATCCATCATGTCCGAACCGTGCCCAAAGCGAAAGGTGCCGAAACCCGGCAAGCCTGTAGCCAATTCACGGCCGTGAATTCACGTGAATTCGTACGAAATTCGCACGAATTCGCACGAATTTCGTGCAAATTTCATACGAGTTTCGTACGAATTTCACGTGAATTCACGTGAATTCATACCAATTTCACCCTTGTGCACCCCCTCATTTGTCCTAACACCCGGGGTACCTCCCCCCCAAACACCCCTGCAGGCATCCTGGCTACAGGCAACATGTGCACATGTGTGTGGGTGTGCCTTTGTGTGGGCCTGTGTGGGTTTGTGTGGGTTTGTGTATGGTGTATGGTTGGGTTTGCATGTGGGTGGATGTGTGACTTCCTGTTTGTTTCTACGTGCGGGCGTGCGTCTGTGTGTTGGTGTGTGTGAGGATGTGGGGGCCACCCGACCACATACGCACACAAACCCGTCTCAAACCTGACACCAACACCCACACACCCACACACACAACCACGGACCCATGGATACACACCCACACACAAACACGCACCTACACACACAAACCAATCAACACACACACACACACACACACATAGACACACCCACAATGATCCCGCCCAACACACCTAACCACGACACATCCACTATGCAGGTGTGTGTGCGTATGTGTGGCAAGGCAGTGTGTGGGTGTGGGTGGGGTGGCAGGGCGGTTTGATTCCACTAATGGCACATGTGTGTGTGTGTGGGGGTGGGGAGGTACATGTACGACTGTCTGTGAGGATGTGAGGAGCACCAAACCATGCAAATATACACACAAGCCTTACACACACACACGCACACCCTTCCCGCACCTCACACCAACACGCGCGCACACACAAACACACACAACCACACACCCAACTACACATGGACACACCGACCCACATACACGCATCCGCACAAACCATACGCATACACACACACACAGAATCACCCCCCTAAACATTTAACCGTGACACATCCACTGTCCAGGTACGTATGAGGGTGTGTGGGCGGGCAGTGTGTGGGTATGGGTCGAGTGGGGGGCTGTTTGCTTTCATTGAGGGTATGTGTGTGTTTGTGCATGGGTGTGTGTGTGTCTCTGTGTGGGGGGGGGGGTGTATGACTGTCTTTTTGGTTATGGGTGTGGGCGTGCGGCTGTGTGTGTGGGGCGGGTGAGGATGTGAGGAGCACCAAACCAGATATACGCACAAGCCATACAGACACACACACACACACACACACACATACAGATACACCCTTCCTGCACCTCACACCAACACGCGCATACACACAAACATACACAACCGGACACCCACCCACCCACACACACACACACACACATCCGCAGAAACCAATCCACACAGACAGGCAGACACACATACACACACACACACACAGAATCCCCCCCCCCCTATACATCTAACTGTGGCACATCCACTGTCCAGGTACGTATGAGGGTGTGTGAGCGGGCAGTGTGCCGGTGTGGGTCGAGTGCATGGGGGGCTGTTTGCTTTCATTGAGGGTATGTGTGTGTTTGTGCATGGGTGTGTGTGTGTGTCTGTGTGTTTGTGTGTTTGTGTGTGTGTGTGTGTGCCGGGGGGGGGGCAGGTACAGGGAAATGTGTGTGGGTGTGGGGACTTCGTTTTTTCATAGGTGGTGTTGGTGTGGCTCTTCTGCCAGTATCGTGCAAAAATGGTACGAAATTCGCACGAAATTCGCACAAAATTCGTACGAAATTCGTGCGAAATTTGTACAAAACTCGTGCGACTTTCGTACGAATTTCGTGCGAATTTAGTACGAAATTCGTCCCCAAAGTATACCGTGAATGTGGTTGTTACAAATTTCGTACGAAATTCGCACGAATTTCGCACGAATTTCGTACAAATTTTGACCAATTTGCATGAATTTGTATCATTTATATGCAGAACAAACACACTCAGCCCATAGCACACAGCACAGCAACGCAACAACAACACAGAAGAACAACACAGTCACCCCATATCACACAGCACAGCAACACAACAACAACACAGAAGAACAACACAGTCAGGTCATCAGCAACAGTCACCGATGAGGAGCAGCAGACAGACGAAGCACAACAAGCAGCAAGCAAAACAACGGTACCAACACAGTCAAAAAGCAGGCATTACACACACATCATGACAGTCAGCAGCAACAAACACAAACGACAGACAGACACAAACTACAAACAGCACAAACGTATTGTCCCACATGACTCAACAACAGGCAGCCACCCATCCAACCATCCACACCCACTCATAGCACACAGCACAGCAACACAACAACAACACAGAGGAACAACACAGTCAGGTCATCAGCGACAGTCACCAGTGAGGAGCAGCAGACAGACGAAGGACAACAAGCAGCAAGCAAAACAGAGATACCAACGCAGTCCAAAAGCAGGCATTAAACACACATAATGACATTCAGCAGCAACAAACACAAACGACAGACAGTCACAAACTACAAACAACACAAAAGTATTGTCCCACATGATTCAACAAAACCACCCAAGAACCCAAGAACCACCAATGCATGCACATATCACCCAGGCACGCACACACCATGCACCCACGCCCACACAAAGAACAACCCCTCCGACCAGGCACACCCACACACACACAAAAATGACACAAATTCATGCAAATTGTTTGAACTTCGTACGAATTTCGTACAAAATTCGTACCAACTTCGTAACAACCACATTCACGGTACGTATTGAGGGACGAAATTCGTACGAAATTCGTACGAAATTCGCACGAACTTCGTACGAATTTCGTGCGATCTTCGTACCAATCTCGCACCATTTTTGCAGGACACTGGCAGAAGAGCCACACCAACACCACCTATGCATGTATACCGGAGTCCCCACACCCACACACTTTTCCCTATACCTGCTCCCCCGGCACCCACACACACATACAGTGCAGCAATGTACACACACACACACACTGCAAAGACACACACACACACACATACACACACACAAACACACACACACACACACACACACACACTCACATGGCGTCAGGTGACCAAAGAACCAAGCACACACATTTCCCGATACCTGTGCCCCCGGCACACACACACACACACACACACACACACACACACACACACACACACACACACACACACACACACAATGCAGCAATGCAAAGAAACAGACTTTCTCAACAAGAATTCATGTACCTATAGTGTCGTCAATCAATAGTGTCAAAGGAGTGTATTGGAGTAAATGGAATGCAGGCATTGACTTCACTCAAGAATTTCGGTCTCAAACATAAGAATGCATTGATTCAAGCCGTGACATCAGCGAGTCAACGTATGTATCACTGATACATTCGTCGGGTGAAGTCGTACTGACAAAACAGGGATTCTCCACAATACTAGTTGCAATCCTTTTCACAATCCTAATCCTCATCACACACACACGCAAAAAATCCCCTGCATCCCCTGCGACAACGTCGTTTCGGGAGGGGATGCTGTGCTATGTCTATGAGCGCAGTCAAAGCAGTGTGAGGGGTCATAGATTGCGGTAGCATGTGGGAATCCATGGGTTGTTTGCCAGTAGTGCTGAGGTTGATTTGACCTCAGTGGGGTTTGTGACTGGAGGTGCGGTCGTTTTGGTCTGGAATGTAGTACAGATGGTGGTCGTGGTCGTTTGGTGTTGTGTTGTACTGGATGGTGGGCTGCATGGTATCTCCAGTGTCCGCCAGAGGGAGGTAGAGGTCTGGGAGTACTTTTACCAGGAAAAGGTCCCACACACCACGAGAACAAGGTTTTTGCTAGTGCAGAACGAACCCATCGTTTGTGGTTGAGACGTCTGAAATACAGCAATAGCAAACTGAAGTGTTGTAGTGGTACAGAGCAACCAATGAAACTGGCAAAAGCAAGTATCAGGCAGGGCACAGAGGAATGATGGTACTGCAGAATAGGCCAGATGCTAACAAAAATAGACTTGGACAGAAGCACTGCAGTACAAAATTCAGGTGGGGAGCAAAACGGAATACTGTACCGAACCCAGAGAAGAGGAAGACTGGAACGGATGGTTGGGGGAGGAAAGATAGTATCTTGCATGTCCTTCAGAGAAATAGCATCAGGGAAGAATGCAAGTACAGATGGTGCCGTAGGTGTAGTGAAGCATTTTCGGTGGGGGTGATGTCCGTGCGTCCACAGAAAAATCGAATTTAAATCGGCAAAATCGAAAATCCTTCAACCCATCACCCCAACCCCTCCAAGTACTACATGAAGTCTATTCCAAACTTCGATTCCATTGGAGTTGCGTAAATGGTCTTGGAATCCTTGCTCACCCCACGGGGAGTGTCCGCGGACACAATCTGGCGTCTATGGACAAAGAGAAGGTATATGTAAAATAATATGCAAAAAAAATGCGTTGACATGTACAATGTATATGTATCACCTCTAAACTATAAAATAGCTTAGAAAAAGGGACGAAATGAAGGCGACGGCGTCGCCGCCATCAGAAAATCTGACGGCTACGAGGCGTCGCCATCAGGATCTCCACTGAGATCCTGCCCAAACTGGGCCAAACAGTGGTTTCTGGGCGAAAAACAACAAAATAAAGTGATTTTTGAGTCAAAAACACTCATTTTGCGCGTCTCCCCCCAACGCGTCGCGTAGCCGACACGACGCGTTTCTGCGCCAATTCAACCTACATATGAAAAGGCCCACTGTTGGGCTACGCCGTAGGCGTCTGGGCGATTCCTGGAATCGCCTCAGCATTTTTTGAAAAATGCGTGAACGCGCCACTTTTCGCAAAAATGGACCTTCGCGGAACGCCGCGAAAAAGGTCACGCTACAATCTTTTATTTCTAAAAACGATAAAACAATAATAAAATTGCCTAAAATCTTTAGAAATCGAGAGTTAAATTCTCGATCTGGGGCTGCGTCGCGCAGGCGACGACTGTCGTCGCCAGCCCAGAAAAGACGTAAAATGACGATTTCTGGGGTATTTTACAGAACTCCCACAGAAATCAGGATGCCGTAGCATCCACAGGAAAATTCCTGATCTGGCCTGGCGAAGAGCGCCACAGGCTGGGCAGCGGGTATGGGTGAAGCACCCCATACCGCTTCAGTAGATTGCAGTGACAAAGCCTTTGTGAGATTTATGGAACGAAAAGTGCAGAATTTAGGGGGGATGGCAGGAATCCAGGGCAAAGTAGCATAGAACTCTTTCCAGGGGGGGAGAAAAGATTGGGAGGGGCATCGGTAAGTGGTACAGACTTTCGGTAACCACCAGGACGTCGGATACTGGTTCCGCTGCATTTCCCAGATTGTGTGACCCAGATTTGAAAGGAATATTGAGGGATGTGTTTGCAGAGAGGAAGAAAGACCCAGTAAGTTGTGTAACATACCTTGAATCACCCTTTTGGCGTACATGGAGTTGACGGCAGGGTATCAGGACAATGGTATTCGGTTGGTCAAGTGAGAGAGGAGACATTTGTTTTTAAGACCCCAATGTATATCCGAGTCAACGCACAGAATTTGAAACTGGAGGAAGGTAAAACTGGTACCCAGTTGCTCTACCGTTAGCGGTACATCGTAAGTACGGTGCAACAAACGATGTACAATGCGTATAGTGGAGAGCAATTGGGTCGCCGGGCATAAGCAGACAATGTTGTCAACATACCGGCACAGTTTTGTGTGAGGCGGAAGTTCTTTATCAAAAATGACATTGCCTTCTTTTTCCATCAGCATGATGTTGGCATTCTGAGATGCCAATTTTCCTCCTATCGTGATACCAGTGAACTGCTCCCAAATTTCCGGTCCGAGTTGGAAAAAATCGTTGAGACAGGACGCAGCTGTCACGGCAGCGACCAAGTCGTCGTCAGACAGGATGTGAAAATATTTAGGCGATTTTTTGCCCACACAGTCTAATTGCTTGGTGTTTCCTTTGGCAATGGAGATGAACAA
Source organism: Eutreptiella sp. 'Long Island Sound 2002' (assembly GCA_964036045.1). Classification (NCBI taxonomy): domain Eukaryota; phylum Euglenozoa; class Euglenophyceae; order Eutreptiales; family Eutreptiaceae; genus Eutreptiella; species Eutreptiella sp. 'Long Island Sound 2002'. Next base: position 42,129,249 of record OZ038392.1, read on the forward strand.
ATGGTTCTCAGCGCGAGCTGTACTATGGTGAGCATAACCTGGCATACCAAGAATACCACCCCAAAATCACCAATTTTGTCACACGCACCTAGTCGTTCCGTGTGCCCATGGGATATGAACAAATGAGTTTAGCACCCTGAAAATAGGGGGGGGGTCGAAAAACCATAAAACCAATTCCATACACCCACACCTGTGTGTGGTAATCCACACATTTTGAGGTATTTGTCAGTATACTCGAAGTATTGGAGAAGTATTCTTGCGGTATACTCGGAAGTATACGGCCGTATACTCGGAAGTATACGGCCGTATACTCGGAGTATACGGAGACTTTCTACCTTCCACCCATGCCACCATTCTCATCAACTACCCCCCCCCTTGCAAGTACTCATGACTCTCTAACCCCAAAACAAATGGTACACACAAAAGAGCACCATATGAGCAAAGCAGAAGACCATAAGAAGCATTTTTGCTTGATGTCCCATCCAAAATGTCCAATGTGATCCACTTCTGCATGTTATGTACACTGAATATACATACTTATGCATATTGCACAACATATCATATCACATGATATATACCTACATGTGTTTTCTATTTGGTAAAAAATAGCCTTTTGACAAAATACCGTCCAACCACCAACGGGAAGCCAACGGAGGCCTCAACCGGCGACCGCAAGCAATACATAAGGCGGATGTGTATCATGATCAATGATCCCCAAAGGGATGTGCCACAATAGGCGTTTCGGCTTTAAAACAAAGCCCTCATCAGTTCTGAAATGTTGAAATTAAAACAATTCAAGCATGCAACAAATATTTACATCGCATTTGTAATTAACAGGCCACAAATCGTACAGCGCAGACAGAAATTCACTGAGTGGGCGCATGAGCCACCGGCGGAAAAGCTGTTTTAGGCTGGATAGCGGTCTTAAAATTTCAAACAGATGAATACTTGGCACAAATGTCAGTTTAGATGTCAGTTTGTGGACAGCCCTGGGCCATAGGAGTTGCAGGGCTGAGTGATAACTGACCCTCAGGTCATAAACTCTGGACAGTGGACCATCGATGGCAGGGGCCTCCACCCGTTCAGCTTGGCTGAGCGAGGGCCCTTGGGGGGCGGGGGGGGTAGCAGCAGGTGCTACAGGACCCTATCAATGGGCTGCAGTGAAATCAGACCTGTCACGGTGCAAAATCGGGAACTTCGACCACTCAGACCAATGTATGTACTGACGTTCGATAACAAAGTCAGGCTACCCCAGGAAGTGTAGAGCTCTAATCAGGCGGGGCCAACAAAGACGTTAGAAGGAGGGGGACGAACATTTGGTAAAAAATAGCCTTTTGACAAAATACCCTCCAACCACCAACGGGAAGCCAACGCGATGCACAGTCAGTGCATTGCCCAACCGCACATCCCCGATGTCCAATGGGGCCATTGGGGCCACCACCCAAGGGTCGGGGAGGCCCGTGTGGGATGCAACCACAAAGTCCCCAGCACAACCATCATCGGGTGTGGGGGAGAACATCGGAAACAAGCAAATAACATGGTGTTGGTCCGGGCCGGCAACATAGCTGAGGTTAATGTCACGGTGCCAACACTGTTTTTTTTCCACATCCACTGTACCGGCCTTCACCACAAAAAAGGTGGTAACATTCACAACCAGACACTTCCAACCCAAATGAGTCTCCAAGTGGGGTATGAGGACCTCCCTTGCGAAACTGTATATTGCACCCCCCTCTGGTGGAGTCATTGTGCGGTGGGTGTCACTGTCCCCTACACGAGTCTCGGCGGGCCAATCCTCATTAAAAATATTGAGCCCCGCATCTGCCCTAAGTTCCCCATACTCATCCTGAAGCTTGTCCATCCAATTGACAGAAATCAAGCCAGATTGGAAAGCATGGCCCCATTTGGGCAATTCCTTGAGGTCGTGGACATGACGATGATCGACGACATCAACGGGGATGGAGACACGATGGTGTTCAACACCAAAAAGGGGGGTGGTGGTGAGGGGGAAGAAAAGGGAGGGGTGCTCCCAGTAACCTTGTACCAGGTGGGGAGGGTGTGGCCCTCCAAATCGGCATGCCAAGTAAGAAGAAGTGCTTTTCCAATGCTTTAGGGTATACTTTAGTTGTATTAGAGGTGCTCTAAGCACACTGGCATTTCTATCTTAGTATTGGCCCAACCAAAAGTGCTGATAACACATTTTGACGTATGGAACCAAACACTAAATCAGGATATGGAGTGGACCCCTGAATCCCCTATCAATGTGAGGCTATTCATCTTGTCCTGAGTTGACTGAGAACTGACATATCCAGGGCAGAGCCTATGAATTTATCTATGTTTTCTCATGAATTCTTAGCTATCCTAGTAGTATGCACCCTAGGGGGCTGGGGCACCTCTTTTTGAGAGGTGCTGGGTTCAATTCCCGGTCAGCCTAGCTAAGTAGGAAGATCCCATGTGACATGGCAGTGACCTTATCGCCACATGCCCTGCCACCTCAGCACATATGGGACCCAAAACAAAGAGTGCACATCTCCTGAGATGGCACTATGGAGATGGAGTGACCATGGGGCAGTTTTTCAACTCTTTTTCCAAAGCATTTCAGCTATCTTTGTGAATATGCAATCCGATGTGCCCTGAGTTGCAGTTTCTGTGAATATTCTTACATCTTTCACTGTTTACACTGCAGCTCTTCATGCTTTGATCCTGATTCTCTTCTACTTGCTTATCTCTGGCTTGGGTTATCCTGGATTGGTTGTATTTCAGCAAGTAAAACATTTTTCTCATCAAAAACAAGCTGCAGGAAGTCCTACACCAGCAGCAAGCAGCAGGAGAGGCACAACAAACCCACAGTGTTGAAATCACTACAAAACCTTCTGGTAGCAAGAGGCAGACTGTCTCTGCGTACCGGCAGCAACCCCGTGCCGTACATCCAGTGCGCCGAGATCAGTCATATATAAGCAAGAAGGGCGAACGAAGATGGACACCAAGAAAGAGGACACCGACGTGAAGACGGTGCCTCAGGCACCAGCAATGCCAGCACCTGGTGAACCTGGACCTGGACCTAGCGCTGTACCTTCGGAGCCCTTACATGGGCCAGTGGACGTGGGGGAGGATTCGATGGAAGGACTTCAGTCGGCCTTCCGGGCCCTCTCAGTCGAGGAGGTGGACACCCATCCTGTGAAGAGAAAGAGAGAGGGAGAGAGAAGGATGCTGGAAACGAAGCAGACGAAGGAGCAGACCAAGGGCACAACCCGACAAATAAGCCTACCTTCGAGGGCGCACCAAGCGCTTCTGGCCTCCACGCATCACCCTCTCCTACAACCACCACACTCCCAATTCCAGACCCAGCCGCTGCAACATCCACACCCATAACCAACCCACCTATGGCTGAGGGCACAGGCTTTACTGGTATGCCTACCTACCCTGCCTATGGTGTGGGCCCACCTACCACTGCGTTTCCTGAGGCAACTACTGCCAGTGAGCCGCTGACCTCCAGTTCTGCGCCGCGATGGTATGCGGCTGACTATCATCATCCTCTACCCGCTACGGGAGCCTATGTGGATGTTCCTGGGTATGCAACCTTAAGTGGGTTGAGGAGAGGACCTGAGTCATGCGGGGGCAGGAGTAGAGGATCGGGGAGATCCTCCAACAGGTCCCTGACGCGGTCGGAGATCAACGAGGTGCTCTGAGGAGCCACCTCTAAAATTGTTGGCGACCTCACTCAAGAGATTCCAGATAAATTGGGGCCCCTGATGATACCGCCCCAAGCGTCACCTACCACAGTGGGAATGTCACCGCATCGAGTACAGGCCAACCACCTGGTGGCAGGGCTGACAAACACCCTGGGGAGCCTGAGGAGCCGACCGATGCCGACCCCTGCAGCGATACCAAGGAGCCCTTTCGTACCGAGAACGTCCCAGCCGCCCTACAGCCACGTGATGAATTCTACGAGAGCCGAGCTGGACCGACTGGGGCTGACAGCCTTGAGGGCAATGGTTGACGTGGAGCCCTATGGCTCTAGTGATCTAGGCGGAGACCCCTCCGATGATGAGCCGCCGTCGATGACTTCTACTTCGCCCTCCGAGGACGACGACCCAGAGGACCCCGAGAACCCAAGTGGGACGAAGATAAAGAAGAAGAGGAAGACCCGACGCCCTGAGGGACGCAGGTCTCAGGAGGCTAAGGCTATTGCCACCTCCAAGATCGTGGTGGACCTGCCTGAGTTCACAGGCAAGGACCTCAGCGAGTTCGCTGAGAATTTTGGCCGGTTTCTCCGATTGACCGGCCAAACCCATGCTAGTGGACGAGTCAAGTGCCATCTGCTCCTGCAGTGCTGCAAGACCAAGTACCTGGAGAAGCAGGTCAGACAGATCGTGACTAATTCCGCCACCTTTGCCAATGTGTTGGTTGCCTTGGAGAGGCAGTACCTGACCTATGAAACCGACCTCTCCATCAGGGCCGAGATCCAGAACCTGGCCGTGCTGCCCAACAACCCCAAACCTGGCAGGGTCTCTGAGCTGTTGGCTGACCTGGATCACTGGGCTGGACGATTGACGCCCGGTTCCTACAGCAGCGACGACCTGCCTTTCTGGTTGGTGGCTAAGCTCCCTCGAGAGCTGTTGGACGAGTGCCGTTCAACGGCAGAGCGCAAGGCTAGATCCCTCCGCTAGGAGGATCTATGTGTACTACTCCTGGAGCTGGCGCTGGAGAAAGAAAGCGACCAGCACCTGAACAACTACCGTCCTGGAGGCTGAGGCTCTGGAGGCCATGGCAAAGGGTACCAAGGATCCAGACCTGGGCAGGGGAATACCCCCAAAACACGCCCGTATCATGGAAAACGTCAAGGAGCTCTTCTGGTGTGATGCCAGAGACGAGCAGGCCACCTGCAGAACGCCCATGACTGCGAGCAGCGAGACTTCTTCCTAGTCAAAGGGAAGCAGCAGGAGACCAAAACCGGCGCCAAGAAGCAGCTGCCGGATCACTACAGGTGTACCATCACCTGTGCCTTCTGTGGGAAGAGGAAGCACTACGAGGATGAGTGCTACCACAAGCAACGCCTGTCGGCGAAGCTGAAGGGGGAAGATCCTGGCAAAGGCTCTGGCAAAGGTGGAGGCAAAGGCAAAGGCAACGACTCCGGCAAGGGCAAGTCGAAAGGACGTGGACAAGGGCAAGACAAGAGTCAAAGTGGATGAGGAGGAGGCACTAACCGCCAGCCAGACAAGGACAACAAGAACACGGACAAGAACGGAGGCAACCCCAACCCTAATCCAGGGGGGAACTCCGAGCCCTCTGGAGGGCAGTCTGGTCCGACCACACGCTCACAAACGCAGGCCCAGCAACGACAAGGGGCTAAGCGTGAGCATGAAGGCAGTGATGACGGCAACGCTAAGAAGAGAAGCCGTTTCATGAGGATGGCCCGCAAGCTGCTGCACAAGGGGTTCGAGGTGACCTGTCCCGCGGAGTTCTGACGGGGACGCTCCGGTGGCGCCCAGGACCTGGTGTTTTGGGTACGTATCCGACTAGGGGGACGTGAATACCTGGGGGTATTGGATACTGGCGCCACCATATCTATAGTGGCCAAGAAAATGTTACCTTGTGGGAGCCTGAGGAACACCATGACCACCGCGGCCATACGAATGGGGGAAGGACATGTGGTGCACAGCTGCGGGGGCTGTGAAGTGGAGGTACCTATGGGCTCCCGGACTATCGCCCATCGGTTCTCTGTGATGGACACTGAGGCCTTCGACTTTGTATTGGGGACTGACTTCTTCCTGCAGCACTCCCAGATACAATCCCTGACGCTGCAAGCGCACTACCTCCTCTACGTGGACCACGGCAGTGGCGGAGAGTCTGTGCCACTGGAGCAGTCGGAACACACCTCGAGCTACCTGAGGATATCGAAGGAGGAGCCCTCGAACATGATGGCGGCCTCCAAAACTGAGGACTATCAACTATTGGGGGAAGTCCTAGACCAAGGTCTGAAGGAGTTGGGTTACTCTAGAGAAGACCTGAGTGTGGAGTTGTTCGCCAGCGACAACCAGCATGTACTGGACCTTTACTGCAGCAAGGGGAAGAACTGCAGCTACAAATTTTACTGGCCCTCTTTCGGGATGGCCTACGGGAACCCCAGGTTCAGCAAACTGGGGACGGTCCTGACCAAGGTGGCCTTGGAACGTTCCCGTATGGCCCTGTGTTCCCCTGATTGGGGAGCCCATGGGGGCAACGAGTACTGGCGAAACCTCCTTGACAGGCTGACTATCAGCTCTGTTCGTTTACCTGATGAGGCCATCTACGTGCCTCTGGGGCGTAAGACGCCTATTGGGAAACCCGGATGGGGGAGTATGCTCAGCGTGGTGGACCGAGGTCTTACCTCCATCCCCTGGGAGGATCTGGACCCGACTCTGGTCCAGGCTATACAACCAGAAAGCAATGGACTCGCCTTGGGTGACTTGAAGGATCGACTACGACCTCAAGATGCTATTGAGACTATGCCCGGAGGAGATGAGTACGTCATGACTGACACCAACGCCCCCAACTCTCCCTGCCATGTACCTGTTCCTGATGGAGTCTCTGAGTGTTGACTATCCGAGCTACCTAGCTCTATCCACTCAGATGACGAAACTGAGCACGACGCCTTCGTCGTGCAGACCTGTGTGGAGGAAGTGGAGAACGCGGAGTACATCGCCCCACTGAAACCCCTACTCTCCATGAGGGTGGAAGACCCCGTGGACGAAGAGCTGGACCCTCGATCCAGGCTGAGGGAGTATGTGGACTCCAAGAGGAAGTTGGTGGCGAAAAAGCTATGCTACGCTAAGCCTACCCGCAGCTCATGGCCACTGAAGCAAGGACGTATGGGAGATCTATCCCAATTGAAGGAGGACCTCGAACAGAAGATCACCACCGGGCAAAGGGAGGTAGGTCTTAAGCTCATGAAGAGTGTGTGGGGCGCCCATGTGAGGACCCCAGAGGAGGACGACCTCTCGGAGGAATGTGTATGTGAACCCCCTCGAGCGTGCCTATGTTGCCATCGTCCATCGGAGATGGTTGAACAAGACCTCCTATATGCCTACCAAGGGTTGAAGGACACTACCAAGGGCAAAGAGTAGGTGGAGGATCACCACCCGACGTCTATTACTCAGGGGGCAAGCAACTTACACTTTGACGAGGACATGGAGGACAAGATCAAGCTATTGGACCCGCGGGTGCAGAAGCTTATAAGGACCTATCTGGAGGTGTTCGGAGAACTACCCCCTCCAGCCTCATGTGACAAGCTGGTACAGATGGACCTCAAGCTGAAACCCGAGTTCGTGGGTCACAAGATACGGAGGAGACCCTATCCAGCTCCTAAAGAGCAGGCCGACGAGATTGAGCGACAGATACAAGAATGTATCGACGCTGGCCTAGTCCTGGAGTACAAGGACAGGGACTACCCCCTACACTGCAGCCCCTGTTTCCTGGTGGCTAAACCCGGGTCTACAGCCAAAGGGCTGGTAGTGGACTACGGAGAGCTGAAGAAGACAACGCTGAACCACTCAGGGTCCATTCCTAATATGGAGTCTACCCTTGAGAAGATAGCCTCCTGTCGCTACCAGACCAAGATGGACAAGAGGAGCGGATTCTGGCAGGTGGACCTGACGCCCAACGCTCAGGAGCTACTGGCCTTCATCACCCCTCAGGGGAGGGTGTTCAAGTGGAAGGTCATGCCATTTGGCGTGGCCAACGCACCCGCTCTATTCCAAGAGCTGATGAACAAGATCTTGTCCATCCTACGAAGGAGACCTAAGGTGCAGGAACGTATATCCCGTGGGGCGAAGATGGAAGCACACATCGACGATGTATGCCTCGGGACCAATACCCAGGAGGACGACCTAATCCTCTTGGGTGAGTTTTTTGCGGTCTGCCATGAGAACCACACACGACTCAAGCTGGAGAAGTGTGAGTTCATGCAGGAGACCATGCAGTACCTGGGGTTTGACGTTGACTATGGGTGGTGGACCCCAGCGGCCTCTACGGTGAAACCCCTGATGGATGCTAAGGTACAACACGAAGACCCCAAGAAAGGACTTCATGATGTACGCAGTTTCATTGGGGCGTGCAACTTCTATCGCTGCCATATCAAAAACTTCACCTACACCAGCGCCATTCTGACGGACTTGATCAAGAAGAGTACTACTTGGCGCTGGGGCCCACAAGAGCAACAAGCGTTTGACAAGCTCAAAGACAAGGTGGCCAACGCTAAGTGCTTGGGCGTGCCTAGCGCACAAGGGGAGATTATCCTGGTGACCGACGCCAGCAATGTGGGCGGTGGTGGAACGGTGTTCCAATGGCAAGCACTAGAGAAGGAGGAGTTCGACTCGGCCATTTCCCAATGGGGGACGGAAGGTCTCAACCGAGATGGAACCCTCAAGCACAGCTACCCTGACGACAAGTGGGTCCTAGTACCTCTGGGCCACTGAAACTGGAAGTGGAACCAGGCCAGGGGGAACTACTCCACCTATGAGCAGGAATTGCTCACGGGTATGCTGGTGCTATCCTCACAATCACGACTGTTGGGGAGTAACCCTGTGGTCTGGCTGTGCGACCAAGAGCCGGTCCGCACTTTCCAGAAGGGTCCCCCACCTGAGAAGGCCAAGCTACGGCGCTGGTGGACCTACCTCAGTCAACTACGGCTCACGGTACACCATATCCAGGGAGTGAAGAACGAGTGTGCAGACTACATCAGCCGCAACAACTTCAACGCCGTGATTGGTGCCCCGTCTGAAGCGCTGGCTAAGGAGGCGTTCAGCAGTATGGATGTCCACTTGGCATTCCACATGACGATGATACGCCCCCTGGATGGACTCCAACAATCGGAGTACCTGAAGGAGTTTGGGGATATCTACAAGCGCCTGGAGAAACGCCTTAAACCCCTCCTGGTCAACCAAGATCAGTGGAAGAGGGACAAGAGCTACCTCTGGCACGAGGACCGCATTGTAGTGCCTAGTGACAGAGTCCCAGCGCTGCTGAAGTGGACCCATGAGTCCAGCGGTCATGTGGGTGCTTACCGTACCCTGAGGCTGTGCAAGCATTGGTTCCACACTACGTGGACTGACGACCAACTGCGGAAAACCCTCCAGCCCATCATGGACAAGTGCCCGTGCAGGTCCTGCAAACCAGGGGATATCAGGGACAGAGGTCTCTACTCGACCCTGCCCATCCCTCACTTTGCTAACAGTGTTCTATACGTGGACTACACAGAGATGCCGAAGTTCAGGGGCTATGACTTCACCCTCGTTGTAACCTGAGGGTTGACCAGGTTTACCAGGGTGTTTTCATGTACCAAACACATTACCGGGGAGGAGACTATCAAGATACTCCTGGAGGAGTGGTTTTGTGTCTATGGGGCGCCCAAGGAGATCAACTCTGATGAGGACGTACGAGTACGCTCAGATACCGGTTGGTACAAGAGGGTCCTGAGATCCCTCAATGTCCAGGTGTCTACGGGGATCCCCTACTCAAACACGAACAACCCCCTATGTGAGCGACAGATCCGTGTCCTCAAGGAGAATGTAAGGATATGGTGCAAAACTGAACGCACCAGAGACTGGATGAGACTACTCCCCGTCACATCCTTGATGATGAACTCCCAAGAGAGTTCGGCTACGGGCTACTCGCCCCATGAGCTATTCCTAGGGGGCCCGGCGTGGTTCCTACATGCCCCCTATCCAGAGGACACCCATTCCTCTGTGGGTGGATGGGTCCAACACCAACAAGCGAAGGTGGACAAGGCCAAGGCTATGCTCCAGAGAGTGAGGGAGCGTCAGTGGAACAAGAAGAACAAGCACCGAGTACCAGCCACCTACCAAGAGGGGGACTGGGTGCTGGTGCACCACAGCCGACTACCCGCCTGGCCACTTTCTACCAGCGACGACCCATACTTCGGGCCCTACAAGATTCTATCTGTGGATGGACACCGTATCACCGTGCCGTGTTCTTCCTGTCTAGGGGGGACCCTGGTGTGCGCTGCTCAACATCTGAAGCGCTACTATGACCCTGAAGACCTCTGTGGGGAAGAGTGGGAGCTTAACGACGAGGAGATCGCCACCCTAGACCTACATGGGGCTGCCAGCCCTATGGAAGTTGAAGGGGAACTCCCCAACATGAATGCCGAGGAGATGGCTAAGGAGGGCTTCTACCTGGTGAAGTCTGTTCTACGCCACCGTTATCGCCAGGGTTGGCGCTTCCTCACCCTCTGGGAAGGGTTTGGAGTCAAAGAGGCCACCTGGGAGCCCTTCTCTGCGTTTGTTCTACCTGAGGGACGCCTGAATTCAGTTCTGGTTGAGTACTTGTCCCAGAACAACCTTGGTGAGTTGCTGAGGCTCGCTGAGACGCTTGCCTCCAAGACTAAAGCTAGGGACTGAACCTTACCCCTAAGTGTGCTACGTATGTCTGTGTGTGTCTCACTTCTCTCCCGGGCGTGGCTCCCGAATCAACGGGCTTCGCTGATGTCGGACCGAAGGTCCTAGTCAGTTACTGGTACCACTCCTATGGCGCCCAATTTCTGTGCTGGCGCCTATCCATGGGGGAAGACGGAAAAAGCCCTACCTACTAGAGGGGAGGGGTGGCCAGGTGTGTTAAGGGCATACAAAACGTCCCTTTTTGCTAAAGGCCAAAAGCTAACGCACTCCCCTGCCCACGAGGAAAAGCACGCGGGACAGGAGACACCACTGCTCTACACACCCTACCTACAGTGGCACCATCCTGGTGGGCGAGCACTTCTGCAACTGGTTCAAGCCCCCGCTCAGGATTTCCACTCCTACACACACGCTCTACTGGGTGTTGTTGAAGAACAAAGTCGTGGGTCCTAATGACCCTCCTGTGAAGGAGACAAGAGAACACAGCGCTGCTGAGCAACTGTGGCCTAACAGGGACGCCACAACGTGTTTCCCTGCTAGGGCTTGGAGGGAAAGGGTGCTCTTGTTGCGTGTACAGCGTGGATGTCGATGGAGTCAAACTGCCCTCGCCACTCCTGGCTGACGCGCAGTTAATTGATTGTGTGATCGGCGCCCTTGTTTAGCAGAGCAAGAAAAAATGCGACGCTGCTGCACCACTCACCCTACCTGCCCACCTGTAAAGCAAAGACCAATGAAGGGGTGTTTGCGGCTGAGGAACCAAGCCACACTCCACGTATTAAAAGCTTCTCAGTGTGACCTATAATACGCTGTCCTCAAACACCCCTGTCAAGCAAGCAAGCGTTAAGAGACTCCTCAGGTTCTCTTAAAGAACGTACCGAGGAGCCCCTGGGTAACCTAAACAAGGTTTACCGTGCGCATTTCGCGTGGCCTACCCTTTAATGCGTGTGTGAATGCACGAGCATGCACGAGTCTGCGAACAACCTTTGTCAATCTTACCCTCAATCACGAACTCAACCAGGGGGTGGCCCCACCTGGGCTTACCTACCTTACTCACCGCTGGAGAGAGAGAGCAAGGTGGAGCGCAGATCGGAACGGAAGCGTGCAAATCGAAACACAAGCACGCAAATCGTTTATGCACCAGTGTGTATGTTCTAATCAGTGCAACAAAAAGGGCGGTTGGGCTGTACGAGCAGTTGTCACGGTTGCCCCGCATTGCACCGCAGGGCAGGACCGGTAGCCCCCCGTGACAACCACTCCCTGGCCGAAGGCCATCTGTTTTTTCCCTAATCTCACCTCTAATCATCTGCAATCTTTCTAATCTAGCCCTCTATTGTTCGTTAGCGCTGCTACAAGACTCGTTCACGGAGACCCGAGACGAGCAATGTGCATGCTGCATACGAGACGAGCACACCTGAGGTTGATACCTGATTCATTGAAGTCTTTTCGTTGATTTTCGAATTCTTGATTTTTGACTCTTTCTATCAGTGTGGGTGGAACCTTTATGTTTATTTATTTATGTGTGTCTCGTTATTTTCCTGTCTACATGAGACATACGTTTATAATCTCATTATTTCTGTATTTTCCGGCGCTTCGCTAGGAGCCGCTCCTGCGGGCCGCCTTTTTCTGCGTAGGAATTTCTTGAATCAAAAAATCGAGAGATGACTACAATTTTTATAAAAATGTGCATCTGATGCACAATTAGATTCTGCTCAGGTGTGTTCTCTTAGAAAAATTCTAGGCCGTCATTTGACGGATTTAGGTGTTGTTGCTTCGCGTTTGCGTGGATTCGTCCATAATTCTCCCATTCCTGTCTGTACAGATACCCACGCGCAGCCTCGCTGAGTACGCCGTGTTCGGGCCGAAACGCAGCAGCCTGGAGAGACTGAGCAGAACCCAAGACCCCACCAAGGGGCAATTTAATTTTTTTAACGACTCCCTTCGCCCTAAGACAGGTCACAGGTCGCCAGCAGGTTTACGAGAACCCATGCGAGTTTGTATATTGCGTCTTGCGCTGGGTTTATGTTGCGCTGCGTCTTGGAGGGAGGGATGCATATGCACATGTTTTTGGCATGCTCCCAACCTAACCCAACCAAGCCACAGAAACCGCGGCAGCACCAAGAGCGCTGAGCCTTCTGTAGGGAAGTCATGAACACAGCAGCAAAAAGGCGCCAGCCATGGTGAGCGCCCATTTTCCAGTGTTAGGGAAGCTATAGGTATTTTAAAGTAGATGTGGAAACCAAGGAAAGGCCAAGAAAAAATCCCTTTTTCCTGAAGGTGCGACAGTGTTGGCCACCACAGCACAAGGGGGGAGTAAGAAAAAGTGCTTTTCCAATGCTTTAGGGTATACTTTAGTTGTATTAGAGGTGCTATAAGCACACTGGCATTTCTATCTTAGTATTGGCCCAACCAAAAGTGGTGATAAAGCATTTTGACCTATGGAACCAAACACTAAATCAGGATATGGAGTGGACCCCTTAATCCCCTATCAATGTGAGGCTATTCATCTTTTCCTGAGTTGACTGGGAACTGACATATCCAGGGCAGAGCCTATGAATTTTTATATGTTTTCTCATGAATTCTTAGCTATCCTAGTGGTATGCACCCTAGGGGGCTGGAGCACCTCTTTTTGAGAGGTCCTGGGTTCAATTCCTGGTCAGCCTAGCTAAGTAGGAAGATCCCATGTGACATGGCAGTGACCTCATCGCCACATGCCCTGCCACCTCAGCACATATGGGACCCAAAACAAAGAGTGCACATCTCCTGAGATGGCACTATGTAGATTGAGTGACCATGGGGCAGTTTTCCAACTCTTTTTCCAAAATGATTCAGCTATCTTTGTGAATATGCAATCCGATGTGCCCTGAGTTGCAGTTTCTGTGAATATTCTTACATCTTTCACTGTTTACACTGCAGCCCTTCATGCTTTGATCCTGATTCTCTTCTACTTGCTTATCTCTGGCTTGGATTATCCTGGATTGGTTGTATTTCAGCAAATAAAACATTTTCCTCATCAAAAACAAGCAGCAGGAACCCCTACACCAGCAGCAAGCAGCAGGAGAGGCACAATAAACCCACAGTGTTGAAATCACTATGAAGCCTTCTTGCCAGGACCATGGCGATTGGGATCGGAGGGAGTGGAGGGGGGAGGTGTCCTCCCAATGCCCCCGCTGCACTTGCTGGGCCTTGCACTCCCATTTGCGCCAGCCAGCAGCCACGTCCCCCGAGACATGAATCCCCGGAGAGCCATCCTGCATCTCCCATTCCCTCAAATACAAACTCATCCCCCTATTGGGCCCCCCACAGCCTTTCTTAACATGCTCCACGACAGCGCGGGCATCCGAATCATGGAGCTGCAACACAATAGCTTGCAGATTAGGGTTGTTGTCAAACAACGACAACAAAGGGTCAGTGAGGCTGTGGGGCTGGGCAACGCCGGGGTGCGTTAGCTTCACCAGGGCCACAGGGGTGTCCAAGGTGGACCAAGCACAATTCTCAAGAGAAGGCCAAGACAGGGTGCGTGTGCTGCCGGGGCTGTAAGCACCTCTGTGCACTGTGCGGAGAGCTACGGCATCGGCCCACTATTTCAACAAGGCATGAGGGCCCGCAACAGTCATGGTGGCAGAAAAAGAGGGCCTGGGAGAGCAAAAAGCAACAAAATGTGGATTGGAATGCAGACATATGGAGACATACATTGCAATCTTGAGTGAAGGATGAGCCTAGATTGGTTTCAAGTGGTGTGCAATTGTTGGGCAAAGGCAAAGAATGCAACAAGATGGGCACAAAAGGCACAACAATTGAATTTTTCAACTGGAAACAACCACGTGCTGCAAACAAATACCCCCAGTATACGGCCGTATACTCTAAGTATACGGCCGTATACTCTAAGTATACGGCCGTATACTCCAGAGTATACGGCCGTATACTGAGGTATTGGAGCCTTGAGTATACGGCCGTATACCCCAAGAGCCGAAAATGGGGTATTTTCAAACACAACATTGATCATCACAATTGGCAAACTAGAGGTATTCCCCAACCCACCTATGCCTGCATTGTGCATTATACATTCGTACCCACCTGTACATGCCACATACCCCTTTCTCCCAAATCCCCCTTTTTTACCCGTACACTCCCAGGTATTCCTGGTATGCCAGGTTATGCTCACCATAACAGTACATTGCACGTGCTCTGGCAAACAGATTTACATAGCTGGGTCTCAGCTGTTTTTTTATGAGCGAAGGGAACATACGTTCCAATTTGAGCTCAAACCCTGCTACTGGTACACCAAGTGTATGGAAATATTCCTTGGCCGGGCGAAGGAAGTGTTTTTCCATTTGCTGTTGGTCACAGACAAGGAGAGTGAAAAAAATTGATGCGAAGAAGCGTTGAGCAACAGATGCTGCTCTGCTAATAATGCTATAGGAATTTTTCCACGGGTGTCCTCCATTGGAAAAAATCTCTCTTGTTGTGACCGAGGAAATCCGTGCTGGCGGCTTGTAGGGCAGCGACCTTCCTTTCAATGAAAGAATAACCGAGGGGGGATATTGTGAACGCGGCATTTTCTGGATGCGCGCAGGATTAGGAGGTATGTACAAAATGTTGGCTGTTAGAGTCATGATGTATGAGGCCGCAGATAGCAATTTATATTTTACAGAGAGGAAATCCGTAGGTAGAGTAGTAGCAGGAGGGGAGATGTGAAGTTGGGGTAAAGCAATACCCTTCAGTTGAGGAATTTGAACAGACAAGGCATTGCGCTGTCGCATCTGACTCACATTTCTGACGACAAAAGGAAAGACGCGCGCACACAGATAGTAATAAGCAAGCAAGACGTGCCATGAACGGACTGCGGATGAAGTAGTCAGAATATGGCGAAAATTCTTGGCACCCTTGAATGCATGAAAGAAAATCCTCAGGAAGGTAACCGTAGTAGCAACAACAAAGAGTAGGGGAGATTTATCTACACAAATGGGAACACTGTCAGGGACAACGGTGAAGAATTTTTGTACAAGTTTGTGAGGGAGCAGGAGCACATTTTTTGGGTGCAGACAATTATTTACAACAGTATGTACAGCAGAGGCAAAGTGTCTGAAAGAAAAGGGTTTACTGTGTGGAATTGCCTGTCGAATGGCATTGAGCTGGGTACTGAGCTGTCGATGTAAAATATGTTTTGGACGGGCAACACAGGTCCCCAAGGACGCGTGTAATAGTGATTTCAATTCTGGGTGGTGTGTGGTCTGGTACAATTGGGGTCCTGTAAGGATTGAATTGGGCATGGTGGAGGTGGATACATCTGATTTGGCCTTTTGGAGGGATATTTGAATTCTGTCTCTGGTGAAAACCCGAACCAGTTTTGGGGGCAATTTTTGCGGTAGCAATAGAATACTTTGTATGTATAGTTTTATGGGTTTTGGTAAAGAGGTACAGTGCAAAAACTGCTGGAATGCTCCACGAACTATTCTAGTATGTTTAGGGGTGATGCAGGGGATATGTAGAGGAAGGAAGTAAGGCAGTCTGATGTGAAGACTTCTTTGAACAAAGGGGATGAAGCATTTTTGGAGACATCGGTATTTCCAACCATTCAACGTACCTTTTGCTTTGGTGAGAATCATGATAGCATCGTATGGCGTAATGGACAGTCGACGTAGTTGAAGTTGAGGATCCCAGGGTTGTTGATCTTGCACACACACACACACACACACACACACACACACACACACACACACACACACACACACACACACACACACACACACCCATACAAACCCCTACACAAACACACAAACCCAAACACAAACACAAACATACCTGTTTGCTTTCAAAAAAAGCACAGGCTACATCCCCATCTGTACGCAATCCTGAAATAGCAATGCCGTCCCTGTTCAACATTGGAAAGTGCACAAGAAGGGGCCTCTCAAAACCCCACAATCTGTGCTTCCAATCACCCCTTCTACAGAATGCTCGTGCTGGATCCTGCAGAGCCGGGCCGTGCCGCGACGCGATGCGGCTGACTGTGGTGAGAAGCCAGGCAACACCATTGGGAAGCGACTCAACACACAAAACCTGTGAAGAGAAAAAGGATACCCTCCCTAACCTTAACCGCACTGCAACAAGCAAGACACCCTCACAACCCCACACCCAGACACTCAGGGGCTGTAAGTGGGGGGTCTCCTTGCCCCCCCCCCCCTTCCCAACCCTAGACGTGGTTGATTACGCTCCTATGGTTTGACCCAATGGACCCCCCCACCCCACCCTCATGCATCTACTAGCAACTATCACCTTTGCCCTTCCCAACAACTGTGTGAGCAAGGCAACAATGGTTCGACCCCAATGGACCCCCCACCACTGCATCCACTATCACCTATAACCTATGCCCTTCCCAACAAATTTGTGAGCAACGCAACAAAGATTAAGAAATGTGGTGTGTAATGTTTTGATTTGATCTACAAAACAAATTGTTCAATATCCAATGTGTGCAACAAATAGCAGTGACAAGACAAAATTGGGGCCGATTCGTACGAATTCGCACAAAATTCGCACGAAATTCGTACAAAATTCGTACGAATTCGTACGAAATTCGTGGGAATTTCACATTCTCGTGAATCTGTGAATCTAGCGTGAATTTATGCGTGAATTTGGGTGCGTGAATTTCACATTCACGCCAATCTCACCAAATGTGTTGAACCATGCGGCTACTTCAAAACTGTAAATTGCACACATTTGTTGGATCTTACTTTGAGCGAAGATAGCACGACAAAAGCACACGATAGCACCAAGTTACGAGCAAAACACAGCAAAATTGGGTGAAATTCACGGTATCGTGAATCTCGGATTCAAACGGCCCGTTCACGAAGGGTACATTCTTGCTACTGAGGATCTCAACCTGCTTTTTTTTCTCTGCCTGCTGTTTCTCCTCAATTTGAGCTTCAGTCCAACCCTGGTTGACCAAGTGCAGGCTCATCATGTAGGTGGAGTTACTGCTCTCCACCTGCAAAGACGTCACGCTGCGCTCCAAATGAACTTCGCCCTGCTGCAGGGTGGTTATAGACTCCTGCACTTGCAATCGCCACTGCATGTCCATCTGCTGGTGGGGGCCTGGCTGCCCGATGTTGAACACAGGGGGGAAAAAAGAGACGAACTGCTGCCTGGCGTCTGCGCAAACGTAGCCACCGGTAGCGATGTACCTTGTGTCCTCGCGACCTCAGTGGGAGACGTATCCACTGTACCCGCCACTTCTGTCCCGTTAAGCATTCGCTTCCGCAGTCTCTTCTTTTTCGTCCCTTTGTCGCTGGAATGCCCCGCTTTCTCGATACGTCCATGAGCAGGAGTTGGAGCGCTGGTGGAGCCAAATACAAACTTCGCACTGGGGTCGAGAACCTGAAACCCTTGTTGGAAGGCGGCACCACCAGGTTGCGCTGACGTAGGGTTCACAGTGGGCGCCACGGGGATCTACGCTGCACCTGCGTTCTGTCGGAGGGGTTTCAACGAGGGGTACGGTGCGAGCCCATTAGCAACATTCAATAGCGCGGTAACAACCGCCCTGCCGTGCAGATGAATGATGGGAGAGACGTTCGTCACAGATAGCCATTGTGCTAGAAGCCTCTTGCGCTCAGCGTCCTGTCCTGGCATGCCACGCTGCACGGGCCCCTTGACAGCCATCCAATTCTCCCGATTCTTGTTGTATCTCGTCCTGAGTTCTGGCGGCCACTTCTTGATGTTATGATGTCTAGCAGCATGGGGTTCATCGAACTCATTACAAAGATAGCATGGGTTGTGCTCGCAATGCTCTTGTAGGCTCTGTCCGGTGAAGTCCATCTCTGCAGAGGACTCATTCTCAGTGGCCCCGCGGATCACAACACTTGTGGTTTCCTACGCAACGCCCGTATTTTTTCCACGGAGTTTTCGTCCCTTCTTCCCCTTTGTCACGGGCATCCCCTGGGAGGGCTGCTGACTCGCTGGTGTGTTCCCACTCGGCATGGGACTCGCATTCCCAGAAAATTGCATCATGGTGTTCGCGAGTGCCATCGCCATACCCAGCATGTTAGGGTCGAAGCTCATTTTATTGGTCGCCATGTTGGTGTACACGTACGTGTGCGGTTCGGGATGTCTGGTCCACCTTTAAGAACGGCAAACAGCTTGTCAGACAACTAGCTCAGCAAGCACGCAGGCAGCAACTCCTCAGCCAATAACAATATTGCTCATGGTAGGGTCTGAACATGAGTGTGTGCAATGTGCATACTTCTCTGTGGGGAAATTGTCACGTCAAGTACATCCTGAAATTTTCACTGCATACACAACCTGCCCAGCCCACCCTTTCGTGGCACTGCAAAACGTTGCTTCCATCATTTTATCCTATAGGGCGACTTCGGGTCATGTGTGGCTGGGCCTGTGCGTCTACTTTGGGAGCTAATAAAAAAAAATTGTTGCATTGTACTTACATTACATTACATTACATTACATTGTTGCATCATAGTGCACCCATGTAACATGTGAAATTCCGGGTTCCAACCATATTAACAACACCCAAATATGGGGGGGTTCCGCACCACGCCCTAGAACGCTGCATCCCATCCTCAGGCTCCACATCAGCCGTGTCCTGACAAAAACAATGAAAACAGCGTGCAACCGCCATGCAACCAGCAGATTCATGTGTGCCACCGCCCCATGACACCGCTTGAAAGCAACCGCTAAAATATGCAACCGCCTCGTGACACCGCTTGAGATCAACCGCCAAAAAATGCAACCGCCTCTTGACACCGCTTGAAAGCAACCGCCTAAATCATGCAACCGCCTTGCAACCACCTTGCAACCACCTTGCAACCCCTTGCAACCCCTCTGCCACCTGCTGTCAAAAAGCATGTACCTGCGGTTCCGGGGCTGGGATGATGTCCTGCAACACTTGCGTTGGCTCCGGGGGTGGCGGGGCCTCCACTACAGGCTCTGCTGGCTCCGCAGCCGGCTCCGCAGCCGGCTCCGCAGCCTCCTCGGCCTTCTTCTCCTCGGTCTCCTCCTTGACGTGGCGCTTCGGCTTGAGCTTCACCTTCTTCACGCGGGCGGGCGTCGGCTCATAGTACTGCTGGGCTTGGGCCCGTTGCTCCTTGCACTGCTGCTCCTCCACCCATGCCCTGGACGCCAGCATGTACATGCAGCGCGTCTCCGGCAGCTGCAGGCTCCGGCCATGGACCAGCCTAATGGCCAGGAGCGAGCAGCGCTGCACTCGCTTCACGAGATACTGATTGATCTCCTCATCCGTCATGCCCATTGGATCATCTCCGAACCTCGTACTTGCCACTGACGCGGCCCGGCGTGGGGGGTCAAAACCTTGCTTCTGCTGCGTCTTCTGCAAATTCTCCACCGTCAGCCCTTGCGGCTTAACTCCAAGTGGTTTTGGTGCGTCCTCAGCCTCCAACGGTAGCGGCTCTGCGTTCTCGCATCCAAGGCACATCGCCACGTTGTTCGACAAGTGGTCCACTACGAAAAATAACAAAAATAAATCAGGGGTTGCAGATGAAAAAAAGCGGTGTCATCAAGCGGTTGCATAATCACATCCAGGGGTTGCAGATAAAAAAAAGCAGTGTCATAAGGCGGTTGCACAGAAACGCGTTACCACAGAGCGGAATTCACAGAAAACCACAAACGAAATGCACACCAGCCCATTTGACGTGGTCAAAGTCATCCTCCTCATCACTCTCCGAGTTTTCGTGAAAGTGGCCAGTCCGACTCTTGATGATGCGCGTGACCTCCGGGACGGACTTGCAGTGGGGCCCACAAAACTTGAGGTGCCTGATCAGGGTCTCACCGGGCACATTCCCCACCACTCCCGCGGCGCAGCCCAACTCCAACGTACGATGGGCCCATACAGATTGCTCGATCAATGGCGTCAATGCACTGCTTGTAGTGATGTGCCAATCGCCCCAGACTGATGCCCGCCTTCTTCTTGAGCATTCGCCGCAAACTCGTCAAATGGGCATTGCCCTTCGGGACTCCTTGTATCTCTCCGCTCTTGTTGGTGCGGCTGAAATGCGGTGGGAACCCCCACGTGGGGCCTCGATCTTGAAATACACACTTGCTGCCTCCTTTCTGCCCCTCTCCTTGGTCTTCTCCTTCTTCGTTTTCTTTGCCGGTGGCTGCCGCGGCGTGTCACTGTCCTCCTCGCTTCCATCGGAGTGTACCACTGCAGCGTCCTTGGCCTCCCTTGGTTCGGGCGCCGAATCCGCTGCATCTGAGTCACTGCCCACGGGGCAAGGCACACTTCTTGGGGGTGGATCACTCTTGGGCGATGGCTCCTTCTGGCGATCGGTTTGGGCCTGGGCCTTGGCAGCGGCGGCCTGTGACTCAGACTTCGACTTGACCTTGACCTTTGGCCGCTCCTTCTTGTAAAAAGCCCAAAACGTTGATAATCTAATAAACAAAAGGGGAAATGTGGGAAATGTGCAACCGCTGAATGACACCGCCGGAATGCAACCGCTTCCAGTGTGCAACCGCCTCGTGACACCGCTTGAAAGCAACCTGCAACCCCTAGCTTTTTTAGGCTGAAATGAAAATTGCATACCAAACAGTGCGAAGTGAACTAGAATGCAGCATACATCGGCAAAGGCATAGTCACAATTGTTGGAGAAGGCCTGGTTGGCCACTTTCCCATTCTTGATCTGGTACTCCCGAGGCATGAACTCTTGGTCGTCGCAGAACTCCACTGACGCGTTCCCGTGGGGGGCCGGCCACGGGACGCTGCGGTGGACACACGCAAGTGAGCAGGCAGGCAAGGCACTACGCTCACAAGGGCATCAATGCGTTGTCATGTGACAAAGCGTTTCAGAATCCTTGCCACTCTGCAGAGAGGGAACGAAAGTATGTACAGCAACACATCAGGATATGTACACATGGGGTTAAGACTGGACTGGGGTAAGGGCATCAAGGGACAATAGACACTCAGTCCCGACTCATATCCCAATCCCAGGTCCGACCCTCTCAGTGGCTGATGGGGGCGGGGGCTCAAACACAACCCATGCCCTGCTCAGTCCGGACCCTGAAACCCTGCCAACAGGGGGGGTGTCCCGCCCAGCCACAGGCGAGTTCCTGGGAACCAAGGGACTCCAAGGCCAACCGACAGTGGCTCCCTATGCTCCCTTAATGGCAGGTCCCAACTCCACTCTGAGCCAGAGATATGGCCCCGCCATTATCACCCAGGAGTTGGTAGCTGAAAATGGGCTGTTTCAGCCCAAACTGGAATTAACTCAAAAATCCCCAAAATTGACCCCTGGTCCGGACCCGCCAGAGGTAGGGACGAGGCAACTGACCCTATGCCCTTCGAGTACGAACTCCCTGGAGCCCTCACCCAACCTGGTTCCCTCTGAGGTCCCGGCATCAGGGCAACACGGATGAGTCAAGTGGGGTCATGATGCCAAAATCACCAAAATTGGCGTCATTCCCACGCGTGGCTCGCTCGGCCAAGGTAAGGCCAATGGCTCACAGGGTAGGAGGCAGGACCTAGGACTTATATCTGAGTGTACAACTTGGATTTAGGTCCGGGCTCCCTATGGGCTTAGAGAAATGGGGCCGCCAATTGACCACACGGAAGGGGGAAATTGGGGTCCCAAAATTGGGTCATTTTGGCTGCTCGAAATGAGCCAAAATTCAGTGTGCTCCCAATAGTATATCTCCACGCCGGCTTGGAGATCGGATCCGGCATTCCATACGTGATCCACCGGGAGTCTAACGGAGACTCCCATGCCCTTGGCTCTCAAAGATCTCCATGCTGCTTGGCGTGGTGACGATCCCAATTGGGTCCACAAATGCAAAAATGGCAAAATTGCCCATACTTAATTTGGCCTAGCGCCTTAACTAAGGCAGCTCCGCTTCGCCCACGTGGTGTGTGGACCATGGGGACCATTACCCATAACACCCATGTCATATATGGTCCATTGGTCCATGCGTCCGGCGTGCACGAGGGTTAGAACATAGTGCACGGCGGGCAGCAAAGGTGGAAAAATGCTCAAAATGGCCAAAATTGCGCACACTCATGGTTAGGGCAAATGAGGCACATGCCCGACTCGGACCGGAGTGTGCCATAGGGTTGGTATCAAGTCATATATGTCCAACATATCTTTGGGGCGTCGCCCAACTCCTCCGGTATTGGGAATGGCAGGGTCGCCAAGTGAGCCCATGATTTGGGATAGTCCCAAATCGCCAACATGGCGGCCACGGTATGCCAAGCCTAAGAGGAGTTATTCGCCGGGTCCAAGATATGTTGGCTACCAAAGTATGTACCCTCATAACATACTTGGGTCATGATGTCAATTGAGCGCAACGTTGAGATACACGGTCGCCACTTGACATCATGACGAGCCAAAAATGGCAAAATTGGCACAAAGACAAACCAAAGTGCCTTGAAAGGCGCATAATTATATTATAATATCTTTGGCTTGGATCGTGCAATCACTTAATCCTTCTAAACACAATGACTTGACACCAATGACCTTCGATCCCACGTATGTGCTCCACTTGGGGCGCCTTGAAAGGTTACGAGCGCTGCTTCCCAAGTGGGCACATGAAAATATGGAAAAATGTAAAATACACACCTTGCTCCCAACGCATCGCTTCGGGATCACCACACAAGCTTCCCTTCACGAAGGTTAGGCTTGCAATTGACCGTAGGGAGTACGGAGAAGGGGCTTGCACAATATGAGGTCCATTGGCGGGCTTGTCTTGGAGCAATGGGCCCGCCAAATGGGCACGCAACACAACACATGGCACATACCAAATATTGCCCAAAAATGTGGCTCCCACCACGATATGTCATGCCCCTCCAAGGGCATAACTTTGTGTCAATCGCTCATAGGAACTCAAGGAGAGTTCCTATGCAACACCAACACTTGCGCGCTACACTCGAAAGTTATCTTAACGCACGCAATATCATGGTCATAGAGTTATAACGCAAACTCTACCCTCTTGACCATGATCCATTACACTAGCGCGCATGTGTAGAAACGCAAGGCATATGAAGCTTCCTAAATTACGTCGGGAGTATTGTGAATACATCCCACGTTTCCTTATCGTCAATACTCGCAAGCGGCACGAGATATGACCTTCACAAGTGGCCTCACGAATCAACTTTGTTTTGCCCATATCTTTAAGACAAATGGAGGGCAGGATAAAAGGGAAGTTGATTCGTGCATACGGAAGCACGTAGGTCCACTCGAAAGAGGTCAAATCAAGTGCGGGGATGTCGAAGTCGAAAATCCGATTTCGACATCCTGAAAAATTCGGATTAAGGTTGCGAGTATTAATTACGAAAATTGCGGAAGCATCCATGCAGTTCCTGGCGACTTTGGAGCCTTCGTCGCGGATAGCGTTAAAATTTCCATTATAAACAGTTAAACTGGCGGTTACGGTAAAGTCGCGAACCAACCGCCAGCAGTCAAAACAGTGAGTATCGGAACGGAAGCGTAAAAATTGACGGAAACAATATGAAAATAAAACCCTGTTGATTCCTGATATTCTGATACACAAATCTCCGCTGGCGGTGCATCGGTTGCCGATGCGGGGCTTCACGGCACGGAACACGCCGTGCATGGGGTTAGTGGACCGGAGACCGGTTGTATGCCGTAACCTGGCCATGGGGTTCTGGGTACCGCTTCACCCCCCTCCTTAGAGCAAACCCTGGGGGGGCTCGATAACACCCACGCATGGCAGCGGGTACCCAGGACCATCCCTGAAAGGGGGGGGGGGGGGGTGTCACATCTTCACTTCAGTAAGTCACAGTAAGATAGGTATCCCACAGTGGGACAGGTATGCTGCTGTAACAGCTCGTAGCACATGTATGGTATCAAGTATCAAGTCCCGGGTCCTGGCGGCGATTGTTCGGCATCCAAAGGACCCGTTAACCCATACCAGGCGCACCGGGTGCCGGCTGCTACGGTCACCACCACAGTGGCAGTGGCATACACGGCCAACATAGGCGTCACACGACGGCCGAGGTGGCCCCACAAGTCGAGAGCGACCACAAAGATCCATCAGGCTACCCCAAGCTTCCCAAGGCCCGCCGACTGGGGAGAGTCCCCACGGGTCCTTCCTCGGGCGCACCATGTCCATATCCATACGACGCGAGTCCAGAGTGCCATAGTCGAACTCCTTACGAACCCCAAATCGTAAGGGAACTCCTCCTGAAGGGATCGGGCATCAAGGCCGTCTTTTCCCTCGCCCTACTACCACGAAGCGTGGCCATACATGAGGGAGTCCTCATGCAGTGTGGGCGGAGGCGTCGACTCCTCAAACCACCAGTTTCCCAGGCAGACTGACCGAGGTCAGGAGCACCGGAGGCCGCCATCCGAATGCAAGTGCGTCTGCAAATCGGTAGGCTCACACTGGGACTGACAGTGGCGGACCGCTGGGAGTGTAGTCAGGCAACTGGGCTTCCCGCCTGGCGCCATCAGGATCTCCACACACACAGCGAATAGGGCAACACGGTATCACGGGCACTCAAACAGTAGAATCTGTAATCACGTACTGGTCCAGGCTGGACCAGGCTGTAGGAATATGTACACGGCGACTCAAGGCGCCTCTGTATCCCGATTCGTGGTGAAAAACAGTCCATCCCTCAGCGATGGGCTGATGTCACTTAACATACAGATGCACATATCCTGGAGGGCAGAAAAACAAGCAACAATCTGGGTAAATAGGCGTGTAAACACACTCAGAACAGAGTGCCAAACCACGCCACGGTCAGGATAAGGCAAATGCAGGAGGATGGACAGGATAACGCCTGAGTTCAGGCATATATAGTCTCGAGACACACGTCGACTGGTCTGGATTCCGCAAATGCCATGGAACCAGACCACACACCAAAAAAATCGCAATGCCGATGACAGCGGCATCCGTTGCGCAACGTCGTATGGGCTTCAAGGCCCCAAGAGCTCAAAATTATGAAGGTCAGTCGCCCTACCTGGTTTCCCAAGGATTCAGCAGGGGGGGGAGTGACGAATAGAATTGAAAGAGAGGGGCCATCCTCCTCTGGATACAGCAGGGGGGGGGTATATGGCCACTCTGTCACCGAAAGATGGGAGAGAGCAAGCAAGTAAGGGACGATCCGTCGGCCTCACAAGCGCCTCAAAACGCATCAGGGGAGAGCTCAGGGCGCTGATCAGGCACCTCTGGCTGCAATCGCCCGGGTGAGTGCTGCCAAGTCCGAGACATGGATCTTGGTCTTGTGCTTGCGGATGTACTCCATGAAGGGAGTATTGACCCGCGGCACGAATGAGGAGACGGGTTCCCAGGTGTCGTGGGACGGCCCATAGCCTCGCCAACGAACCTTGAACTCCAGACCTCCGGGTGCCGAGGCCTTCGGACGCTGAGCCAGGATCTTCTCGACAGTGTAGTCGTCCTGCTCAGCATAGTCGTCGTCCGAATCGGCCTCATGTTTGGCGTAGTCCAGGGACACATGTCGGCCACGGAGGTCGGGTTCCCGCACACGGAGTTGACTCTCGTGGCGCTCCCGGAACTGTCCGTGACCCACCTTGATGCGGTAGGTGTCCTCACCAATCCTGCGGACCACCTCGCCGGGTGTGAACCAGGTCTTGGTGCGGTGGGTGCCCATGGGGCGGGGTCTGATCACCCACACCGGGTCTCCCACCCTGAACTTCTGCGCTGTCGAGCTCGGGGCGGACTTCTGACGCTCAGCATGCTCCTTCTCAAGCTGCTGGCGGATGTCCCGCGCCGTTTGCTCTTGCCGCGCGAAGAACTCCTTGGCATCCATAGCCATGCCCCCACCAGACAAGGGAAGTCCCCTACCCAGGGGGTCCCTGCCAAACAGAATCTGGTGAGGGGACAAACCGCCCGGAGTGGGGGTGTCATGATGGGCCTTCAGAGCAGGCCACATCTCCTCGAACCAGTTCCGCCGTGGATTGGTGATGTGGATCTTGCGCAGCTTCTCGAACAGCTGCCGTCCAGCCACTTCAGCACGGCCGTTAGACCGGCTGAGATAGGCGACGCTCTTGGCATGTCGTATTCCCATGAGGGAACACATAGCCTTGAACCAGCCACCAGTAAACTGGGGCCCTCGGTCACTGCAAATGGTGCGGGGGATGTCAAAGACGGTCAGCCAATGACGAATCATCATGACTGCCACTTCCTTGGCGAGCAACCCTTTTTTGCGTGCCGGAACGGCTACAACGTAGCCGCTGTGGCGGTCCACACAGAGAACCACACAGTCAAAGGTCTCCTTGCCAATGTGCACTTCAGGCATGGAGAAGACGTCCATGGCCACGCTCTCCATGGGCTGGTCAGGAACCGGGGTCCATTGGGGTTCCCCCTTGACGTTCCGGTTATCGGGATTGCAGGCCTGACAGACCGAGCAACCCTTCCTGACCTTCTTGATGGCGGTGTAGAGAACGATGTGGTCGATCTCGAACCGACGCTGCATGTCAAGAGCTTGCTTCTTGACCCCTGGGTGCAGCATGTGGTGGTGCCAAGCTTCACACAGCTCGAGCACCCGGGACTCTGGGACTAGCAGCTTACCATTCCGGTAGAGCTTGCCATCTTCCTCAGTCAGCCCCTTTGGCCACTTCTGCCCGTCGTCAGGGTCGGTCACAGCCCTATACTCGGCCGCAAAGGCCTCAGACTTGGCGTAATCGTCGGTCCAGTCGTCCTGGAGGCAAGACTCTGGGAAGAGGTGCTTGTCGGACTCCACTCCCACAGGGGGTGCCGGACCGGGCCTTCCGCCCGCGGCACCCACAGGGGCGAGTACACTGACCGCTCTGCTCACCCTCGATGCGAGGGGGGCATCTGCGGCCATGACGACGAAGCATTTTGCACCCTCCTCCTCCATCAGGCGCTCCATCTCAATGATCCTCTTGGCTTCAGCGGTCTCAGCCTCATCGCCATGGGCAGAGATATCCTGCATGCCCTTGCTGGCGGGATAGGCCCACCTACTGAGACAGTCCGCCACGGTGTTATCCTTTCCAGGAATGTAAACAACCGTAAGGTCGAACTTGGCCAAGGTCTCATGCCATCTTGCCCGTCGGGAGGCGGGACCTGAGGGGGTGTCCACGTGCTCCTTGTGCCACGACTGCAGACTCTGATGGTCGGTGCAGACGGTGACGGGATGGAGGGCTATGTACCCAGCCCATTTCCTGAGAGCCATGACAATGGCATACGCCTCCTTTTCACGGGGCGTCCACGTCCGTCTCTGGCCTTCCGCCAGGACTCGGCTCCAGAAGGCCACGGGCACGTGCCTCCCATCGTCAAGCACTTGCTCCAACACAGCGCCAATGGCGTAGTCGGAAGCGTCGGTGCGCAGGACGAACCCTCGGTCGGGATCCACGAGGTGCAGACCCACTGCGGATAGCAGCGCCTGCTTCATCCCCTCGAAGGCCCGGTCAGACTCTTCAGTCCAGACCAGAGCCTTCTTGGACCCCTTCTTGGTCTCCTCTCGGTTGCCCTTGAGCATGGTCGTCATGGGGGCTGCATACTCGGCATACATTTTGATATACCCCGAGTAGTAATTGCAGAACCCCAAGTACGCCCGTAGCTCAGAGACCGTTTTGGGCTTTTCCCAGTGCTCAATCGCAGCCACCTTGCCAGGTATGGGCTTTCGCTGCCCGTTCCCGACTACGTGGCCAGCGAAGACCACCTCGCTTACCGCAATGGTGGCCTTGTCACTGCTGCCCGTGAGTTTGTGCCGAACCAGAAGGTCCAGCACTCGAGTGACGTCCCTCTCGTGTGCCTCCAGGAGCTCCTCGTAGCTCATGCTGGGGTCCCCGGACGCGATGATCACGTCAACCACGAAGGGGTCCGCACAGTCGCGCACCGGCTCAAGCAGGTTCTCCAGCATCCGCTGAAAAGCCGCATTGCCGTTGGTAACGCCCATAGGCATCACCTTCCACTGGAGAGGTCCAAGTGGGGTGCTCATGGCTGTGCAGGCACGGGACTCCTCGGCGAGAGGCATCTGATGATAACCATGTTTCAGGTCAATCACCGTGAAGATCCTCCGCCGGTGTTGCTTTTGCAGCATGTCCTCAATGAGGGGCAGCGTATAGCTGTCATGCTGCGTTTGGGCGTTCAGGCCGCGGTAATCGACCACGAGCCGCCACTCACCGGCAACCTTCTTGGGGACGACGAAGCAGGGAGAGGCCCACTCGGAGTGGCACGGCTCAAGCCAGCCTCTCTGGATGAAGTCACGGAGGATCTTCTCCATGGCCTCTTTCCTCTCGCCCCTCAGGGCAAACTCCCGGTGACGATACACACGGGGGTCCTGCTTCAGTCGTATCTTGGCCTCGCCATACGGTCCACGCACCGGTGGGGGAAACACAGGCTTACCGCTGAAGAAGGTATCACCATACTTCCGCTTCAGCCTGGCCCTCAACGCCTGGATCTTGGGGCAGTCATCGGACTCCGCCTTGGCTTTTCCGGGCACTTGAACCACGGAGCTTACTTGAGGGGTAGCGACCCCGCTCGCTTTCGGCTCAGGTGGTCTTCCCAGGTGGCCCAAAGGGCCATCTCTGGTCTTGCCTCGGAACAGATCGCCGTAGGTGGGTGGGTTACCGCCAGGCGGCTCGTCTTGGCTGGACATGTGATCCAGCACCCTCTGCACGAAGGTATTCCCGTCATAGGAACCGGAGACGATTGAGTCCACTTCCCACCAGGCTTTGTCCTGGCCTTTGCCCTCACGCTGGATTCCCCAGTCGTGGAAGGGCTGATCCATATACCCCTGAACCAGATCCCACTCCTCTTCAGTGAGGGGGTCTTCGGAGTCCGATTCTTCGATGTCAACAGGGGGAACCGCAAAGCATTGCCGCCAGGGCTCTGCTATGATGCGGTTGACACACACGAAGTCCGTGGTGTCGGCCTGATCAAGGCCCCCATCCACATAGTGGAATTCCGTTGGCCATCTCTGGGGTGGCATGGGCTGTCCCTTAGCGTCCTGATAGACACTCTCTCCAGCCGGTAGGACGACCTTGTTCAAGGTCATGTTGGTCAATGAGGCTACCCAATGTCGGGTACTTTCCTCTTCAGTGCATCCCATAGGAACAACCAGCACTGCCTTGGAGCGGTCCTTGCGAATCTTCGCTATCGCTCTTGGAATGTCCCAACGGGGGCAATGGATCCACATCAATCCCTGATGCGGACCCCAGTGCTTCTTCCACGCGGAGTCCTGGGCGCTCCAGTACTTCTCACATACCCGCAGATGGGCGGAGGTTCCTGAAGAGAACGCATCCAGGGCCAGATCCGACGCTCCCAAGTCCGCGACAACTCGGCTCGCCACTTCCGGCCTTACGCCGTACTCCTGGTTTGCAGGACCAGTTGGCTCAGTGTCCAGCGCGGCCACTTCGAGCTGATTGCGTTCGGGGTGGATCCATTGGCATTCCACATGGTGCTCAGGTGACGAGAGCCACGAGAGTTGGTCGTCCTGGTACAGGGTCATGGAGGCCTGGGCCAGGAGGACGCCGGAGTCCGTCTCCATCATGAAGTCGTACCCGACGATCATGTCCCAGTCCATCTCGGCCTCGTAGAAGCTACCGTGCAGGAGGATTTCCTTGCCGAGGTCTGGGCGGCTCAGCTCACGATGGTTCACGAACTGCAGCCCAATGGCCGCTTCCTTCGTGCCTCCCACCATGTACTGGCCGTTCGCCACCTTCAGCCTGACAGGTTTCCGACTGTCGGTAAGACACTCTGGCGGAAGCAGGCCAGCCTTGACCAAGCTGACTTGAGCTCCCGTGTCGACCAACACGTCGAAAACCTTTTCCACTTCCCCGCATAAGGCACGGACCTTAAGATGCAACTGTCGCTCGCGACCGACACGGCGCACGGCGTGCAAACTCAGGATCTCCGGCCGTTCCAGCAGCTCCACAAGCGACTGGTGCAGGTCGTGGACAATGGGCTCAGGCTGCCCATCTGCAGCATCCAGCTGCGGTCCGGGTGATCCTCCGATACTCTCGGATAGATCCTGTAGTACATCAAACACGTTCTTGGTCGCGAAGGACGGACGGGTGCAAGGGTTCGTGCCTTCACTTGCCCTCACCCCGCCTCCGCGACTGGGCGCCGGACCGGGCCTTCCGCCCGCGGCAGTCCCCTTGTGCTTATCGACTCCCGACTGGGATGGATCGGCGCTTCCCACGTCACCATCCTGCGACCGCCCTAGCTGGGGCCCTTGGCTGCAGGGGCTCCGCTAGGGGGCATCGGTCGTGGAAGAGGGGGTGTTCTCCTCGGCCTCAACGTCGTTGACGCCCTTCTTTCTTCCCCCTTTACCTCCTCCTTTACCCTTCTTGTCCTTGTCCTTGTTCTGGTCATTCTGGTTGTTCTCCTTGTTCTTGTTGTCCGACCTGGGGACCCAGTTCCGCTTGATCTCCTGGATCTCCTTGGCCAACTCGGTCCCCACCGACGACATCAGCTTGGCCAGCTCGTCCTTGTCGACCTCCATTTTGGCTTCCCGGATACCCGCGGGCGCACGCTTCTTCGACCCGTGCGCCTTCTTGTAAGCCTCCGTGTCGGCCTTATGGACGGGGCATGTTCGGTGGTCATGGTTGAAGCCTTTCTTCCTCCCATAACACACGAAACAGCCCTGAGGGTGAGCTCGTACGAACTCCCCAAAGGACAGCGGAGGGTCGCCAATGCGGCGAGGATCCCTCTTCTCCTGCTTCTTCCAACCTGGCTGCAGGGGCTTCCAGTTTGCTGGCTTGGTCCCCGCGCTCAGGTTCTTGGCCACGAAGGCACACACGGCCATTTCGGCGGGCTCATCGTCGTCGTCATCGTCGACGAGAGTCTCATCGCCGCCGGCTCCCGCTGGGTCCATGGCAGATTCCCCGCCAGGCCCCTCGCCAACGTAGTTGACGTCGCGGTCGCCGGGCCTCAACCCGCGGGTGTGGTGGAGGTTTCGGTACTCCTTGCGCACTTCCTCGCCAACCCACTCCAGGATCTCGTCGCAGCTCATCCGCGCCGGGATGGGCTGCAGACGGATGGTCTGGCCGCTCAACTCACAGTCGTCAAGGCGCCAAATCGCGGTCTTCTCGCGATCGCCCGAGACGGTGATGAGAAGAGCGTTCCGCAGGGAGTGCCGTTTGACATCCCGGGCCACGTTCTTCTTCGCCCAACTCACCACGTTCGTATGATACTCCTTGGGGAGCATCATCTTGACCGTGTGGTTGGACTTGGCCCTCTTGGATTCCTCCTTGGTGACCCTCTTGATCCATGCTTCCGGTAGCATGGAGAGCAGGCGAGCCTGCTCGTCACCCTCGTTCCAATCCTCCACGTTGCGGCGGAAGAGGGTGTATTTCCCTCGGAAGTCACGCCATTCCCGTAGGCGGATCTCCCGTCCATCATGCTCAAGCTTGATGGACTTCCAGCGCTTGGCAGCCACCTGCGGAGCGTCCACCCGCTCCTGCTCGTTGAGCCACTTCTTGGCGTCCTTGAGGGTCTTGATTTTCCCCTCCTTGGTCGCCACGAAGTATAGCTCGCCGAGCACTTCCGGCAGGCGGTACCTGAACCGTTTGAAGACATATCTCTCCGCATCCGCGGGAGGTTGGTCTTCAGTGACGGCCAGCCCCCAATCGTCCAGCTTCTCCAAGAAGCGGTCGAGGTTGAGGGGATTGCCATCGTACATGGGGGGCTTGATGTCCTTCAAGTCTTCCCACACGGCGGCGTCCGCGGCCTTAGAGACCATGAACGCCGGCCGCGAGGTCGACCGAGGTTCCCATCGGCCTCGCCCACGGACTCCCACGGCCGCCACGTCCATCTCCTCCATGGAATCCCTGTGGCTACGCCGCGGTTCCTCCACGTACGCTGAACCGAAATGTTCACGCCGTACTGCATCCATGTACGCATCCTCATCACGGCGCCGGCGGCTGCGTTCAGCGGCCTCCCGTCGTACACCACGCGGCGGGCTGATGTCGAACTCCTCCAGGTCCAGGTCCAGGTCCAGGTCCTCACCTTCGCCGACATCCCAATCCACGTCTCCTCTGGGGACCTCATCCCTGAGTCCACCATAACGTCCTCCAGCCCTGGGGATTGGCGCCGGGGCTGGTGGCGGGCGTCGGGGGCGTACAGGCGTCCGCGGTGGAGCACGGCGGTTGTGGTAGTCCGCGCTGAGCCACTCATCGCGCCATTCCTCACTGCCACTGCCGGGCGGCGCGCGCTCGTTGCGGCGGCCCGCGCTGTGGTGAGAGGGGGCGGTGAGAGAGGGGGCACTGGCGCTGGGGCGACTCCTGGGGGCTCCGCCGGGGGCGTGGGGTCTGCCTGGACCTGGTCCGGGTCCCCAGCCGTCGTCCGACGAGCCAGACTCCAGGGGTGGGTGGTCGCTGCCGACTCTCCCACGGGCTTCCAGCGCATCCAGCCTCTCCTGCAGGCCGCTGACGACGTTGGTCAGCGACTTGGTCTCGGCCCTGGCGATGTCCAGGTCCTTCTGCGCGCGCGCGGCGACCGTGGAGATGCGAGCCGTCTCGCTCTTGCCCGTGTCTACCTCCAGCTCGAGCAACTGGACTCTCCTGCGGAGGTAGACAATCCACCACCAGGTGGCATCCGGGTTGCCGTTCCCTGGTGGGTCGTCGGGGTCCCCAGGGGGTCCTCCAGGAGGGCCTCCGCCGGGTCCGCCCGGTCCAGGGGGTCCTCCCCCGCCAGGTGGTCCGCCTCCCGGGGGTCCACTGGGTGGGCGTCCTCCAGGGGGTCCTGAAGGTCCTCCGCCAGGGGGTCCCGGTGGGTCTCCGCCGGGTCGCCTCGGTGGGTCCGAGGATGGGCGCCTCCTCGTGATGCCGAAGTCCATGTCGTCATCCTCGTCCATGTCGCCCCACCTGGGCGTCTCGGTCACGGAGGACTCGGAGCTCCGGTAGGGAGGAGGGGGATCCTCATCCTCACCTTCCATGGGGACGTCTCCGCCACCTCCGCCCGTCCAAGCCACCACTTGGCGATGTCGACGGCCTCGTTCATCCCCGTCACTGGCGGTGAAGAAGGGGTCACTGTCGTGGGGGTACCCACCCGCTGGCCTCCGCGGCCTCTCGGGGGTCTTCCCCTTGCCTTTCCTCCGTCGACGGGCGGTGGTGCTACCGCTCCCACTGCTGCCCGTGTCCGCCTCATCCAGCTTCATCCTGGAGGAGGCGTCCCCTTCGAAAAGCCTTCGAAGGGTCTCCACTCGCGATCCTCCCGGGGGAGTCTCGTGGCGGAGTTTGGCCTCTGCCTCCTCCATTGCGGCGGCGGTGGCTGCGGCAGCTCGCGCTTCGGCCTCTTCCCGAGCACGAGCCGCCTCGGCTTCCCGGGCCTGCAGCAGCTGCGCCTTCTGCGCCTCCAACGCCGCCAGCTCCGCCTCCGTCTTGGCCTTCTCCTCAGCGACCTTCCGTCGCGCGGCCTCGATGGCTTCCTTCTTGGCGGCGTCCTTCTGGGCCTTAGCCGTCGCTTCGGCGTGGGCCCTTTCCTCCGCCTCCTTCTTTGCCCTCCCTTGGGCAAGCGCCTCTTCCAGCGCCTTCACCTCGGCCTCCTTGCAGGCAATGGCCTCCTGCGTCAGGCGGGCTTCCTCGTCGACTGCCGCCAACTCACCGTTGACCTGGGCAGTTGCTGCACTATGGGCGGCCACGGCCGTGAGTCCAGCCGCGATGGCCGCCACGGTCTGGGTGTGGATGGCCATGCCATGCGCCCACTGCGCAGCCTCCTCCTGGGCGATGCCGGCGGCGCCCTCCACAGCAGCGCTGTACTGCTTGGCACGTTGCCGGGCAACCCGACGGTTGCAGGGCACCCCACAGGCGCGCTCACAGGCGCGCGCCACGTCCCTTTCGGGAGCGACGCTGCTGCTGGAGCTGGCCTGGTCGGCCGGCGTCCTCCCGCGGTGGGCCGACTCGATGTCGCTGCTGGGGCCTGCTGAGGCCTGCCGGGCCTTCAGGAGCAGCGAACGGGGCTTGGCCTGGGTCTGCTTGGCGACTTGGATGTAGTCGCCAAGGGTGGTGGAGCCGGGGTGGTGTCCACCATTGGGCCGTTGGGGACTGGGGGCTGGGGTTCCGCCCTTGGCGCCTTGGGCGGCTTCGGCAGCCAGGGACTCCTGGTACTCCCGCCACCTCCGGTCCCTCTTCTTGTCCCCGGCGGACCTCTTCTCCGTCGCCGGAGACGCGCTGCTGCTGCCCTGCAGCCTGCGCTCGCTCCCCGGTTCAGGGAACTTCTTCTCGATCAAGTCCCACATGGAGACCTTGATCGAGGCGCCCGACGGGTAGGCGTTGGGCTCCTCGTCCTCCTCAATCCCGTCGGGGCGCAGCCCTTCACCGGGCCTGTCCGGCCGGGTCCACGCCCTCCAGCGCCTCTGCTGGTGGCGGTACTCGTACCCCTCCGCCCGCAGCCAGTCCTCCACGGCCTGCAGGCGGTCGGGGGCGATGTCCGTGCGGAGCTCGAAGCTCCTGGGCATGCCCCCTTCGCACTGGGGGTTGCTGTGGCGGTAATGCTGGTCCCAAACCAACCCATGCAGCAGGCGTGCTGCATGGGGGTGGGGCCGCGGCCACGTCCTGCCCGCTTCCTGCCAATTCACCATGGCAGCGGGGGCGTAGATGATCTTGAAGTCCTTGATGTGCACTCGTTCAACTCAACGAACTGGTTGTGGTTGTTGAGGAGGGTGCTGCAGCACTGGATTGGATGTGCGGCTGGTGCTGGTCAGCCGGTGGTTGTGGAGGTGGTTGACGCGGCCTTGCTGGTCGGCCGATGGGACTCCGGGTTGGCCGATGGGGCTGATGCAGGAGTCCTGGTCTGTGCACCTCTTTCACGGTTGCTGCGCGGTCAGGGCGAAGCACTGGACGGCGCTGCGGGCTCCGTGACGAACTCGGCGCTGTCGCTGAGTGGCGCTGCGAGCTGCTGCGCTGCGCTGCGAGACGCTGCGCTGCGCTGCGAGCTGCGAGCTGCGCCGCGCTGCTGCGACGCGCTGCTCGGGGTTGTTGGCCCCGAGTGGCACGCGAGGGCTGGGTAACCCCGCGGCGGTGAAACACTTTTGACGCGTTCCCGTGGGGGGCCGGCCACGGGACGCTGCGGTGGACACACGCAAGTGAGCAGGCAGGCAAGGCACTACGCTCACAAGGGCATCAATGCGTTGTCATGTGACAAAGCGTTTCAGAATCCTTGCCACTCTGCAGAGAGGGAACGAAAGTATGTACAGCAACACATCAGGATATGTACACATGGGGTTAAGACTGGACTGGGGTAAGGGCATCAAGGGACAATAGACACTCA
This sequence comes from Eutreptiella sp. 'Long Island Sound 2002', assembly GCA_964036045.1. Classification (NCBI taxonomy): domain Eukaryota; phylum Euglenozoa; class Euglenophyceae; order Eutreptiales; family Eutreptiaceae; genus Eutreptiella; species Eutreptiella sp. 'Long Island Sound 2002'. Next base: position 42,164,813 of record OZ038392.1, read on the forward strand.
GTCCCGACTCATATCCCAATCCCAGGTCCGACCCTCTCAGTGGCTGATGGGGGCGGGGGCTCAAACACAACCCATGCCCTGCTCAGTCCGGACCCTGAAACCCTGCCAATAGGGGGGGTGTCCCGCCCAGCCACAGGCGAGTTCCTGGGAACCAAGGGACTCCAAGGCCAACCGACAGTGGCTCCCTATGCTCCCTTAATGGCAGGTCCCAACTCCACTCTGAGCCAGAGATATGGCCCCGCCATTATCACCCAGGAGTTGGTAGCTGAAAATGGGCTGTTTCAGCCCAAACTGGAATTAACTCAAAAATCCCCAAAATTGACCCCTCGTCCGGACCCGCCAGAGGTAGGGACGAGGCAACTGACCCTATGCCCTTCGAGTACGAACTCCCTGGAGCCCTCACCCAACCTGGTTCCCTCTGAGGTCCCGGCATCAGGGCAACACGGATGAGTCAAGTGGGGTCATGATGCCAAAATCACCAAAATTGGCGTCATTCCCACGCGTGGCTCGCTCGGCCAAGGTAAGGCCAATGGCTCACAGGGTAGGAGGCAGGACCTAGGACTTATATCTGAGTGTACAACTTGGATTTAGGTCCGGGCTCCCTATGGGCTTAGAGAAATGGGGCCGCCAATTGACCACACGGAAGGGGGAAATTGGGGTCCCAAAATTGGGTCATTTTGGCTGCTCGAAATGAGCCAAAATTCAGTGTGCTCCCAATAGTATATCTCCACGCCGGCTTGGAGATCGGATCCGGCATTCCATACGTGATCCACCGGGAGTCCAACGGAGACTCCCATGCCCTTGGCTCTCAAAGATCTCCATGCTGCTTGGCGTGGTGACGATCCCAATTGGGTCCACAAATGCAAAAATGGCAAAATTGCCCATACTTAATTTGGCCTAGCGCCTTAACGAAGGCAGCTCCGCTTCGCCCACGTGGTGTGTGGACCATGGGGACCATTACCCATAACACCCATGTCATATATGGTCCATTGGTCCATGCGTCTGGCGTGCACGAGGGTTAGAACATAGTGCACGGCGGGCAGCAAAGGTGGAAAAATGCTCAAAATGGCCAAAATTGCGCACACTCATGGTTAGGGCAAATGAGGCACATGCCCGACTCGGACCGGAGTGTGCCATAGGGTTGGTATCAAGTCATATATGTCCAACATATCTTTGGGGCGTCGCCCAACTCCTCCGGTATTGGGAATGGCAGGGTCGCCAAGTGAGCCCATGATTTGGGATAGTCCCAAATCGCCAACATGGCGGCCACGGTATGCCAAGCCTAAGAGGAGTTATTCGCCGGGTCCAAGATATGTTGGCTACCAAAGTATGTACCCTCAAAACATACTTGGGTCATGATGTCAATTGAGCGCAACGTTGAGATACACGGTCGCCACTTGACATCATGACGAGCCAAAAATGGCAAAATTGGCACAAAGACAAACCAAAGTGCCTTGAAAGGCGCATAATTATATTACAATATCTTTGGCTTGGATCGTGCAATCACTTAATCCTTCTAAACACAATGACTTGACACCAATGACCTTCGATCCCACGTATGTGCTCCACTTGGGGCGCCTTGAAAGGTTACGAGCGCTGCTTCCCAAGTGGGCACATGAAAATATGGAAAAATGTAAAATACACACCTTGCTCCCAACGCATCGCTTCGGGATCACCACACAAGCTTCCCTTCACGAAGGTTAGGCTTGCAATTGACCGTAGGGAGTACGGAGAAGGGGCTTGCACAATATGAGGTCCATTGGCGGGCTTGTCTTGGAGCAATGGGCCCGCCAAATGGGCACGCAACACAACACATGGCACATACCAAATATTGCCCAAAAATGTGGCTCCCACCACGATATGTCATGCCCCTCCAAGGGCATAACTTTGTGTCAATCGCTCATAGGAACTCAAGGAGAGTTCCTATGCAACACCAACACTTGCGCGCTACACTCGAAAGTTATCTTAACGCACGCAATATCATGGTCATAGAGTTATAACGCAAACTCTACCCTCTTGACCATGATCCATTACACTAGCGCGCATGTGTAGAAACGCAAGGCATATGAAGCTTCCTAAATTACGTCGGGAGTATTGTGAATACATCCCACGTTTCCTTATCGTCAATACTCGCAAGCGGCACGAGATATGACCTTCACAAGTGGCCTCACGAATCAACTTTGTTTTGCCCATATCTTTAAGACAAATGGAGGGCAGGATAAAAGGGAAGTTGATTCGTGCATACGGAAGCACGTAGGTCCACTCGAAAGAGGTCAAATCAAGTGCGGGGATGTCGAAGTCGAAAATCCGATTTCGACATCCTGAAAAATTCGGATTAAGGTTGCGAGTATTAATTACGAAAATTGCGGAAGCATCCATGCAGTTCCTGGCGACTTTGGAGCCTTCGTCGCGGATGGCGTTAAAATTTCCATTATAAACAGTTAAACTGGCGGTTACGGTAAAGTCGCGAACCAACCGCCAGCAGTCAAAACAGTGAGTATCGGAACGGAAGCGTAAAAATTGACGGAAACAATATGAAAATAAAACCCTGTTGATTCCTGATATTCTGATACACAAATCTCCGCTGGCGGTGCATCGGTTGCCGATGCGGGGCTTCACGGCACGGAACACGCCGTGCATGGGGTTAGTGGACCGGAGACCGGTTGTATGCCGTAACCTGGCCATGGGGTTCTGGGTACCGCTTCACCACTTGCTTCTTCTGTTTGTTGACTCGGTGGACCGAACCAGCCACGTACAAACCCTTGGGCTGCGACAGCTGCACAAGAGACACGAAGAGGAAAGACCTTGAATTTTCAGTGAACGTGAAAGTGACACTCAAACCATGCGACAAAGCATGCGACAATAGGGGAGAACCTGTAAAACAAAAGGGGAGTCCTTCTTCAGTGTGTTCTTGGATACCACTGCCGTGTAGTGGTCCGGCATAAGGTATGCCTTCGGTACAGGCAGTCCGGGATCGTCATCGTCCGCGGACATGGGCGGGGGAGAAGAAAGCTAACATTGCAAAAGGGGGACAACAAGAGTGTGCAACCCTCATGTGCAACCGCCACAGAATTTGCAACCTACAGGAACCGGAAATGATGGAATGCAACCGCTTTATGACACCGCTTTTTTTAGTCTGCAACCTGCAAATTTTGGTCTTTAGGGGTCCCCATGGGTTGCAAGGGGGCGGAAAACACCTTCGGTAGGGGGTTGCAAAAATCCAAAAGTGGTTTTTCGATGGAATTAGACAAAACGGACGTTTCCAGGAGGTGGTTGAGGTCCAAAAACCTAGGGTTCCCAGCTTTTTAAAAGTTTTTATTTTTTGGCGAAGGGGTTGCACATATGGGGCTGTAGATAAAGGAATATGCTTTGGATGCTCTCTATCAGCTGGGGGCTCCGTCGCAACTGTGATCCGTGGGCTATACCCTCCTTCGGATGTCCAAGTGGGACAAGCAACATTTAAGGTGTAGGATAAACCGGTCGCCTCTCGCTAAGTGCTTTGTCTGTTCCGTTCTCCCCTTGCAGCTTTGCACAGTGTGTTTGTGGCCCCGTTAGTTGGTGTTGATCAGTCGAGGAGACCCTGCGCTATCCGCGCTTGACTCGCTTTCTGGCTATGTGTCTTGTCTTTTGACCTCTCTGTGTGTTGTTGGTCTTCATGGTCTGGTGTGCAGCCAAGCTCTGGTTTTTCTGATGCCTTTTGTTCTCTTCTCCTGTTCGATTCAATATTGGCGCGTGCAGTGTATGCATTGCGTTTGACCCATCCAGGTCTGCGCCAGAATAGCCCTTGTCTGAGCCCCATGTGATGAGCGCTTCAAGTGTTCTTTCCATTCCAACTCCTGTCAAGGATTTTGGTAGGGGGCTGAGGCGCAACTGAGGGTCAGCGCCCAGCACAACACACGCGACGCGCACACACTCACGCTCAGTTTCCAATCCATTTTGAGGACAACTCTAAGCAGCTTTAACGCCATACTTGCCGTGATTGTGTGAATATTACGATATTTTCATCGTGTATTTTAGGGGAAAAGATTTTACATATGGTTTGTGTAAAACCCGTGTCCGAAGACGGTTTCCCTGCGTGCGCGCTACAGGGTATTGCCGCGCGATGGCTCAGTGCGCACTACAAAACTATAGCACGCGGCATAGCGCGCGCTATGGCTCGGGCTCTTGGGTTTGTAACCTCATGTCCTAATAAGCAGGGCAAAAATGCCTATTTTTCTAACGTTTCAGATGCTTCCAGCACCGCATGTGACGCTGCCAATGTCAGGGAAGATTGCAAACATTTTGGGCCCCCACTATGGGTGGTCCCTGTGGAAGAACGAGGACCTTTTGGCGGACCTAGTTGAGTTTTTTTGCTCAGGGTCTGCCGTCCAACGGTCTTTGTGGGCCAGGTTGGAAAAAAGGGTCCCCGTGTCTGAAGCAGAGAAGAAGCGTCGCAGGAACGAGGCTGTCAACGCCCTTACACCCCTGTCGGTGGTGGACTTGGTCCTGCTCCTGAAGATTCCAAGAAGAAGGTATTATTGCGCGCGCTTTGCGTGTGACATTTCGCGCATTTCCGCTCATAGCACGCGCTTCGTTGACTTCTGCGCGCGCTACGACCTCATGTTGCGCGCGCTATTTTACTCAGGTACAAAGATTTGATTACTTGGGCTTATTGCACCTGGGGCCAAGTGCAGGCCCATGGATATATTTGGTGTTGTCCAGAGCAGGTTGTTGAAGGTGCCTCTGAGGCGGCGTCACCTTATACCATGTGTTCTGCACCTTCTGATTTTTGTAGGGAGGCCGGTCACTGCCTTGGTACGCAGATTGGCCAAGTCTGTGCGTCCCAGTACTACGGTCTATGTTCAGGCTATTCTTCACAGGTCTGGTTGTCACATAGCACTACAGGGGACGGCAGAGCCAGATGGGGAAGAGACTTGGTGCCTTCTAAAGGTTTGGGAGGACCTGGCCCCCCTCCTTGGGGGTGACATGAGGATGCACACAGCAGTGGTTGCCATGTACATACTACTGGGGGACATGTATGGCACAATGTTTGAAGAGGGTGCATTGCAGGCTCCAGAGGTTGCCCAGGCTTTCTAGAGGTGGGTTTGTCCAGCAATAAGATCACCTTATATTAACTGGATGTTGCACGATGCTACAGTCACTGTTCAGGCCATAAGGCCCTCTGGCCTAGGAATGTTTTCGGGGGATCTTTTGGAAGGAGGCAACAGGGTGCTGAAGGACATTTGGTCCTCCTTTTGTGATAGAGGTGGGGGGGCAGGAACCCTGGTGTCGCGCCGCATTAAGATGCTCAGGCAGGTTAATGAGCGTCTGTTCCTGTACTTTGAAGTACCAAGGTGGAATGGGACCTTCAGAAGCAACCTGTGCAATGCACAAAAATTGGCTGACGAGGTTCGGGCATATTTTGCGGATGAGGAACTGTGGTACCGCGCGCTATTTGTTTTTGAGCGCGCGCTACATGCCATCCAGTGCGCGCAATGACCACTATCGCGCGGGCTATGTTGTTTTCAAGCGCCGGAACCCTTGAAATCGCGATATAATTGGAAGTAGCGTGCTATGACTACGCACTTCAAATGTGCCTCCAATTTGGAATGCATTGATTTGTTCCTTTTCGTCCGTTTTTTTGGTGATTTCGATTTTTTTGTTACTGCATTTTCCTTTTTGTATTACTGCTGGAACAGGGGTACTTTCGTGTAACCCTCTTGCCCATGCAGCCCGTGGGCTGGGGGTATCCGCCTCCTGCAGCACCGCCAACAACTGCTGCAGGGGCCACAGAAGCAGGTGCGACACCGCAACCACCGCCACATGCAGCTGTACAACCAAGACTGCAGCAGCCGTCCACGACGCCGTGGAGCATGCAGCCACAGTTACTTGCCGTGCGCACTACTGTTTCCGTTACACGTGCTACGCTCTTGTTGTGCGTGCTAGCTGTCTCGTTGTGCGCACTACGCACCTCGTTGCGCGTGCTTTGTCCTCTTTTCCGCAGACGCTGTCCCAGCAGCTGACCCAGTTGTCCCTAACTCAGCCTCTGTGGCCCGCGCCGCAGTCCCCGTTACGAGCTGCCTCACAGCAGCTGTCTCGCATGCTGTTCCCCGGTGGGTCGCCCACCTTGGGCTCCCCAGTGCGCGGCAGTCTTCCAGTGGGCCAAGTGCAGCAAGTGCTCTTCGGCCCACTGCCAGTGCAGCAGCAGCAGGAAATGCAGCAGCAGCAAGTGCAGGCTGCGGCCCAGCAAGTTGGCAGCCCAGAACAGAGCCGTGCAGCAGGCAACACTGCAGCTGCTCCAGCAGCAGCAGCGGGTGCAGATGGCCCAGCAACAGCAGCAACAACAACAACAACTGGCACAGGCACAGGTACGCGCTATGTTTGCCATTGCGCGCACTTTCAACATTGTTGCGCGCGCTTCATTAGATGTAGCACGCGCGATTTGATTGTTTGCGCGCGCTACGGCCCTACCCTCTGTCCCATTGTCACGTAGGTGGGCAGCTTCGAGCAGCTTCTGTGCCTGGGATCCCGCAGAGGGCCGTTGATGATCAGCGTGCCCGCGGACATTGCCGGGCAGTCCAAGCATGCGGCCGACTGGCTTGACGGACGGAAGGAGCAAGGCCCCTCCCCGGTGCTGGCCCGGGGTAAGCGGCAGCTGGAGGAGCTGGAGGTGGACTGGGCCGACGCCTTTGCCGTGCCGGAGACGGAATCCGTGACAGTCCCAAGGCCCAAGAAGAAGCGTACCGAGAAGCCAGCCGCCACCAGCCACCTACCACCAGCCATCTCCGCCTCCCACAACGCTAAGCGGAGTTCATGCCTAGCTGCCAGGTGTTCTCCGCCAAAAGCAAAGCGTATGAGGGTTTGGACAAGGGGCAGTCGAGGTGGGAGACGTACGAGGCGGATGAAATGTGGACCTCTGCCCTGACCCAAAGACCATGACGATGTCCCCGTCCAAGCCACCGACCCCAAAGAAGAAGAAGCCCCAAGGAGACAAGGGACCTGCCGAAGCTGCAGCACCAGCAGAAGCACCAGCAGCAGCAGCACAAGAAGAAGAGGCACCAACCCCAGCAGCAGCAGCAGCACAAGAAGACGACGCACCAGCCCCACCACATGAAGAAGAGGCACCAGCGGCCGCGCCACAAGAAGATGAAGGAGCAGCCCCGAAAGAAGAAGAGGCACCAGAAGGAGCAACCCCAGAAGGCGACCCAAGCCCACAAGAAGAAGGGGATGCAGCCCCAGCTGCCACTGGGGCAGAAGACCACAGACCCGAATGGGAGAAGGAGTGGGAGGCCAAAGTGGTGGTCCAAACCATTAAGGAGATCACTGAATGACAGCGCGCGCCATACCTGGTATAGCGCGCGCCGTAAGGTTCATAGCGCGCACTGTAAATATGTTGCGCGCGCTACACTGTCTGTGCCCGTGAGGACCTGTACTGTTGCACACTTTTCAGACCGTCCAGACAGTATTTTTGCATGTGTCTTGGGTTGGATGAGCAACAGGGAATGTTTTTGAAAAGCAAGGGTTTTTTGAGAAACGCAGGACACTGGAAAAAGCATGGTTTTGAAACATTTTCCGGTTTTGAAAAATTTGAAAAACAGGACAATATAGCGGGGTAGAGGGCGCGCAATAGGCGCGCTATACAGGTCATATTTTTGAAAATTTGCGCGCACTATGAGATAAATGCACCATTGCGCGCACGCAGGGTTATGGTTGCCTGTATGCTTGTGTCAAGGGGGAGTGATGGAGGGCTGAGGGATTACGGCCATGGTGGAGAAGTAGCCTTGACTTGGCGGGGTTACCCGGATGGGATCCCATGTTCCCCCGGCGTATACTAGGATACGCCTCAGTAGGAATAGGGCATTTTGTGAACCACCACACCACCGTAGCATCTGAAAAAAAGGGCCTTTTCTTTTTGTAGGCACCCTGCTTTTAGTTTCTTAGAATTTTTAGAAACATTGCTACTATCCAAATAATAAGAAAATACTCGTTTCCAGCCCGAATCGTACAATTCTGCAGTCACATTCACGTGATCTTGGCTTCCCGTTCAAAGATTCCTCCACCAGCCTTTTGCAAAGGGTACAACTACGCTGGTACGGAAGTATATGTCTCGTTGCGAGATTCCACAATGCCCATTATTTTGAAACTAGCAATGGTTTAGCGACCAAGTAGCTACGCAAACATTTGTTGGACTTGGGGGAGCTTGACGCAGAATTCTCTTCCGTGCATTCCACTACTAGAGTAGAGGTGCTACAGGGCCGCGCGGCTTTTGGTTGCGGCTGTCCGAGGGTCCGGTGGTGGGGAAGGTGGGGAAGGTGGAAATGGGCCTAACGGCCCTATTTGAACCGATAGTACTGGCGTGAGTGTCATTCCTAATCGATTTTTCTCGTGCTTTGACTTTTAAACCAGATTCTGAGGCCCATTTTTCCCGGTTTTTGGTCGAATTAAGGTAAAACTGGAAATCCGCCATAGATGCCAAAGGTTTTTTTTACGAACGACATTTCATTGTAATGACGAACACATTGATGTATTTAGATTTATGGCCACTGAGGCGCAAAAGGTGCCACTGCCACCTTTGCAAGAAGTGGGTTTGCAACACATCGTGGCGCAGTGTGTCAGAATGTCACAATCCATTCTGCACCATTTCTTGATGTTGACATCCCCCCAAAAGTTGTTACTACCTTTTCATAAAGCATGTTTTCTTGTTTTGTCTTGTTAGAGGGAGTATGGCTATTTCCTAACAATTTGTTTTTTTGCTTTTTTTGCTTTTTTGCCTCACCGAGGTCGCATGACGGCCCCCAATGCAATTTGCACCACAAAAGTATCTTTCCCTTCCACATTGTGTACATATGTAGCGCATGAGGCACCATTTTATACTTGTTGTAGGCTTGAAGATGCGTTCCGGTGGGACTTTTTGCCCCGTAAATAGGCATGATTTCGCCAAAGTGTCAGACGGTGTAACCAGACAAGCGCGCGCGTTCGCATCGCGGATACATAAATGTAGTAATTGTTGCATATTTGTTACTATTTGTGCATATTCAATATTCCACTTTGTGCACATTTAGATTCCATCATGATTCCACAATGATCCAATGATGCCCTGTGCCTGTGCCTGTTTCATGGTGCAGAGGCCACAGCAAATTTTTTTTTGCTGATTACGGTCCTGCTGCTGCGCTACTCTGCAGCAGGCTGGCCAGGGCTATGGCCATTACGGCCTTATTTGGGTTTTGGGGCTACTGGTGCCCCTACCTTCAACTTGGGAGTTTATTGGGATACTTGGGGTTTTTCACCCTCACCTTCACCCTGTCCCAGACCACTGCAGTCGTTGGGGCTGCATTATGATCGACTACACCTTCCTTGCCGAGTTTGTCCCCGCATCCAGCCTTGGGGCCCTTACATCGCCTTCTTTGCGGCCTCCATCCTGGACTACCTGACTGTTGAGTACCCTGATGACTATGGGTTAGAGATCTCTGGTTTGGCTGCCCAGACCATTGCCTTCCGGTACTTCGCGGGTGCTGTGGAGGCAGAGTCGAGTTCATCGCCTTCGTTGGTTTGGGCTGCCTTCTCAGCAGGTCACTGTGGGTAGAAGGGTGCAATAATCAAGAGGCTACATAATAATTATGTGTTTGTATCACACTTGTGTGCACTTTTGCATCATGGCATGCCTTGGCCCTTGAGTGGCCTTTTTGTGCACCATTGTTTCCATGGCCCACGAGTGGCCTTTGCAGCTGCCCCAAAGCAGATAAAGGGGCTAGTTTACCTTTTAATTGCGCTCCTGTGGCCTTTTTCAGGCCTTGTATTTGACTGGTGGCCTTGAAGGGCCTTGTTTCAATTTATTTGAGGTTTTTGCCCCAAAGCAGATAAAGGGGCTAGATCCGGTGCCCAGAGAGGCCAGGCGCGCCTCCTGGGCTTTGTGTTGTTTGCCGGCGGCAGTGCTTGTCCCCAGGGGGACAGCCAAGCCCCCTGGGTCGACGCTTTTGTGCACATCCTTGTCTTTTTTTTGGTTACAAGGTTAAGGTAAGGTATACAGTGTGACCTAGGATTAGTGCAGGATCAGTGCAGTTTCGTTTTGTTCGTTCGTCGTCGTCGTCGAGTTTCGTCGAGTTTCGACGCGTTCGTCGTTTCGTTCGTCGAGTTTTGCTCCCTTTGGAGCTTACGAAACCTGTTTTTCCTGGTCATTCTGGGCCCTACTGCTTTTTTTTGACAGTTTGGGTGTTGCTGTTATGGTGGCTGGGGGGGCAGGTGCGTGGGCTTGTTGGGTGTTCTAATCTCGGTTCGTTTTTGGTTGAGTCGACGTCCGTCGACTCTTTTTGGCTCTCTTCGCTTCGAATTGTGCTCCCTTTGGAGCTTGAGATAAGTTTTGGGTGAAAACCTGGGTCATTGGTTGTCATTGCCTTGAGGTGGTTAGTTGGGTACCCCCCACCCCACCAAGGAACGGATTTTGCGCTTGTTTGCGCTTGTTGGTGTGTGTTTGTGCTCGCCGTGAGTGTTTGGGTGCGCAGGAGGTAAGGCAGTGACAACTAACCACCTTTTCTTTTGGGTGGGGGGGGGCTGGGAAACCCTCCTCACACCAACATCTAACATAAGTTGCACTAGAGCAACTATGATCACAATGACCCTAGGAGAAAATAAGAGAAGCCTTCAGCCTACGGCTGAGGCTGGGAATTTAACTGACATAGCCTTAGGCCAAGTGCTGAGGCTCCTGTTTGGCCTCCTCCCAGGGAGCAACAGGTTGTTTATTGCTTTGATCACCCCCACCCAGTTTCCAGCCTAGGTAACCAATCCTGGGGGGTGTAAAAAACTGTGTTAAAAAACTTCCCTACAAAAAGGTCAGAGGATCTAAGGGAGGTGGGGAGAGGCAAGACCAGCTAATAACCTCCAGGGAAAAGCACCACTGATGGTGCAGCACTGTAGGTGGCAGTGCACCCTGTGAGAGTTGGGTTGGGTGCAGACGTGCACGGGGTACTTGGACTTAAACCCCAAGTCCAAACCTCATCTAAGTAATTTTGTGGGAAGTTGGGTCTAGTAGGTTAGGGTGCTGCGAAGGAACCCTCCCAGCTTGTGGGTGTAACAGGAACCCTCCCAGCTTGTGGGTAATCAACACCCTAGCCTAGCCAGATGTTTAGTAGGAACCCCCCCAGCTTGTGGGTATGACAGGAACCCTCCCAGCTTGTGGGTAGAAACTAACTTATTTCCTAAACACTGGTACCTAACTTTAATCATCTGATGGTATTGATTTTGGGAACAGTGTGCTGACTGCCACTCTCCCTGCTGCAGTGCACCGAGTTCTGGGCACTGGCCTTGCTCGGTTGCCAAAGGAGAGAGAGAGAGAGAGCGAGAGAGAAAGGAGGAGAGAGAGAGAGAGAGAGAGAGAAAGAGTCATTGTTTGGGGCTGTGGGACAATCAGTTTGCCCTGCCCTTGTTTGTTTGTTTCAGTTTTGCTGTCACACTGTCAGCACAGCACTGCACATTTTTGATCCACTGCACTGTCTGTCCAGTCAACACAGTCTTTCTGGCACTGTCCACTCTTGTCTGTCCTTCCCTTGGCAGTGGCCATTTCTCAGATACGGGTTTGCCACTTGGCGTCGCCACTGCCATCTACTTTTACACTGACCATCTCAGGTCTTTTCCAGCTGCTTGTACAGTAATGGCCTTCGTCAGGGCCATCTGGGGCTGGCAGAGCCCTGCTGCCACTCACAGCCTCACCCCCAGTGGAATCGGAAAATTTTAGATCCAGGGACTTCAGTTTAGTGCCCCTGGCCCAGGGTTACAGGTGCCTGGTAGCAGTTTTTCTGCCTTTTGGCAGGGCCATTTCTCTGTTTTTGGCCCACTGAGCAGGTCAATCCTGCCAATCAAAACCCACTTTGGGGTGCCAAAAGCTAAATCCACTGTTTTGTGGAGTTTGGAGCCCAGCCTTGTTTTTTGGCTCCAAAACTATGAACAGACACCCCAATCAGAGATTTTGGGGAAATCTGAGCTGGGTTGGTGGGGACATCAGAAAAAACCCCCCTCCACAGCCCATGATTAGCATCATCTCAGCATGCATTTCTGAATCTCCCATTCTTTTTTCAGAAATCAGTTCTGATTTTCAGCCAACCCCCTGAGTTTCAGCTTAGTGGGGGGGTTGCTGAGTGTTGTGCCTTTGCGTGGGTAGTAGAGCCACTACTAGCTCTAGGCTTCTCTTCCCATGTTCTTGTGTTTTGGTGGGGAGAGAAGCCATGTGAAGCTCCTAGGCGGCCTTCACCCCATGGTACCTCTCGCCTTGGGGAAGTAGTTAAGTCTACACAGCCTAGGTTGCAGGAGTCCCCCTATCTCCCTCGTAGGTTGGGCCGGAGTATGCCGTAGTGGCGTGACCCCATTCTCTTCCCCCTTGGGGTTGCTCTTAACCCACATTTTCTATTTTTTTTTGGCACTCGCTTGTCTTGTTGTGGTTTTTCGGCCACGGCCCCATGGTGTGCCCCCCTGGGTTGTGTCCTAGTGGGGGGGTGTAACCAGACAAGCGCGCGCGTTCGCATCGCGGATACATAAATGTAGTAATTGTTGCATATTTGTTACTATTTGTGCATATTCAATATTCCACTTTGTGCACATTTAGATTCCATCATGATTCCACAATGATCCAATGATGCCCTGTGCCTGTGCCTGTTTCAACGGGCCAAGCAAAAAAAAGGTGTAGCAGACCTCTCTATATCAAAGGAAAGTGCTCCTAGCACCACTAGTTCGACGCGACGCTGCAATAGTGCAAATTTCTCTTACCGTCGATACGCATGTTGTTGACACATTTTGAAAACTGTATCACACATGCAGAGCAGTGTTAGACATCTCTCAGATTTTGCTACCTAGCGATCGCGCGATTGCAAATGCGAAGTGTGATTTGCCTCAGCTCATGGATTCAGTAGTTATAGATATGTAACAATGGCAAAGAGCTCGTATCTTCCGTTCTGTTGCCCATATATGGGGATTGTATAGCGGTAGGGCTGAGTCATCTCGGATTTATCCGATTTTATGATGAGGAAAGAAGAGATGGCGAAGCAATAGTGCTACACAAAACACATATGTGCCTCCTAGAAATCTTTTCTATCACCTGTTCACCGGGTAAAGCGGTTAACACTTTGTGACTCCGTTGCCACTGTTTCTATTTTTTTCAGGGTGCCGGCTTGAATGAGAGGTAACATAGAGCACCAAAACACAAACAAATAGACCAAAAAACCGGTTTCAAGGAGTTGGCGCATATATGTGTCTTGTGTGGCGCTACTGCTTCGCCATCTCTTCTTTTTTCTTCTTAACATCGGATAAATATGAGATTGTCAACAAGCGGAGGGGGGCTCCACAAGATGGGGAAGGGCAGTGTGCGGGCTGTGATGCCTCTGAAGGGTATGTGTCGGACGTGGAACTCAGATTGCACGATATGCACGTGCATGATCAAGTATTCCCTGCGTGCGCGCAATGGTGCATTTTTTCCATAGTGCGCGCAAATTTTCAAAAATATGACCTTTATAGCGCGCCTATTGCGCGCCCTCTACCGCGCTATATTGTCCTGTTTTTCAAATTTTCCAAAACCAGAAAATGTTTCAAAACCATGCTTCTTCCAGTGTCCACTGCGTTTCTCAAAAAACCCTTCCTTTTCAAAAACATTCCCTGTTGCTCATCCAACCCAAGACACATGCAAAAATACTGTCTGGACGGTCTGAAAAGTGTGCAACAGTACAGGTCCTCACGGGCACAGACAGTGTAGCGCGCGCAACATATTTACAGTGCGCGCTATGAACCTTACGGCGCACGCTATACCAGGTATGGCGCGCGCTGTCATTCAGTGATGTCCTTAATGGTTTGGACCACCACTTTGGCCTCCCACTCCTTCTCCCATTCGGGTCTGTGGTCTTCTGCCCCAGTGGCAGCTGGGGCTGCATCCCCTTCTTCTTGTGGGCTTGGGTCGCCTTCTGCGGTTGCTCCTTCTGGTGCCTCTTCTTCTTTCGGGGCTGCTCCTTCTCCTTCTTGTGGCGCGGCCGCTGGTGCCTCTTCTTCTTGTGCTGCTGCTGCTGCTGCTGGGGCTGGTGCCTCTTCTTCTTGTGCTGCTGCTGCTCGTGCTTCTTCTGGTGCTGCAGCTTTGGCAGGTCCCTTGTCTTCTTGTGGGGCGGCTGGTGGCTGGGCTGGTGGGTCTCCTTGGGGCTTCTTCTTCTTTGGGGTTGGTGGCTTGGACGGGGACATCCTCATGGTCTTTGGGTCGGGGCAGAGGTCCACAATTTCATCCGCCTCGTACATCTCCCACCACGGCTGCCACTTGTCCAACTCCTCATACGCTTTGCTTTTGGCGGAGAACACCTGGCAGCTGGGCATGAACTCCGACCAGTCGTCCTCTTCCTCCTCCTCCTCCCCTTGTTGGCTGAGGCTCCACTGATCGTTGGGGATGATGACGGCCACGTGGTCCTGAGGGGCCCTGGTGCCTGCTGGCTTGACTTCGGCTCCCTCCACAATCATCGGTGCAATCGCAGTGGTGCAGTAGATGATCCACCGAGGCTTGTAGCCTTTTTGGTAGGACCAATCTCGGCGCTGATGAGCTCATCTCTTGCCTCCTTGTCGGCATCGGCTCTGCTCTGCTGCTTGGCCTTGGGAGCCGTACTGGGTGGGGTGCAACCGCACGGACCTCCTTGTTCTTGTGGCTGGTCTGGGACTGGGACAGGCTGCTTCGGTGCTGGCTTTGATGCGAGCTGCGGCTGGGGTGCCTGCTGCGGTGCTGTCTTGCTTGCCTGGAAAAGAGTAGCGCAGAGGCATAGCACAGGCATAGCACGGGCAATACGAGGCATAGCACGCGCGACAAGATGCATAGCACGTGCAATTACAGCGATAGCGCGCGCTGCATTACCTTTTCTGCTTTCTCCTCCTCTGCTTTCTTCCGTCTCTTCTCCTCCTGTTCCTTCTCCTTCTTCTTCCTCCTCTCTTCCTCTTCCGTCTCCTTCTTCTTCCTCTTTTCCTCCTCTTCCTTCTCCTTCTTCTTCCTCTTTTCCTCCTCTTCCTTCTTCTTCTTCTTTGCTTCGTCCTCTTTCTTCTTGGCCTGTTCCGCCTGACGTTGGACTCTGTGTGCCGCCTGTGCCAGCAGCTGCTGGTCGGCAGTCTTCTGGGCAAGGACCTTTCCAGGCGGGTGGGGGGGCTTAGCGGTGTGGGAGGCGGAGATGGCTGGTGGTAGGTGGCTGGTGGCTGCTGGCTCCTCGGTACGCTTCTTCTTGGGCCTTGGGACTGTCACGGATTCCGTCTCCGGCACGGCAAAGGCGTCGGCCCAGTCCACCTCCAGCTCCTCCAGCTGCCGCTTAGCCCGGGCCAGCACCAGGGAGGGGCCTTGCTCCTTCCGTCCGTCAAGCCAGTCGGCCGCATGCTTGGACTGCCCGGCAATGTCCGCGGGCACGCTGATCATCAACGGCCCTCTGCGGGATCCCAGGCACAGAAGCTGCTCAAAGCTGCCCACCTACGTGACAATGGGATAGAGGGTAGGGCCGTAGCGCGCGCAAACAATCAAATCGCGCGTGCTACAACAAATGAAGGTTGCGCAACAATGTCGAAAGCGCGCGCAATGGCAAACATAGCGCATACCTGTGCCTGTGCCAGTTGTTGTTGTTGCCGCTGCTGTTGCTGGGCCATCTGCACCCGCTGCTGCTGCTGGAGCAGCTGCAGTGTTGCCTGCTGCACGGCTGCCTGCTGTTGGAGCTGCTGCTGCTGCACTTGCTGCTGCTTCGGCTGCTCCTCATCCGTGACCGCCGTGGTTTTGACTTTGGCGCCGGTTTCAAGTGCCCTTGCGGCACTGGCTCCCTTCTTGGCTGACCCCCGCAGCAAACTGGCACCCGCACTTCTCACCAAGGAGCACTCGTTCTTGAAGGCCATTGCCCCCTGCGTCGGTCGTGTTGATGAAGCTCGGTGGGTCCTTGTTGAAGTAGAAGTGGTGGACGGTCTTTGCGGTGGCTCCCTGAGGCGTGTGGGTCCAAACATGACCCAACCCGAAACTTTCCCTGCAAGGGAACAGCAGCTCGTACTCCTCCACCTTGCAGTTTCCACAGGCAGCCTGTCCTTCCTGGGTTCGCATGGAGGGGTTCAACAGGTTCGCCAGACTGCAGCAGGTGCCAGTAATGCTCTCTTCATGCCAGCAGGGTTTCACGGCTCCGTCTGGGATCTTGGCAATGGCAGTGGCCCTTTGGCGCCAGAACCTGTAGAAGGCCACCTCGAAGAGGTAGGCCGGTGTCACGTCCTTCAGCCATGCCCAGTTGGGCCCTTGGGCGCAGATGTGTGTGGGGACTTTACTTCTCGTCCAAGTAATCAAATCTTTGTACCTGAGGAAAATAGCGCGCGCAACATGGGGACAGAGCGCGCGCAGAAGTCAACGAAGCGCGTGCTATGAGCGGAAGTGCACGCAATGTCACACGCAAAGAGCGCGCAATAATACCTTCTTCTTGGAATCTTCAAGAGCAGGACCAAGTCCACCACCGACAGGGGTGTAACAGCGTTGACAGCCTCGGTCCTGCGACGCTTCTTCTCTGCTTCAGACACGGGGACCCTTTTTTCCAACCTGGCCCACAAAGACCGTTGGACGGCAGACCCTGAGCAAAAAAACTCAACTAGGTCCGCCAAAAGGTCCTCGTTTTTCCACAGGGACCACCCATAGTGGGGGCCCAAAATGTTTGCAATCTTCCCTGACATTGGCAGCGTCACATGCGGTGCTGGAAGCATCTGAAACGTTAGAAAAATAGGCATTTTTGCCCTGCTTATTAGGACATGGGGTTACAAACCCAAGAGCCCGAGCCATAGCGCGCGCTATGCCGCGTGCTATAGTTTTGTAGTGCGCACTGAGCCATCGCGCGGCAATACCCTGTAGTGCGCACGCAGGGTTTATAACAAAGAACGATGAGCATTTTGAGGAAATTTGAATGAAGCAATGATACATGATATGTTGTGGAGGATGTGGAAAAGTAAGATTAAATGAATCCTTCGTGTTTCGTCCTTGCTCTGGCTTTTCCTTTGCTGGTGCGAAGCCCCACCAAAAAAAAAGACTTATTACATTTCTAGCCATTTTTGGGTCGCCTTTCCATGTCGGAAATGGAGCCGGGCGATGACGTACAAAGGCAAAAACACTCCTTTGCCTGATGTTTAAGCTAGCAGAGCAAGGACAGGGAGGGTGCATTGGGCAAGATTAGCGACACAGAGTGCAAATAGCATACAATTGACATATTCATAAATCGGGCCCATTGTATCGGATTTTGACAAAATTAAAGGCAATTTTGGTCAATTCGGGAGTGTTGTTTTCATTTTTGAGCTCAAAAAGGCGTCTGAGTGCGCTGAGAAATGTGAAATCGAAAAGAGGTGCTAAAACAAAATGACGGTGGTTTCCCAATTAAACAGCAAGATGCGGCTTCCAGAATCAGTTATAAGATTGGTCTTAGATCAAAATTTCATGCACTGTAGGCCGATTTCACTTCTGAGAGTCAAAATGAAAAATCGCAAATGCCGGCGACTGCGAAATGCACGCGTGCAAAGCAAATAAATAATATAGCAAAACGATTTCTTGCGTTTTGGGTCTGTGGCTTCTGGATAGTGTTGTTCTGCACCTCAACTTTGCTAGTGCACCTTTAAATCGCATCCCTAGCTTATATGGAATTAGTGGATGCTGGTAAAGAAGTTAAAACCTGGTAAAGGTCCTAACTTTGTAAAACAGCCATGATTCATCAAAACAAATATGACGCCGCCAATCAGCTTTCCGAGGCGGTCATTTAGAGGGGCTGCATCGTACAGTTTTGAGGTATGTTTCAATTCGGCGCACGGATTGTATATAATGGCATAAGGACTGCTTTTAGAGGGGGGCGGGGCCCCATTCCCCGGCCCCCTAATTAAAAGCCCCCCATGGGGGGGGAGGTGAACAAGTGCGGGAAAGTTGCACGAGGTGGGGTCGCACGGGTGTTCAGATGAGAACGGGGAGGACAAGGAACACAAAGGCAAAAAGACCATTCAAAGGCGCAGAAGGAGAAAACCTTGAATACACAGGATCAACGGCGCCAGCGCCGGCCGCTAGGCTCCATTTTTGTGGGCCAAGCCCCACAAAAACGGAGCCTAGCGGGTGCTGCCTCCTGCCTCTTGCCCAATATGGTGGCCCCATGGGCGGAAAAGGCTTGCAAGATGGGCAGCCAGTATACATACCAAATATGGCGAAACATATGGCAAAAAACTGCCAAAAAACGCTCAAAATTGACCGTAAATCATCATAAACGGCACCAGAATTGGCCAATGAGGTTGCTTTTCCGACGTTTTGGCCCGAGTCAGTCATTTTAAGGGGCTACAGCATGCTGCAACTTTGCAAGCAGGAGCCAATACCAAATTCAGCCCCAAATTTCCGGAGACTGCCCGAAAAACTACTTAAAACGGTCCTAATTGACCAAAACGACCATCATCGGCCAAAAAGGAGAAAAGTCGCGTTCTTAGAATTCGATTGCGATAACTTTAAGGGGCTGCATGGCAGGGCTTTGAGAAGGGCTGTCCTCCAGGGGGGGGGGGGGGAGTGGCGTAACGTAGTAGTTGGTCACTCCTTCTGGCGCGGGGTCAGGGGCCCCCAACACCCCGACCCCCACAGAAGCCAGCCCCCTGCGGGGGGGGATTGAACAAGCATTTTAATGTTGCAGGTCACAAGCAGGAGTGCAACCTACTCAATGGCTCACTCTAATCCCTGTAACCTCCTGTCGTAGCCCCAAGTAGGTCGGAGTTACAAAGACATGTTCATCTTTTGACCCAACAACAACGGTGTTCTAGCTAGAGGGCACCAAAATCCTACAATCATTGCACAAGAACCAGTTGTGTTATTTGGGAGTTAACGATCTTGAAGGGCCCGCTTTTTTTTTTCATTTGCAAGCATCTCTCATTGCGTACCTCTAAAAATGCACTCGAAGCCACTGCGGAACACATCCGCCCACAAAATGGACAATGTTGCTCTCTTCGCTAATGCGGTGCTTCTGGTGAGTTGTTGCTGGAGAATAGCATCTACCCCGTCACACGGACCCAGGTTTTTTGGGTGTTCGTCGTTGGTCTATTTCTGCATTCCTACCTACCTCCATCTCCGATAGTCAAGGTGCAGGCATTGACAACCTCCGGGCTGAGTGTACGTTAGCAGATCAGCCCAGACTCTTTTTCTCCTTTTCCCACTCATCGCCCTGCTCGCCCTATCTTAATGTCAATAACATTGCTTACCCTTGCTGTTCACTATGCAATCCTTTTTCTGAAAAAATGTCGCCCCCTTTGCTCCATGAATTGGAGAAGCAATACCTTGGTACCTTATTATGTAGGTGTCCGCGAGCGGGTTAGCTCGGATTCCTTTTCATCCACCTCCGCTTGCTGCCCATTCCACCCCATCTTGATGTAGGCAATAGTCCTTACGCTTATTCACAAAACGGATTAGGAACACAGCACGGGGCCCGCCACTTGGACGTAGAGAGCACGAGAGTACACAAACTATATTATACAAAATACTTGTACCATTGCATTTCCGCCACCACCGACACACACAAATAGCGGTTTACATTTTCATCTCTTCATTCCTTAATGTATACATGTAGTCGCGGAAGAAACCAACCACAACGTAGGAATAGAAAGCCGAACAAAAAAATGCATCGAAGAATGTCAAAAAGAAGGACACGTGCAAGCAGCGCTAGGTGGTTTCCAACAAAGTTTCCGTCCCGCCTACTTGCAGTGTATCCAATGCCCACTCATTGGTCTCTCTTCCTATCCATGCTATCATGCATATGCGTCACAGCTCCATTGCCCTGCCCATGATTGTAGTCCGCAAAATTTCTGTGCGACTGAGTTTGCCTCGCTTCACCTCTCAAATTAGCAACGGCGGTCAAATTGGATTCCTTTCCCTTAGCACTTACCTTCTTGGGTTCTTCCGTGTTTAGCCTTTGATTCCTAACACACAAGAATTTCCTTGTACACTTGATAGTTAATGGCTTATGCTTCCCATTGTTGAGTACAGCCTAGGATTGAGATTTTGTACTACATCATAAGAAGCACGAAAAGTGTAATGCAGGTTGAGAACATGAATGCGGGTAAGAAAGTTTTATAGTGTTTTGAGCACTGTGTTTTTGTTGTGCCTCTCATGTTGCTTGCTGCTGGTGTAGGGTTCCTGCTGCTTGTTTTTGATGAGGAAAATGTTTTATTGCTTAAATACAACCAATCTAGGATAACCCAAGCCAGAGATAAGCAAGTAGAAGATAAGCAGGATCAAAGCATGAAGGGCTGCAGTCAAAAAGAGTTAGAGAAAGACAACTATCAACAGTAGACTACAGCAATTAACATACATTGCAACTCAGGATGAAATATTTTACACGTTTGAGAAAAACTGATTGAAAAACTGCCCCAAGGGCTCACTCTCATCCATAGTGCCAGGTTGAGATGTGCACTCTGTGTTTTTGGGTCCCATAGATGCTGAGGTGGCATGGCTTGTGGCGCTGAGGTCACTGCCATGTCACATGGGATAATCCTACTTAGCTAGGCTGACTAGGTATTGAACCCAGGACCTCTCAAAAAGAGGTGCCCCAGCCCCCTAGGGTGCATACCACTAGGATAGCTAAGAATTCATGAGAAAACATAGATAAATTCATAGGCTCTGCCTTCAGTATATCAGTACCTCAGTCACCCAGGAAAAGATGTTTTAGTGCACATAGCTTGGGGATTAAGGGGTCCACACCACATCCTGATTTAGTGTTTGGTTCCATAGGTCAAAATGTGTTATCACCCATTTTGGTTAGGCCAATACTAAGATAAAAATGCAAGAGTGCTTAGAGCACCCCTAATACAACTAACGTATACCCTAAAGCCTTGGAAAAGCACTTTTTCTTACTCCTCCTTTGTGCTGAGGTGGCCACCACTGTCGCATTTTCAGGAAAAAGGGATTTTTTCTTGGCCTTTCCTTGGTTTCCACACCTACTTTAAAGTACTTATAGCTTCCCTAACACTGGAAAAGAGTGCTTTACCGTGGCCAGCGACTCTTGCTGCATTGTTAATGTCAATTTCCAACAGAAAAATCAGCGCTCTTGCCGCTGCAGGAGTTCCTGTGGCTTGGTGGGGTTAGAATAGGGCATGCCAAGACCATATGCATTTGCATCCCTCCCTCCAAGCTGCAGCGTAACACAACCCAATGCTAGACTCTCATAGGACGCTCGACCCAAGTCTCATGGAACCTGATGGAGACACCTGTCCTGGTAGTGGGGCGAGGGTGCGCTGATTCGATTAGAATTGCCCCTTGCAGGGGTCTTGGTTCTGGTTCAGTCTCCTGCTGCTGCTTTTCGGCCCGAACAGCGGCCTACTCAGCAAGGCTTTGCGAGGATATCTGTACAACAGAGGACTGGGAGGATGAGGGACGAATCCACGCAAACGCGAGGCGACAACACCTAAATTCGTCAAATGACGGCCCAGAATTTTTCTGAAAGCACATACCTGAACAGAATCCAATTGTGCATCAGATGCACATTTTTATAAAATTTGTAGTCATCTCTTGATTTTTTAAATCAAGAAATTCTTACACAGAAAAAGCGGGAAAGCCGGAAAGTAAAGATTTAATAAGGTTATAAACGTATGTTATGTATAATGACAAAAATGACGAGACATGCATTAAGAAATAAACATGAAGATCTCACCCACACTGCCATAAAGAATTCAAGATTCAAGAATTCGAAAATCAACAGAAGGACTTCAATGAATCAGGTATAACCCACAGGTGTGCTCGTCTCGTATGCAGCATGCACATTGCTCGTCTCGTGTCTCCGTGAACGTGCTTTGTAGCAGCGCTAACAAACGATAGAGAGATAGATCAGAGAGATTGCAGATGATTAGAGGTAAGTCCAGGGTGATTAGACATACACACATATGCATGGCGTCGTTTCTCGCTTGTGTCTCGCTTTTTCCTCACCTTGCTTCACTCTCCAGCGGTGAGTAAGGTAGGTAAGCCCTGGTGGGGCCACCCCCTGGTGGAGTTCTGATTGTGCGTAAGATTAGGAGGAAAAACAGTGATTGACACGGGTTGATAGTAAACTCGTGCATGCTGGTGCATTCACACACGCATTAAAGGGTAGGCCGCGCGTGGTGCGCTCGGTACAACCCTTGTTTAGGTTACCCAGGGGCTCCACCCCACGTTCTATAAGAGAACGAGTGAAGTTCCTTAAGCTTGCTTGCTTGTACTGAGGTTTGAGGACAGCGCATTATAGGGCTGCCTGAGAAGCGTATAATACGTGGAGCTAGTCTTGGTTCCTCAGCCGCAAACCTCAGTCATATGCCTTTGCTTTATTGGTGGGAAGGTCAGGGTGAATTGGTGCAGTCTCAAGCCGTGCTAAAATATGCGGCGCTGATAACACAAACAGCAAGCTGCGACTCAGCCAAGAGTGGCAAGCGCAGCATGACATCTTCAACATTCACGCTGTGCACGCCAAAGCGCACCCCTTCCCTCCAAGCCCTAACGGGGAAACGCGTTGTGGCGTCCCTATTAGGCCATAGACTCTTAGTAGCTCTGTGTTTTCCTGCAATCTCACAGATGAGCTGCTAGGGCTCGTGTCTTCTTCTTCAACGCCACCCAGCAGAGCGTGTGTGTAGGAGTGGTAGTCCTGAGTGGGGGCTAGAGCCAGTTGCAGAAGTGCTCGCCCACCAGGATGGTGCCACTGTAGGGTGTGTAGGACCTGTAGTGCGTGCGTCACTGTGCCACCTTTTTCCTGCAATTTCAGCGGGGTTGGTGGGCAGTGGCAGTGGTTAGGCTAGATTTTGGCCATCGTAGCAAATAGGCGTTTTCAAGCCTTCATAGCTTTTGGCCACCCCTTCCTGTAGTAGGCAGATAGGTAGGGAAAACAATACCTGGATTAGTACGCTGGGTATTCCCGCAAGGTTTTGCGCCAGCACAGAAATTGGGCGCTTAGGGGAGGAGAGACCCGGAGCGTACCCCGTGGCACCGGTAAGACATCCTCCAGGTTTGGCAAGCGTGCAGGACTTGGGTATAATTAGGACACCATTTCTGCGGTTTGCTCTGAGGACCTTAGGGGTAGCACACTCACACATACACTTAGGCAGGTAAGGGTAAGGTTCAGTCCCTAGCTTTAGTCTTGGTGGCAAGCGTCTCAGCCAGCCTCAGCAACTCACCAAGGTTGTTCTGGGACAAGTAGTCTACCGGAACTGAGTTTAGGTGTCCCTCAGGTAGAACAAACGCAGAGAAGGGCTCCCAGGTGGCCTCTTCGACTCCAAACCCTTCCCAGAGGGTGAGGAAGCGCCAACCCTGGCGATAACGGTGGCGTAGGACAGAGTTCACCAGGTAGAAACCCTCCTTAGCCATCTCCTCGGCGTTCATGTCGGGGAGTTCCCCTTCAACTTCCATAGGGCTGGCAGCCCCTTGTAGGTCCAGGGCGACGATTTCCTCGTCGTTCAGCTCCCACTCTTCCCCACAGAGGTCTTCAGGATCATAGTAGCGCTTCAGGTGTTGAGCAGCGCACACCAGGGTCCCCCCTAGACGGGGAGAACACCGCACGGTTATAGGGTGTCCATCCACAGATAGAATCTTGTAGGGCCCGAAGTATGGGTCATCGCTGGTAGAGTGTGGCCATGCGGGTAGTCGGCTGTGGTGCACCAGAACCCAGTCCCCTTCTTGGTAGGTGGCAGGTACTCGGTGCTTGTTCTTCTTGTTCCACTGCCGCTCCCTCACTCTCTGGAGCATAGCCTTGGCCTTGTCCACCTTCGCTTGTTGCTCTTGGACCCACTCACCCACGGAAGAATGGGTATCTTCTGGATAGGGAGCATGTAGGAACCAGGCCGGGCGCCCTAGGAATAGCTCATGGGGCGAGTTGCCGGTCGCCGAACTCTCTTGGGAGTTCATCATCAAGGATATGACAGGGAGTAGTCTCACCCAGTCTCTGGTGCGTTCAGTTTTGCACCATATCCTTACATTCTCCTTGAGGACACAAGCCTATCGTGGACAAGTGCCCGTGTAGGTCCTGCAAACCGGGGGATATTAGGGACAGAGGTCTCTACTCGACCCTGCCCATCCCTCACTGTGCTAACAGTGTTCTCTACGTGGACTACACGGAGATGCCAAAGTTCGGGGGCTATGACTTCGCCCTCGTGGTAACTTGTGGGTTGACCAGGTTTACCAGGGTGTTCCCATGTTGCAAGCACATTACCGGGGAGGAGACTATCAAGATAATCCTGGAGGAGTGGTTTTGTGTCTATGGGGCGCCCAAAGAGATCAACTCCGATGAGGACGTACGAGTACGCTCAGATACCGGCTGGTACAAGAGGGTCCTGAGATCCCTCAATGTCCAGGTGTCTACGAGGATTCCCTACTCTCACACGAGCAACCCCCTATGTGAGCGACAGATGCTTGAATAGCCTCAGGGTACGGTAAGCACCCACATGACCGCTGGACTCGTGGGTTCACTTAACCAGCGCTGGGACTCTGTCACTGTGTACCACGATACCGTCCTCGTGCCAGAGGTAGCTCTTGTCCCTCTTCAACTGTTCTTGGTTGACCAGGAGGGGTTCAAGGCATTTCTCCAGGCGCTTGTAGATATGCCCAAACTCCTTCAGGTACGCCGCTTGTTGGAGTCCATCTAGGGGGCGTATCATAGTCATGTGGAGGTGCAAGTGAACGTCCATACGGCTGAACGCCTCCTTAGCCAGCGCTTCAGACGGGGCACCAATCAGGGCGTCGAAGTTGTTGCAGCTGATGTAGTCTGCACACTAGTTCTTCACTCCCTGGATATGGTGTACGGTCAGCCGTAGTTGGCTGAGGTAGGTCCACCAGCACCGTACCTTGGCCTTCTCAGGTGGGGGACCCTTCTGGAAAGTGCAGACCGGCTCTTGGTCGCACAGCCAGACCACTGGGTTACTCCCCAACAGTCGTGCTTGTGAGGATAGCACCAGCATACCCGCGAGCCATTCCTGCTCATAGGTGGAGTAGTTCCCCCTGGCCTGGTTCCATTTCCGGTTCCAGTGGCCCAGGGGTACTAGGACCCACTTGTCGTCAATCAGGGTAGCTGTGCTTGAGAGTTCCATCTCGGTTGAGACCTTCAGTCCCCCATTGGGAAATAGCCGAATCGAACTCCTCCTTCTCTAGTGCTTGCCATTGGAACACCGTTCCACCACCGCCCACATTGCTGGCGTCCGTCACCAGGATAATCTCCCCTTTTGCCCTAGGCACGCCCAAGAACTTAGCGTTGGCCACCTTGTCTTTGAGCTCGTCAAACGCTTGCTGCTCTTGTGGGCCCCAGCGCCAAGTAGTACTCTTCTTGATTAGGTCCGTCACAATGGCGCTGGTGTAGGTGAAGTTTTTGATATGGCGGCGATAGAAGTTGCACGCCCCAATGAAACTGCGTACATCATGAAGTCCTTTCTTGGGGTCTTCGTGTCGTACCTTAGCGTCCATCAGGGGTTTGGCCTTAGATGCCGCTGGGGTCCACCACCCATAGCCAACATCAAACCCCAGGTACTGCATGGTCTCCTGCATGAACTCACACTTCTCCAGCTTGAGTCGTGTGTGGTTCTCCTGGCAGACCGCAAAAAACTCACCCAAGAGGATTAGGTGATCCTCCTGGGTATTGGTCCCGAGGCATACATCGTCGATGTGAGCCTCCATCTGGGCCCCACGGGATATGAGTTCTTGTACCTTGGGTCTTCGTCGTAGTAAGGACAAGATCTTGTTCATCAGCTCTTGGAATAGAGCGGGTGCGTTGGCCACGCCAAACGGCATGACCTTCCACTTGAACACCCTCCCCTGAGGGGTGATGAAGGCTAGTAGCTCCTGAGCGTTGGGCGTCAGGTCCACCTGCCAGAATCCGCTCCTCTTGTCCATCTTGGTCTTGTAGCAACAGGAGGCTATCTTCTCAAGGGTAGACTCCATATTCAAAATGGACCCTGAGTGGTTCAGCGTTTTCTTGTTCAGCTCTTCGTAGTCCACTACCAGCCCTTTGGCTGTAGACCCGGGTTTAGCCACCAGGAAACAGTGTTGGGGGTAGTCCCCGTCCTTGTACTCCAGGACTAGGCCAGCATCGATACATTGTTGTATCTGTCCCTCAATCTCGTCGGCCTGCTCTTTAGGAGTTGGATAGGGTCTCCTCCGGATCTTGTGACCCACGAACTCGGGTTTCAGCTTGAGGTCCATCTGTACCGGCTTGTCACATGAGGCTGGGGTCGGTAGTTCCCCGAACACCTCCAGATAGGTCCTTATATGCTTCTGCACCCGCGGGTCCAATAGCTTGATCTTGTCCTCCATGTCCTCGTCAGAGTGTAAGTTGCTTGTCCCCTGAGTAAAAGACGTCGGGAGGTGATCCTCCACCGACTCTTTGCCCTTCGTAGTATCCTTCAACCCTTGGTAGGCATAAAGTAAGTCTCGTTCAACCATCTCCGGTGGACGATTGCAACATAGGCACGCTCGAGGGGGTTCACATACACATTCCTCCGAGAGGTCGTCCTCCTCTTGGGTCCTCACATGGGCACCCCACACGCTCTTCATGAGCTTGAGATCTACCTCCCTTTGCCAGGTGGTGATCTTTTGTTCGAGGTCCTCATTCAGTTGGGATAGATCTCCCATACGTCCTTGCTTCGGTGGCCATGAGCTGCGGGTAGGCTTAGCGTAGCATAGCTTTTTCGCCACCGACCTCCTCTTGGAGTCCACGTACTCTCTTAGCCTGGATCCAGGGTCCAGCTCCTCGTCCACGGGGTCTTCCACCCTCATGGAGAGTAGGGGATTCAGTGGGGCGACATACTCGGCGTTCTCCACTTCCTCCACACAAGTCTGCACGAAGAAGGCGTCGTGCTCAGTTTCGTCATCTGAGTGGATAGAGCTGGGAAGCTCGGATAGTCCACACTCAGGGACTCCATCAGGAACAGGTACATGGCAGGGAGAGTTGGGGGCGTTGATGTTATTCACGACGTATTCATCTCCTCCGGATAGAGTCTCACTAGCATCTTGAGGTCGTAGTCGATCCTTCAAGTCACCCAAAGTGAGTCCATCGCTTTCTCGTTGTATATCCTGGACCAGGGTCGAGTCCAGGTCCTCCCAGGGGATGGAGGTAAGACCTCCGTCCACCAGGCTGAGCATACTCCCCCATCCGGGTTTCCAGATAGGCGTCTTACGCCCCAGAGGCACGTAGATGGCCTCATCAGGTAACCGAATAGAGCTGATAGTCAGCCTGTCCAGGAGGGTTCGCAAGTACTCGTTGCCCCCATGGGCTCCCCAATCGGGGGAACACAGGACCATACGGGAACGTTCCAGGGCCACCTTGGTCAAGACCTTCCCCAGTTCACTGAATCTGGGGTTCCCGTAGGCCATCCCGAAAGAGGGCCAGTAAAATTTGTAGCTGCAGTTTTTCCCCTTGCTGCAGTAAAGGTCCAAGACATGTTGCTTGTCGCTGGCGAACAACTCCACATTTAGGTCTTCTCTGAAGTAACCCAACCCCTTCAGACCTTGGTCTAGGACTTCCCCCAATAGTTGATAGTCCTCAGTTTTGGAGGCCGCCATCATGTTCGAGGGCTCCTCCTTCGACACCCTCAGGTAGCTCGAGGTGTGCTCTGACTGCTCCAGTGGCACGAACTCTCTGCCATTGCCGTGGTCCACG
Source organism: Eutreptiella sp. 'Long Island Sound 2002' (assembly GCA_964036045.1). Classification (NCBI taxonomy): domain Eukaryota; phylum Euglenozoa; class Euglenophyceae; order Eutreptiales; family Eutreptiaceae; genus Eutreptiella; species Eutreptiella sp. 'Long Island Sound 2002'. The sequence continues at coordinate 42,192,400 of OZ038392.1, forward strand.
TAGAGGATGTAGGGCGCTTGCAGCGTAACGGATTGTATCTGGGGGTGCTGCACGAAGAAGTGAGTCCCCAATACAAAGTTGAAGGCCTCAGAGTCCATCACATAGAACCGATGGGCGATAGTTCGGGAGCCCATAGGTACCTCCACTTCACAGTCCCCGCAGCTGTGCACCACATGTCCATACCCCATTCGTATAGCCGCGGTGGTCATGGTGTTCTTCAGGCTCCCACAAGGTAAAACGTTCTTGGCGGCTATAGATATGGTGGCCCAGGTATCCAATACCCCTAGGTATTCACGTCCCCCTAGTCGGATAGGTACGCAGAACCTGGAACCCCTTGTTCCGCATTTTGCGGGCCATCCTCATGAAACGGGCTTCTCTTCTTAGCGTTGCCGTCATCACCACCTTCATGCTCACGCTTGGCCACTTGTTCTCGCTGGGCTTGAGTTTGCGAGCGTGGGGTCGGACCAGACTGCCCTCCAGAGGGCTCGAGTTCCACCCTGGATTAGGGTCCGGGTTGCCTCCGTTCTTGTCCGGGTTCTTGTTGTCGTTGTCTGGCTGGCGGTTAGTGCCTCCTCCTCGTCCACGTTGGTTCTTGTCTTGTCCTTTTCCACGTTCTTTCGACTTGCCCTTGCCGGAGTCGTAGCCGTTGTCTTTGCCACCGCCCTTGCCAGAGCCTTTGCCAGGATCCTCGCCCTTCAGCTTCGCCGACAGGCGCTGCTTGTGGTAGCACTCATCCTCGTAGTGCTTCCTCTTCCCACAGAAGGCACAGGTGATAGTACACCTGTAGTGGTCCGGCATCTTCGCCTTGGCGCCGGTGTTGGTCTCCTGCTTCTTCCCTTGGACTACGAAGCAGTCTCGCTGCTCGCAGTCAAGGGCGTGCTGCAGGTGGCCCTGCTCATCCCTGGCATCACACCAGAAGAGCTCTTTGACGTTGTCCATGATACGGGTATGTTTGGGGGTAATTTCCTGTCCAGGTCTGGGTCCTTGGTACCCTTTGCCCTGACTTCCAGAGCCTCCACCCCCAGGACGGTAGGCGTTCAGGTGCTGGTCTCTTTCTTTCTCCAGCGCCAACTCCAAGAGGGGCACAAACAAATCCTCGTAGTTGAGGGGTCTAGCCTTGCGCTCTGCCGTTGAACGGCACTCGTCCCACAGCTCCCGAGGGAGCTTAGCCACCATCCAGAAAAGCAGGTCGTCGCTGCTGTAGGAACCAGGCGTCAATCGTCCAGCCCAGTGATCCAGGTCAGCCAATAGCTCAGAGACCCTGCCAGGTTTGGGGTTGTTGGGCAGCACGGCTAGGTTCTGGATCTCGGCCCTGATGGAGAGGTCTCTTTCATAGGTTGGGTACTGCCTCTCCAAGGCAACCAACACGTCGGCAAAGGTGGCGGACTTAGTCACGATCTGCTTGACCTGCTTCTCCGGGTACTTGGTCTTGCAACACTGCAGGAGCGATTCGCACTTGACCCGCCCACTAGCATGGGTTTGGCCGGTCATTCGGAGGAACCGGCCAAAATTCTCAGCGAACTCGCTGAGATCCCTGCCTGTGAACTCAGGCAAGTTCACCACGATCTTGGAGGTGGCAATGGCCTTAGCCTCCTGAGACCTGCATCCCTCAGGGCGCCGGGTCTTCCTCTTCTTCTTTTTCTTCCGCCCGCTTGGGTTCTCGGGGTCCTCATGGTCGTCGTCCTCCGAGGGAGAAGCAGAAGTCATGGACGGCGGCTCATCATCAGAGGGGTCTCCGCCTAGGTCACTACAGCCATAGGGCACCACGTCAACCATTGCTCTCAGGGCTGTCAGCCCGAGCCGGTCAAGCTCAGCACTTGTGGAATTGCCCACATGGCTGTAGGGTGGTTGGGCCGTTCTCGGTATGAAAGGTCTTCTCGGTATCACTGCAGGGGTCGGCATCGGTAGGCTCCTCAGGCTCCCCAGGGTGTTTGTCAACCCTGCCACCAGGTGATTAGCCTGTACTCAACGGCGTGAAACTCCCACCATGGTAGTGACGTTTGGACCGGAATCAGGGGCTCGAGTTTAGGCCGAATCTCTTGAGTGAGATTCCCAACAAGTTCAGAGGTGGCTCCTTGGAGAGCCCCTTTTATCTCTGACCGCGTCAGGGACCTGTTGGAGGATCTCCCCGATCCTCTACTTCTGCTCCCGCATGACTCAGGGCCTCTCCTCAGCCCATTGAGGGTTGCATACCCAGGAACATTCACATAGGTTTCCTTAGCGGGTAGAGGATGGTGATAGTCAGCCGCGTACCATCGCGGTGCAGAACTGGAGGCCACTGGCTCGTTGGTAGTAGTTGCCTCTGGAAACGCAGTGGTAGATGGGTCCACACCATAGGCAGGGTAGGTAGGCATACCAGTAAAGCCTGTGCCCTCAGCCATAGGCGGGGTGGTTATGGGTGTGGATGTTGTAGCGACTGGGTCTGGAGTTGACAGTGTGGTGGTTGTAGGAGAGGGTGATGCGTGGAGGCCAGAGGCGCTTGGTGCGCCCTCAAAGGTCAACTCACTCGTCGGCTCGTGCTCATGGTCTACTCGTTCGTCTGCCGTGCTTTCTCCTGCATCCTTCTCTCTCTCCCTCTTTCTCTTCACAGGGTTGGTGTCCACCTCCTCGACTGAGAGGGCCCGGAAGGTCGACTGAAGTCCCTCCAGCGAGTCATCAACCACGTTCACTGGCCCATGTAAGGGCAACGAGGGTACAGCGCTAGGTCCAGGTCCAGGTTGCTGGTGCCTCAGGCGCCGTCCTCACGTCGGTGTCCTCCTTCTTTGTGTCCATATTCGCCCTTCTTGCTTATGACAGTTCTCAGCGCACTGGTTGTACGGCACGGGGTTGCTGCCCGTACGCAGAGACTGTCTGCCTCTTGCTACCGGAAGGTGTTATAGTGTTTTCAGCACTGTGTTTTTGTTGCGCCTATGCTGCTGCTTGCTGCTGGTGTAGGGTTCCTGCTGCTTGTTTTTGATGAGGAAAATGTTTTATTGTTGAAATACAACCAATCCAGGATAACCCCAGCCAGAGATAAGCAAGTAGAAGATAGGCAGGATCAAAGCATGAAGGGCTGCAGTCACAAAGAGTTAGATAAAGACAACTATCAACAATAGACTACAGCAATTAACATACATTGCAACTCAGGATGAAATATTTTACATGTTTGAGAAAAACTGATTGAAAAACTGCCCCAAGGGCTAACTCTCATCCATAGTGCCATCTTGAGATGTGCACTCTTTGTTTTTGGGTCCCATAGATGCTGAGGTGGCATGGCTTGTGGCGCTGAGGTCACTGCCATGTCACATGGGATAATCCTACTTAGCTACGCTGAATGGGTATTGAACCCAGGACCTCTCAAAAAGAGGTGCCCCAGCCCCCTAGGGTGCATACGACTAGGATAGCTAAGATTTCATGAGAAAACATAGATACATTCATAGGCTCTGCCTTCGGTATATCAGTACCTCAGTCACGCAGGAAAAGATGTTTTAGTGCAAATAGCTTGGGGATGAAGGGTTCCACACCACATCCTGATTTAGTGTTTGGTTCCATAGGTCAAAATGTGTTATCACCCATTTTGGTTACGCCAATACTAAGATAAAAATGCAAGAGTGCTTAGAGCACCTCTAATACAACTAAAGTATACCCTAAAGCATTAGAAAAGCACTTTTTCTTAGGTCCTTGGTTCCTAGGTTGAAAAAAAAGCCATCCTCACGACCTGTACGTGCTACTATTTAAAAAACTGTGCACATTTGCTTCTTAATTTGAGGAAGCAATATCTCGCTGCCCAACCCAGCATTGACCTTTCCTCGCCCTACGCCAATTACAACTTAGGGGAAAGGAGCTAGTTTTTGTACCACGCACTAGTTGTTGTACCACCATAAGTTTTTGACACCTTCCACGTGACAACTTAGTGTTTCTTGTAGGATTTAGCAATGCTAAAGGGTGCCTTACCATTGGGGTATGCTTGGTTGCACCTACATTCGATTGTCCAACACAAGTTTGGGGCAAGCAAGCTCCTAGGGGGCCCCTATAACTTAGCCCACGCAAACTGCACCCCCCTTTTGGAAGAGAAGGACCTAAAAAATGACCACCTGAAAAAGTATTTTTTTTGGACATTTGCAACACACATGTCCCAGATACCACCGAAAAAATACAATTTTACCCAATTTGCGGCTTTTTTCCACTTTTTGTTTTTTAAAATAAACTATTATTATGTCTGATTTGAAGGGTGTGTTTTACCAATCTTGTCGTGTTTGTATTTCAAAACCCAACTGGTGTGTGCCTGTTTGGGAGCTCATTTTCAAAAATGACATTCTGCAGGTCTCCAGTTGCACCTATGTTCGTCATGCGAAAAAAATTGCTTTTTTATGTCCCTGAGTGCGCGAGGCCTCGCGCACTCAAGGTCATGGAAACAATTGTGTACAGAAGGCAACAAAAACAAGACAGGAAGCGCAGAACACACAAACACTGAAATAAAAGCTCGGCAAAAATGTACAAGCCCTTAAGGGCATATAATTGCATTCGCATCGAAGGCGAGTGCGCGAGGCCTCGCGCACACATGACTGCAAAAACCAGGAGAAACACTTGGGTTAATGGTGGCTTACTTCTGCTTCGATCCAGCAACCTTAGACAACCTTGAACCCAGGCTTCTTGCCACCACACTTGTCCCACTTGGAGAGGCAACGGTACCACGAGACGGCTGGGCACCAGAAAGCGAGGGCGGCTTGAACTCTGCACTAGTGGTGGCAGCAGTCTTCGCTTTCTACTTCGGCTGTTCCTTACCAGATGCGGGGCTTGCATCGAAGTGAGCGGCGGCTGCCCGCTTGCGCTTCTGCTGGGTCTCCAGTACTTGCTCCGGATCCTCTTCTTCCTCCTTCTCGTCGGTATCATCGTCGTCTGATTCCGTGGGCTTGTCCGATTCCTTCTCTTTTCCTGTTGCCTGCTTCTTGCTACTCGAGGGGGTTCCCTTTCCGGCTGCAGTACCCTGAGTTGGTATAACTTTGGCAGTCTTCTTCACCTTGGCTTGCATTGGCAAAATAGGTGCAGGCGCAACAGGCTCAGTGTCGTCAGCGGGGGCCTCAGTCACAACATCTTCCTGGACGGCCTCTGCAGCATGCACCTGCTGCTGCCCTTCATGCCCTCGGTTGCTGTCCAAAACCCACAGTGGAATGCCACGCTGAAGCCACTCTTCTTGAGTATCCCAAGGTGCAGCTGTTGCTCCCTGCTCCGTCTGATCAGCCTCCAACATGTACCGCATGATGATTGCATGCTGCAGAGCACCTCCAACGGCATTCCCAAGGCCCTTTTGCTTGATTGTTGACACAGCCAGAAACGCCACTTTAGTACGGAGGTCGGACATCGCAATTTTTGCGGCCATGGCAGGCGTGTCGTCCACAACAACCAGTGCATCAGAATACCCACTGCCCAAAAGATATTTGTCCAGGTACCACAGCACGTGAATCAGAGGCATGAAACCACCAAGGTTCTTGTTCTGCATCTCTTCGAAATGTCCAGCGGAATACGACACATAGTTCGGCAACTGTAAATGTGATGTATAAAGACTAATAACGGAGGCAGCAGTGCGCGAGGCCTCGCGCACACAACGGCATAGTAACAGGCGAAAGAAGCAGATATACCTGCTTATCCCAGCGACTCGTTGTTCCGATGCACATACAGTGCTCGTCGAACTGATACGTACTGCCGGTCACGGGACCCGATAACCAAGAGTATACCGGCAACCGAACATGGTAGAATGGCACTGTGGTTGCATCCTTGTCCTTCTCCATACGCCAGAGCCTCTGGATGTCGCGGCCAATACGGTGCACAACATCAGCCTCGCCAGAGAAAATGAGGTCTTTCCCCAGCATCATCACATTGAACAGCCACTTCGGAACAAATCCTGCAGTGTCATATTCAATGAAAAGGTCAGCGTTGATGACCAACAATGGGTACTGCAGATCCCAGAAACGGGCTGGCGGTTCTCTTCAATATCCTCAATACGGCACGCCGTCAAAGAGAATTTGCTCCCTTGCTCGTCCTGCTTGGAGACATTGATCACATCGCCAGTACTCAGCTGTGTCTGTGACGCTGCCGATGATGGTGCCTCAGTCTTCCTTTGCAGTTGTTTCCACACGGCCAGCGTCTGTGGTAATGGAGGTGCGCCCTTGTCCCCAGTCCGCCACAGAGGTGCATTGAGCAACGTCTTCCATTTTGGCCACGGCGACCGATACCTCGTACTTGTATCCGGCCAGTAACCCCAATCTCCCAGCCCAATTTTCAGTTGCGACGTGCCCAGTGCTGCGACTTCTGCTCGGATCTTCGTTGGTTGAGTGCGGGAGCCCTCGCGCACTGAAGCTGCGACACTGACGCATACCTGCCGTCTGGTTGACATACTGCTTATTGTCCGGATGGTCAAGATGGAAAGTAACCCATTGATCCGTAATCTGCGCGTCAATGTAGTTCTGGGTGGTGCGTAAGGACGAGTCCTTCAGGTTCATGTGCGCAAAGACTTTCTGCAATAGGTAGACGCAGCCCGTCCAGCTTCTTGAAGGCATTCCTTGTAACTTCATCTTTCCTGCTCTTATTCTCCAGGTTCTTCATGCCAGTAACCGCCTCACGACCGCAGTAATACACCAGGGAGAAGATGTCCCTCCAGTTCTTGAATGTCGAGTCCTGCGAGGGAAAACATTGCCATGGAGTGCGCGAGGCCTCGCGCACTGTAACCGCGCAATACACGAATGCATACTGTGTGTCCTGCTTCCTCCAAAACCTCGGGTGCAAGAAACGCAGAGTTGACGGCGGCCTGGACAACAGCAGTCTTGAACTGCTCGAAATCTTGTGGTTCTTTTTCCCGCTTCTGGTCCTCAATGTACAACAACATGTTGTCCAGCGCCTCGGACAGCGGAATCCACGTCACAGACTGGCTGCCAGCTTGTTGCAATCCTGCAACCTTGGCCCGGATCCTCCAAGGTGTTTCGTACTTCAGAATGTCAAGATAGCAAAACTCCTGCCAGTCCTCCAATTCTTTGCCGTCCGAGACGCAGTTCCTGAATCTTTCTGCATGTTTCTGTGCCATGCTGACCATTCAGAACGTAAAGTGAGCCATCAGCAAAGCAAACCATGTACCGAAGCAAAGAGAAGAAATGTCTTCGATCAAACGCGAAGCGAGTCATACCACTATCCTCCCAGGCCGTTACGCGCAACGGTCCAGCTGGTGGCAGTGCTTGGTATCCTGTCACTTTCCTGGCAACATCGTCATAATTGATGGATCGGATCTGTCCGCGCTCCTTGGTCTTGTCAACTCTCAATTCAGCAATCTTTACCTTCACGGCTTTACCATTCTCCTGCCGCAGCCACTGTTGCACGTCGACTGTGAGCTTCATCTCCGGTATTGGCTTCTTCTCACCCTTCTTCTTGCGTCCTTTCTTCGGCGTGTCCCCTTGGTCGGTCCCTGGTGACGACTCCATGGCCTCTGTGTCTGGTGCTGGACGTTCTGGCGACCCTTGTTCACTCATGATGCCAAAAGATACCTAAAAAGGGCAAATGGCACGACTTGAAACACCGTCATTTGAACTCTGAAATCAGTCCAAACAGTATTTTGCAGGTCGTTTTCGCACATCTGTTCCACAACTGTCTCTGTTGTGACGTAATCTAAGGCACTTAGCGAACTACTCAGTGCGCGAGGCCTCGCGCACTCACATCGCATTACATACCTGTTTTTCGTAACGTTTAGTGCGCAAGGCCTCGCGCACTGCGGGCGTCTGTTACCGCAAGCGTTGCCGCACGTTGCGTGTTGCTGCTTCCTGTCTTTCGGCATCCATATCTGTTCTCCGCCCCACAACAGCATCCAGTTTCCGTTTCAGTTGGTTGGTGGGATTTGTTTTCTGGTCAATGAGGGCATCCAGTACGCTGTGACCAAGTAGCCGGTAGTGGTCGTAACCAAGGGGTTGTGTAGGTGAGGGTGGAAATCTCGGTAAACTCCGCGGCCACGAAGTTGCAACGGTGCTGACTCTGGCCGACTCCCATTCCACATACGCCATGCAAATTCGGTCTGTCGCCAAAAATCTTGTCAGTCGTTGTCGCATGCTGTGTACCAGGTTCTTGGGAACGTTTTGCACCCCCACGCGTTTGCCACCAGGACCAACCTTTAGTAACAAGTAATGGTTTTCGACCTCCTCAACAGTAAAAGAACCCGTGTTTCTTGCCTTGTCCCGCACCAACTTGCTCAACATCCCTTCTCCAAACTCCTCTGAGTGTGCCTGACCGAGCAGTCCTGGTGCCACTTGCTGTTGTACAGCAATGTGCACATGATCGTGCGTTCGTACTTCAGTACGGTGTCACACGGTCCTCGACGCAGCCTCCTCAACAGACACAAACTCAACTGCAACACCTCCTGGGCTCGTGACCCTGTACCGTTGTTTTCCCCTGGGCAGTTGCACTCCCGTACCACGTGGCCCAAGTACAACAACAACGGGCACCATTCCGACAACAAATGCAAGACTGCGTTTGCCACTGCTGCCCTGTTGGCATGCGCAGTGTCACGAACACTGATCGCGGTTGCAGCTTGTGCCTTGCGCCGATACAGGCGTAGTATTTGGGGGCTGGCAAGCATCAGCACAGCAACATGTCGCGCGCGCTGGCGCCCTGTCCCAGAACAAAATAAAAAGACGAGTAAAACACGACGAAAAATTTTTCTGAATAGCTGAAAATAAAGCTAATTAGCATAAAAAACGCTTAGGCCAAAAAGCGCGCTGCGAAACGCGTAAAAACGCGACAAAAAATTTTTCGACGTGAAATAGGTGAATAGTTGACGCCGTAAGCACCGTAACGCTCGTGGGACCCCAACGCCGTCCTTGCCGTCGTCTAACTCGCTATAGGCGCAAAGAAAAACGCGTCGCGAGCAGCGCGTAAAACTCGAAAATTTTTCATAACTCGCCACGACCCCTCACGTCGCGCCCTGCCGCCTTTTTCTTCTTATTCTTCATGCACCTCCCTCCCCACCCTCGTGCCCATCACTCCCCTTGCCCTGCAGCTCAGGCGGCGGCCCTGGGGGAACGCGGTAAACCCTTGGCAATGGACACCAACACGCTCCACGACGCCACGCACAAGAACGAGACCGAGAACATCAAGAACGACGGGTAACACATAAGGCACAGCAGCGAACATGGTCTTGCTGCACGCGAGTGTGTTGGGTCGTGTATAATTTTATTTTATTTTCAAAAAAAAAAAAAAGAGTTTTGAAAGGCACGGAAAAACGGCAGGGGTTTTTAGCAAAAGGAAAGAGGACAAAACAAACACCAGCAGCGCAGACAACCGCACAGCACAGCCAACCAGCACAGCACCGCAGGACAGCACGGCACCGCAGGACACGGCACAGAACGCAGGACACCACAGGACAACGCACAGCACAGCAGGACACCACGACACACCAGAGCAGCACCACCACACCGCAGAACGCCCAGGGAGACACCACAACGCACAGGGACACGCCACAGCACGAGGCACCAACAACAGCGCAGACCACACGGGCGCCGCACGACAGGCCGCAGGAGGGCAAAGCAAACACAAACAGCACCGCAAAACGACAGCAGAGCACGATAGCACAACACCACACGACAGCACAGCGCCACAGCACACGACACAGGGAAGCAGGGCACCACAGCCAGCACAACAAGGCACCGCAGCGCACAGAGCGGAGAAGACAGGGAACGCACAGCGCGAGCAAAAGAGCACCACAGCACGCAGACACCACCACCGGGCCAAAAACAGCACAGCCAACCAACAGCACAACACAGCACAGCACGACGGCCCACAGGAGGGCAAAGCAAGCCCCAACAGCACCGCAACACGACAGCAGAGCACAACAGCACAGCACCACGCGACAGCACAGCACCACAGAACACAACACAGGAAAGCAGGGCACCACAGCAAACCACACCAACCACAGGGAAGCAGACCACGTGGCCAGACAGGGACACCGACACCGAAACACGCCACCAGCAGACAACCACGGGCCACCAGACCCAGTACCGCACCACAGCACACCACAGGAAACAGCACAACACACAGCAGCGCACCACAGCACCAGGCGTCAGCAACAGCACGCACCACACGAACAGCACAACGCGAGCGCACCAGCACAGCACCGCACAGAACGGAGAGCACAGGGAACGCACAGCACAGCACCCCGAGACACACACAGCACAAGGCAGAGCGGCGAACAACAGCACGCACCACCACGCCACGACAAAACACACACAGCACAGCACACAGCGCGGGGGAACACCGCAAAACACAGCGCCGCAGAGCACAGGGCCCCAGGGCGACGGGCAGCGCCAGAGGGCACGGCGCAACAAGCAGCGGCACCAAGCGAGCGCAACACAGCACACGACAACACAACACCGGGCGACACAACACGCAGCAGCGCGGCGCAGCACCGCACCCAGGCACGCACAGCACAACACGGCACACAGCATCGAGCGGCAGGAACGAAAACCGCGCGACACAAGGGGGGGGGGGGGGGGCAGCAACCACGCGGGAGCAGCCAACAGCCAGGCGGAAAGCACGAAAGAGGGACAAGCGCACGGAGAGCCGAGAAGCGGAAGGCCAACAAAACAAACAACGCAAGCGCCGAGGACAACAGGGGCGCACGGAGGAAAAAGAAGAGGGAGAAAAAAAAAAAAAAAAACACAAAGGCCACAAGCAGGAGCGACGAAAACCGCCAGACACAAAGGTGGGGGGGGGCGGGGGAGCAACCACCAAAGAGCAGCCAACGGCCAATCGGGAGACACAAACGAGGCGCGAGCCAGGCAGCGGGAGGCCGAGAAAAACAACCAACGAGGAACGGCAACAGCAGCGAAAGAGAGAGGGGAAACCCCAGCCCGGAGGGGGCCAAGCAAAGCAGAAAGACAAAGCGGCCAAAGGAAAGGGTGAGGCGCACCAGAACGCTCCCGGGAGGCCGGCCCGCCCGACCCGGCCAAGCAAAGCACGCACACCACCGTCGCCAGCGGACCCCAGCCAGGAGTGGTGGGGACCGCCCACCACCAGCGGCAGCGAAACCCAGCCAGAAGTGGCGGGGAGTAGCACACAGGAACCTCCGCCAGGAGTGGCGAGGAACCCCAACAACACACCACACACCACACACCACCGCCGCCAGCGGACCCCAGCCAGGAGTGGCGGGGACCGCCCACCACCACCGGCAGCGAAACCCAGCCAGGAGGGGCGGGGAGTACCACACAGGGACCTCCGCCAGGAGTGGCGAGGGACCAACCACACCACACACCAACCACAACCCCAACAACACACCACCGCCACACACCACACACCGACGCCGCCAGCGGACCGCAGCCAGGAGTGGCGGGGACCGCCCACCACCACCGGCAGCGAAACCCAGCCAGGATCGGCGGGGAGTAGCACACAGGAACCTCCGCCAGGAGTGGCGAGGGACCAACCACACCACACACCAGCCACAACCCCACCAACACACCACCGCCACACACCACACACCACACACCACCGCCGCAAGCGGACCCCAGCCAGGAGTGGCGGGGACCGCCCGCCAACGGCGGCAGCGAAACCCAGCCAGGAGTGGCGGGGAGTAGCACACAGGAACCACCGCCAGCACCTATGATTTTATGAAGTCGCCAGATCCCAAAATTATTGTCGCAGCGGATGCCAAAAAACCAACAGAAACTGTCGCCGCGCGCGCATTTTCACTCGCCGAGAGCAATTTTTGGCTCAGAAATCTGAAAATACGCGATTACGAAGCGCTTTTTGCGCGTACAATCGAAGATACCAACCACCCGCACCTTTTCAATCACGATACCCCGCTCGGAACTGCTCCCAAGTCTCGTAAACGGTCAATTACCTCCCAAAAAGCCACAATTTGGCCTTTTTTTGCCATTTTTTCGTCGGAAAACACATTCTATCTTGTTCCGAGAGGCTGCGGATCAATCAAAGGTGTTCCGTGGAACCACTTGACGATTTCCAAAACATAGCAACATCCACCAAGCCATCAAGCTCTCGTAACGTGCCAATCTACCCCCATTTTTGGCCCAAAATGCCACATTTTGGCCTTTTTTCACCACTCTTTCATCATAAAACACATTCTATCTCTTTCTAAGAGGTTGCGGATCAATCAAAGGTGTTTAATGGAACCACTTGACGATTTCCAAAACATAGCAACATCCACCAAGCCATCAAGCTCTCGTAACGTGCGAATCTACCCCCATTTTTGGCCCAAAATGCCACATTTTGGCCTTTTTTCACCACTCTTTCATCATAAAACACATTCTATCTCTTTCTAAGAGGCTGCGGATCAATCAAAGGTGTTCCATGGAACCACTTGACGATTTCCAAAACATACGAACATCCACCAAGCCATCTACCTCTCGTGACATGCGAGTATACCCCCATTTTTCGCCAAAACTGCCATATTTCAGCCTTTTTTTGCATGGTTACGGTCATAATATTTGGTCAATGTTGTTGCGAGAGTCCGCGAATCTTTCTATTGTGTTCCATGGAACCACCTGATGACGAGGATGTGGGTTAGGCAAATATTGGTACAATTTCCTCTCCTATATTGAAGATTATGACGCGGACGGTTGCCTGTCGTCAGTTGAACGTCGTCGTCCAGTCGTGACTAGCTCTATTCCTGCGATTCATTCAGAGTTCCTTCAGACGTGGAATCTTGGGGGTGTCCGAGTGCATGTTCCAATTTGCTGATGTGTTGCACGTCTCAGGAGTAAGAAAGTTCATACAGACCAATTTCTGGATCGAATTCAATCAGCATTCTGCATCCTGCGATTCATTCAGAGTTCCTTGAGACATGGAATCTTGGGGGTGTCCGAGTTGATCAGCTTTGCCTTCGCCAATGTCAGCTTTGACTCCATTTGTCCATTGGCGGCATGTTCCAATTTGCTGATGTGTTGCACGTCTCAGGAGTAAGAAAGTTCATACAGACCAATTTCTGGATCGAATTCAATCAGCATTCTGCATCCTGCGATTCATTCAGAGTTCCTTGAGACATGGAATCTTGGGGGTGTCCGAGTTGATCAGCTTTGCCTTCGCCAATGTCAGCTTTGACTCCATTTGTCCATTGGCGGCATGTTCCAATTTGCTGATGTGTTGCACGTCTCCGATGAGTTTGTTTGTGCGCCTGTTGTATCTGTGTCAAATGGGAAGGATACATGTTGCAATTTGCTGATGTGTTGCACGTCTCAAGAGTAAGAAATTTCTGGAGCCCGTCTTCGCCAAAATTTGACATTTTTCGTCAAAAATGGGCCAAAAAAGGCCATTTTTTTGCCAAAAATAGGTTTTTTGCCCTGTTGTGGACTGGCAACGACCCCCCCCCCCCCTATTTTGAGGGTGCCCAATACAAAAAAACACGTCTCAGGAACAAACAAGTTCATACTGACCAATTTCTGGAGCCCGTCTTCGCCAAAATTTGACATTTTTCGTCAAAAATGGGCCAAAAAAGGCCATTTTTTTGCCAAAAATAGGTTTTTTGCCCTGTCGTGGACTGGCAACGACCCCCCCCCCCTATTTTGAGGGTGCCCAATACAAAAAAACACGTCTCAGGAACGAACAAGTTCATACTGACCAATTTCTGGAGCCCGTCTTCGCCAAAATTTGACATTTTTCGTCAAAAATGGGCCAAAAAAGCCCATTTTTTTGGCCAAAAATAGGTTTTTTTTGCCCTGTGATGGACTGGCAACGACCCCCCCCCCCTATTTTGAGGGTGCCCGATACAAGAAAAAACGTCCCAGGAGCAAACAACCTCATAAAGACCAATTTCTGCAGCCCGTCTTCGCCAAAATTTGACATTTTTCGTCAAAAATGGGCCAAAAAAAGGCCATTTTTTGGCCGAAAATAGGTTTTTTTGCTCCGTGGGGGACTGGCAACGACCTCCCCCCCCTATTTTGAGGGTGCCCAATACAAAAAAACACTTCTTAGCATCAAGAAAAGTCATACAGACCAATTTCTGCAGCCTGTCTTCGCCAAAATCTGCCATTTTTTGTCAAAAATGTGCCAAAATTTGCCATTTTTTGGCCCGAAACAGGTTTTTTCGCCCTGGCGGGGACTTCCAAGACCCCCCCCCCTATTTCAAGGGTGCCCGATGCAACAAAAACGCGTCACAGGAGCAAAGGAATGCACATGGACCAGTTTTGGCAGCCTCTCTCCGCCAAAATGTCACATTTTTCGTCAAAAATCAGCCAAAATTAATTTTGGGATGAGCCTGCTTCATAAAATCATAGGTGGGAGTGGCGAGGGACCAACCACACCACACACCAGAACAACCCCACCAACACACCACCGACACACACCACACACCACACACCACACACCACACACCACCGCCGCAAGCGGACCCCAGCCAGGAGTGGCGGGGACCGCCCACCACCACCGGCAGCGAAACCCAGCCAGGAGTGGCGGGGAGTAGCACACAGGAACCTCCGCCAGGAGTGGCGAGGGACCAACCACACCACACACCAGCCACAACCCCACCAACACACCACCGCCACACACCACACACCACACACCACCGCCGCAAGCAGACCCCAGCCAGGAGTGGCGGGGACCGCCCACCACCAGCGGCAGCGAAACCCAGCCAGGAGTGGCGGGGAGTAGCACACAGGAACCTCCGCCAGGAGTGGCGAGGGACCAACCACACCACACACCAGCCACAACCCCACCAACACACCACCGCCGCCGGCAGACCCCAGCCAGGAGTGGCGGGGACCGCCCTCCACCACCGGCAGCGAAACCCAGCCAGGAGTGGCGGGGAGTAGCACACAGGAACCTCCGCCAGGAGTGGCGAGGGACCAACCACACCACACACCAGCCACAGAGCAAGCGCCAGCCGAGGAAAGGCAAAGGGAGGAACAGCCAGGCGGCCCCCCCCCCCCCCCCCCCAAAAAAAAAAAAAAGGGGGGGGGTGGGCGCGCGAAAAGAGCCCACAGCCACCAAACCGCCGCCAACAACACAGAAGGGGGCCAAACCCCCCACCCAGAGGGCACCACAGACAAGACCCCCAAACAGGTACAGGGGGACCACCCAGCCAAAACCGGCGACACCAAGCCAGGAACAGCGGCCCAGCGGGAAAAGGAGCACCGAAACAAGCAGACAAAAGAAAAGAAAAAAAAAAAAAGCCAGCAGCCCAGCCCGAAAGAAAGGAGACGGGGGGAGAGACCAAAAGGCCCGGGACAGGACACCCAGCAACCGAAAAAAAAAAAAAAAAAAGCGCAAAAAACACAGCCCGACAACCCAGCCAAGAAGGGCGGGGCACAGCCGAGACCCGGGCCCAGCACGCACGCCCACACCGCACACCGAAACCGGAAACGGCCGAGGGCAAGGGAAACGCAGACGAAACCACACAGGTCCCGAAAGCAGGCCGACACCAAAGCCCAACCACGAACACCACAAACAGCCGGCAAAAGAGGGACAACACCACAAACCGAGCCCAAACACACCCACCCAAGACCCCAGCCACAACAGGCAGGGGTAAACAAAACCCACCACCAAACGCAACCCGGACCCAACCACAAACGCAAGCCAACAGTAGGAAACCCAGTGCCCACAGCCCGGGCACTGAGGCAGCCCGTGCCATGCAGGTGACCCGGCCAAACGAGATCCGGAGCCCGGGGGTAAGGCTGCATCCTAAGGCCAGCGCTGCTTTGGGACTCGAGGCGGAGCGTGCGACACCCAAGCGCCTCGGAACCCTAGTACCAAGAACATGCATGCATGCCTTGGGAACGGGATACGCCAGGAAGTCCGGTGAACCCCTAGGGTTCCGCCCAAAGGAGGGGACGTGCGCAAGCACGGGGGCCCACCCTCCCGGCGAGACAAGCACGTCACGCTGGCGGCGATCAGCCCTCCCGGTGTAGCCCGGGGCCGCTTTGTTGGGGGCCAAAAGTGAGGTCCAGCGGGATGTAAGCCGCCTCCCCTCTTCACGCGCAAAGCCTCTTCCTGTTCGTCACAGGGGCGACGCCAGGGGGAACCATGGGGCGCCTCTCCACGACCGAGTGCACCAACCTACCTACCTCTGGCCGACTCCCATTCCACATACGCCATGCAAATTCGGTCTGTCGCCAAAAATCTTGTCAGTCGTTGTCGCATGCTGTGTACGAGGTTCTTGGGAACGTTTTGCACCCCCACGCGTTTGCCACCAGGACCAACCTTTAGTAACAAGTAATGGTTTTCGACCTCCTCAACAGTAAAAGAACCCGTGTTTCTTGCCTTGTCCCGCACCAACTTGCTCAACATCCCTTCTCCAAACTCCTCTGAGTGTGCCTGACCGAGCAGTCCTGGTGCCACTTGCTGTTGTACAGCAATGTGCACATGATCGTGCGTTCGTACTTCAGTACGGTGTCACACGGTCCTCGACGCAGCCTCCTCAACAGACACAAACTCAACTGCAACACCTCCTGGGCTCGTGACCCTGTACCGTTGTTTTCCCCTGGGCAGTTGCACTCCCGTACCACGTGGCCCAAGTACAACAACAACGGGCACCATTCCGACAACAAATGCAAGACTGCGTTTGCCACTGCTGCCCTGTTGGCATGCGCAGTGTCACGACCACTGATCGCGGTTGCAGCTTGTGCCTTGCGCCGATACAGGCGTAGTATTTGGGGGCTGGCAAGCATCAGCACAGCAACAGTTTTTTTCATAACTATCAGTTTGGGGTATGACAGTATGGTGGAGCCAGGTCGTAGCAGACCTTTCCGTAGGTAGGTTAGAATGGGCCAGAACACCCGAAAGGTATGAGTAACAACAAACTTGTAGGCATGCCAGACGGCGTAGACTACAGGCACGTAACGCAGGTACGCACGCATGTTCCATCGTTGGTTCTTTGCACGGTACAACAACTTTAGTATCCTGTAGTGTATGTTTTCGTCAACCAACAGCGGTAAAACTCTGTTTGTCTGTTGCGCTACGTCCTTTGCAAAGTGTAACAAGTTTAACAGACCAACACCACCAGTTACCTTTTCTTTTGACAGGGCAAACGGGCGCCACACCGGTGCCTGCACGGTCGTTGCATCCCTCCTCACATCCAACGGTGCTCTCACGTTTCCGGTGTCTGGTGTACACCCATCTGCATACCCCATGTCACGCAAAGTCTGGGGGATTCTTCGTTCACGTTGTTGCAGAGCCCTTGCCACTGTCGTTATCCGCGCTGCCAAGTCCTCAACGGCTGGATGTCCTGCCCAATACGTGGGCCTCTGCTTCAGTTGAAGTACTGCCATTGCAGTACAGTTTTGTGACCGGTCACTTTCGTCTGGGTGTGTCGTGTATTGTGCCCGGTACCAGTTGTCTATCCACAGCACGCAGCACGACGAAAGCACCAGTGACCACGTTGCTTTAAGTGCTGTTGCTGCCTGTTCGTCCACTGTATCTGCGGCAGCGTCTGCTTGCCCAAGTCGTACTTTTGTTCGTCTTTCTGTTTGTGTTAGGTACCCTGTTTTGTTTCCCGGTTTTTTCCTGCTTGGTACTGCCCGTTGACGCATCAACAGGTACAGGTTCCAGCCCTCCTGTCGCAAAATGCGCACCCAGCGCTTGTCCTCCTGCCTTTTAGCTGCTGGTAAACTGTGGCGCGTTCTTTTGTTGAACCTGAGTCGCTGTGCAAATGTTAACACCAGTTGCGCCGCCAGGTCGTTTCGTTTGAGTCCTTTCCACAGGTCGTCTGCTGTTTGGTATGCTGGTTCTGCCGCGCATGCCTCTCGTAGTGCTGCTGCTCCTTTGCTTACCTCTGCTATCATCTGATGCGTTACGGATTTTCTGCCTCGAAGTGGCATTTTGCGTCTTTCTCTGTGGAATTAGATTTACGCACATATTTTGGTTATCGTTTCGCACAGCGATCTTTAAAAAAAATGTGTTTGAAAACACTGGCCTTTTCCTGTCGTCATTTCTGGTGCGCGTGCTGCCGCCGCAGATTGTATTTGGTGTCTGCGTGCGCTCCGTTCCCAGTAACCGAAAACCGTTTTCGCAACCACAATTTCCTATTCTGTTTCCTTTTGTAAACCCAGTTGGAAACAAAAACCATATCTATCGGGCAGCGAAGGCGACGGCCGCTATTAGAACCGGACACGTCTGCCATCGATTGGCTGTTGGAAAAAAGCAAATCATTCCCCTGATCCCCTGAAAAATATGACGAAGGTTACCGATGTATAATCGACTGTCACAGGTGGTAGCCGTGAAAGGGGATGTAAATACCGGCGTGCCTGACCTGACCTGCCTGCTTTTTCATTTTCTTCCGTCATTTGAGTGCGCGAAGCCGCACTGATTGTTTCCGTGGAGGAATGTTCTATGCCTTGTTATATCTGACCAACATAGTGTCTACACAAACATACACCCGAAAAATCAAACGTGTTTGTCCGTCTGGTACCGCACCTACAATTGTACGCGTTATTTCCATTCTCCAAATTCAATACATAACGTGACCTGAGTGCGCGAGGCCTCGCGCACTCAGGGTGCCTAAATTTGTATTTTTTTTTCACTTTACAGTATATGTGTTTCCCCTAACATGGGAAGTCCAACAGTCCTACACTTCCAATGCTCCGTGGGCAACACAATCCTACTTTTAATACCGTGTACCGAGCTGCCCATTTCCGCAAACGCCAGTCCTTACGGGTGTTTGGGTTTCGTGATAAACTCTACTTTGACCATCTTGAGTGCGCGAGGCCTCGCGCACTCAGAACGCCAGAGAAATGTAAAAAACATCGCATTGAGAAACGCGGAGTAGCACAACACTAAAAAAGCAATTTATTTCCCTACGTCTAAAATCACGTTCATCAAACATCCAAAAAAATAGTTTTTTTGCCCTGTTGCGAACCGGCCCTTTTCTGCGCGTTCCGCGCGCAAAACAGGGTGCAGTTTGCGTGGGCTAAGTATAATGATTTTCCCTTTTTTTGCTCTCACTAAGAAATTAGGCAAAATTTGGATGTTTGTTGGAAATGAGGTCCGCTAGGCCCGTGAAACCCCTATGCCAACACCTTTGCATCACCTATTTGTATCCCATGCCCAAAGGAAAACCATGTTTCTTTGCGTAGCAATGTGTTTTTTTGCGTATACATCCCGTTTTTCATGGAAAAAAAATTTGAAAAAAAAATTTTCAAAAAAAAAATTTTCTGAAAACTTCTTTTTTGTGAAACGTTGTGGTAGCCTTACTGCTGCTGTGCAAGGTGATACCTCTTCCTTTGCGCTGTCAATCCCTTTCACAGCACTGCCAATGCACTGTTGTTGCACCATCTATCAGGCCGATCCGGGTTCATTTTGTTTCGGTGGTCCGCGTTGACAAACACTTTCCAACCCAAAGACACTAACAACTACTTTGGTAGCTAACATACAAATCAAACGGATCTCTTGCACCATCCCCTTCGTCGGAGGAAGACTGTGCTTCGTCATGACCAGGGGCCGCTTATGGGGCAGGGTCATCAACCCTTCGGCCTTTCTCAGCTCTGGGTTTTGGGGTTGGGCGTGGCCCTCGTTTGGCAGGACGTTTTGCTCGAGAACCCGTCTCAGAGGCTCTCCCACTCGCCGTGCCCTCCATTTGGGTGCTGGTTTTGCGGCAGCACCATTCTTTTTCACTGACCTTCTCCAAAAAATCCTGGGCTGTCACAAAGCCCCCGAGGCGCAGCGACCAAGGATCGTCCCGGAATCAGCCCGTTTGATCCGCAATATTTTCTCGAACATTGTCCCCCTGAGCGCATCCGGCACCATGACCCCCCTACCTGCCCTGCCAGCCCTACTCACAGCACTGATGCATCACAAAATGCTTCACAAAACTCTTCGCAAAACTCTTCGGCAGCTCCTTCTCCGGTGTCAACGAAAAGCGATGCTTCACGACACTGCTGACCTAAAGCCTAACAGAATATTTCGTGGTGTTACTGCATCAACATATGCATCCGTCCACAGTTGCACAAAGTCTGCAGGGGGCGGGGCTCTGTGATGGTTTTTCTTTTTCCAGTGTTCTTCCTTTTTGCGAAACGAGGCCTTCAGTGCCCTGAAAACGGCTTTGTCCAGTGGCTGAATGACATTTGTCAGATGGGGGGGGAACACAACCACCTCTACATCCGAGGACTCCATTTTTTGAAGACCCTCCGGTGTCAAGTGCGTTTTGCTGCCACCCACCGGTAACCAAATGCATTTCTTAGGGTTGCTGAGTGGCTCTGTCCACTGCTTGGGGCTCAAACGAGCAGAAGCACGCTACGATTCAACATTTTGAGCAACTCTTGAAACAAAGTCACTGTTGCGACGCTTAAACAGTTTCCACCATGTCTTACCAAACTGAGAAGAGAGAGCTGGGTTCTGCACACTGGTTTTCTTTTCCGCCATGGCTTGAGCTTCATCTTTGATCTCGGACATTGTAGGGCACACCATTTGATCCGCAAACTCATCCATCCACGTTGTCAAGGGCGACGCCAGTAGACAGGGCATTGGACCCCTCTTCACCTCACACGGCTTCTAGCGACTGCAGCAAACAGTACAAAGTAAAAAGCGCGACGCGCGCCAGCTTGTTTTCTCTTGCGCAATGCGTTCTGTCTGATGCGTGGCTGCCTTTGACACTGCGTTACAGGTAACGCAGCACACCTCGTTCGCCCCATCGCGTCAGTTAGAGTCTGGGGATGGACTCCCAACTCCGTCGCACCTTTGCGAACGCTCTTGGCTTTGATAAGGCAGTCGACGGCGACGCATTCTATGTCTGACGGCTTTTCCCATAGTGGAAGGATGTATAGGACCTGGGAGGGAGGCTTCGGGACCGCGGTCTTCTGGCACGTGCTTCCGGTGCCTTGTGTTTTGGTTTTTGTTACCGTCGCAATCCACTGGCGTGCCCTTCTTTTGCTGTCACGCATCTGAACACATCGATCGAGAGAAAAATAAATTTCGCAGCTTTCTGTCTAATTTATTATGAATTTCGTCGCAAAATACCTGAGATCTTCTCTCTTCTTTGCTGGCACAGAAACAGGCGCGACCGCGATCCCGTGATCTCTGCGGGACCCCGTCTGGCACCGATTTCTGTATTACCAGTTAGATTTTCGATATTGAACCAAAAACATTTTAAAACTTTAGGGTTTGACATGAAACATTGTCAATTTATAGCTGCTAGCTTTAATTGCGGCCTATAATTTTAGTAGCATTGATTTGGTACAGTAATTGGCTACTTTACCTTAGGAGGGTGTTAACCAATGACAGCATAAATGAACTTTTTTTGTGTTGCTCACATCCTTTGCGCCTCCCAATACACATTCACCCACCCTAGTGCCCCGCCATACATAATCACCCACCCTTTTGCCCCCCCAACTGGGACCCATGTAGGCATCCTTTGTGACCTTTAAAGGGCCTAGGCATTGGGATGCAAGGTGAACAAATATAACGGAGCATAACTTTGCACACCTGTTGGTGAATAGAAATGTGCACTTGTTTGCATTGCAAGGCCATTCTAAAACACACAAATTTCAACATTAGGTTCGCAACCCGTTTTACCAATTAATCGGGAAACCCGGTTATCGGCAATAATCGCAGTTTATTTTCAAAACAATTGGAACAACCGGTTGTTTTGAAAACCAATTGAAACGAATGAATTGGAATGGTTGCCAGTTCTTTGGCTTGTTTTTAGCAATGCATTGTGTCCACATTTTGCAATAACTTTGGTAACAACAAACGATGGTCAATGGTCAAATAAGGCTTCCGAGGCAGTTTTGACCACTGTTGTCCAACTTGTATGGGCTCTTCTACAAAGGATGGCAATCTTTTGGTTAGTGATGGGCAATTCATCCGAAAAACGGGTTACTTTGAAAACGATTAAATAGGAAAACGGTTATTTTGTTAAAATAATCATTCAAAACCAGGCATCTTCAATACGAGGTTTCAAACCTTATTCCAAATACCAACATCCGAACGTAACTCCGACCCCATCTAGAGATCCAAAAAAAAAAGGCATGGTTGTCTGCCAACGAACCAATGAACCATAAAATCATTCACCATGAATGAGAAAAAGTGTGCCATGACCCATTCTCTGGGTTTATTGTGGCTCTTAATATGAGAAACTAGTAGTTCAATAGGATTAACGCTCTAGGCCATTGTGTCAACACCACGATGCAAATTGTTGAGTTTAATAGACAGTGTGGATGTGGGTTGTGTTCCAAAAAAATTGATGGCTCAAAGCTCCTAGTACACTAAGAGGCAGGGGTCATCATTTAGTGACCATGGGAAAACACAGAAACATGAAAAGAGCTATGTAGCACAAATGATGATTGACGGAAAAAAGGCGTTAATACCGGGCACGCGCCGGGCATCTTTTTTTACCCATGCACCACCGGTGACCTTTTAACAAATGCACTAAGTGCAGTGTGCGCGCAGTGCGCCTTTTTGGACACCTAGCCGTCCTAGAACCCCATACTTTGTGATACTATGGATATCATTGTTGTTTGAAAACGGCTATTTTGATGTATATTTGGATTCTCACCCAGTTTCACCCGTTTCCATCCATTTTTTGCTCGTTTCCAACACATCCACTCCTTAGTAGGTTGATTTTTCCCCACCATGGGAACCCCAAGAAAGCTATATTGATCTCAACCCACCATGGGGACCCCGAGAAGGCAAAAGTGATGTAGCCATATTGATTTCTCCCCACGATGGGGACCCCACGTCACCCCCCCTGTAGACCA
The DNA here is from genome assembly GCA_964036045.1 of Eutreptiella sp. 'Long Island Sound 2002'. Classification (NCBI taxonomy): domain Eukaryota; phylum Euglenozoa; class Euglenophyceae; order Eutreptiales; family Eutreptiaceae; genus Eutreptiella; species Eutreptiella sp. 'Long Island Sound 2002'. The sequence continues at coordinate 42,215,046 of OZ038392.1, forward strand.
TGGGACCATATCCCACCTTATGTTTGGACGAACAAAAGCAACTTGGCCACCATGCAAAATGAGGCAGAGGATGAGGCAGAATGTGTGCATTGTGTTGTCAGAAGCGTTCCACCATCACAGTTTGTGGTGAGTGTGAAGAACATTATTGTGCTGAATGTATTGACACCCACACTTGTGGGACCAATGTTGCTTGTCAGTACAATATAAATGACATTTGGAGTTGTGGAATTCACAGCTATTGCCTTATTATGTAATGTGCCTTGTTGGGAAAGTGTGCAGTCCAAAGCAGTCTACTTGGGGGGCTTCTCCATGAGAGGGTAAATCTGGGGCTGAAGTTGGGATACAAATAGAAAAAAAGCGCGCCGGGCAAACATTCCCCCATTCTTTAGTGCGCATTACCTACAAAGCAGCCATTCACAATGCAGCAACCGTTTGCTAATATCTGAGAGTCCATGGTGCATGGGGAGTTGAAGTGTCATCTGTAGCCATCTACACCATCTGCAGTGGTTACAATTTGCACTGACTGACAGGTCGGCAATGTGGTTTGACCTAGAGGCATTGAGTGCCGTATCTTTGCACAAACCGACCAACCATTTCTTCGCCATTGTACTGTTGGGCGGCAGATTAAAGGAGGATGAGGGCACGTTTTCCTGAATTTAGAGTGCAAACCTAATCGTGGTATTGGGGTGCGACCCCAAGCGGCTCTAGATCAGCAATGCGAAAATTTTTTCAGAATGTGGATTTGACGTCACTACCCATGGTATACGACTTACATTTGGAAAATGCTGCAAATTTAAAAGTGGTTATTCCTGCAATAAACACTTACGTCAAGGTTTGTCATTAGGATGGCTGTGCAATACAAAAAGGAAAACAAGAACAGAACCACTCATCCAGTTCACCGCTCTCGGCTCTGAAATTACATGTGCCCAGTACAACTCCCCATCCAACAACTTCATGACCTCCCCCAATTTCCAGGTTGGTCCCATCAAATGCAACCGAGATTATTCATCACCAGTTCCTTGTGTGTCTCTTTCTCTTACATGAGAACGAGAGATGGGGGAGGGGGGGAGAGAGAGGCAGGGAGGGAAGGCGCAGAGCCACAACCCAGCAAAGCTGAGTTTGGGAAGCAAGTCGATGCGCTTGTGCAGCAACGTACCTCACCAGCGTGGAACTCCTGGTGTAGGGTTGTTGTTCATGGTGCTCATTGTTGCTGGAAAGAATCTGTGAGAACAGGGCTCTGCCCTCCCCCCTCCCCCTTGTCGTCACCCTCGCCACCATGCGTCGAGGACGGCAACCCATTTGGGTCCTTGGAGCCCCAGAACCCACTAGGAGAACGCTGTGTTGTGCAGCATGACAGGACCGTTTCAACATCAATGCCCACAACTTCAGGTAACTCATCATCAACATATGGTCAGGACCCAACCAAAATTGAAATCTGTGAACCAATACCCCATCATGATACGCAGTAGTAATGTCTCGATTTGCCCTTTTCCGGATAACTCCCGATTCTGCCTTCGTCATTTCTCAGGACTCATGGGTCTGTGTGGATTCTCCTCGCTTGATATTCTGATGATTGGCAGCTGTGTTTGCTCTGGTACCCTCTGAAATGCCCCTCAGTCCGCATTCAGTCTTGATTGAGGTCAGGGTCAATCCTACAATATAACTTCTTGATGCAAACTCATCAACCGTCATCCAGGCAAATGCACTCCCACTCTATTGGATGCACAGTCAACATGGAAATTGCTCAAAACAGGACACTTGCAACTTTACACCAATTACTGTAAAGCACTCCACAGCCGCGAAAGGTTGACGTAAGGAATTTGGGTTGCTCGGGTAAGGGTCTGAATCAAAGTTAAACCTCCAGGACCATTCATGCTCAGGGTCACAGCCAAAGAATGCGTCAAGACAAAAAAATTTTGGACTCTGGTACCCGAAAATCACATGAAAATGTTAGTTAACCAGTTGCTGCTGCTGCAATTGTGGTCGTGAACGAAATCAAATGCAAAAACTTTGGCCATATCAATGTAATTTCAGAGGCGTGCCCCACTCTCCGTTTCCTCCGTGCATGTGCAGCAACTTTCTTCAAGAAACAAATGCACTCCGGGTCTGGAACTATTTTCTAAATTATGGAAAATGACAGTGCTCTGCGATGTGTGTGTGTGTGTGTGTGCGCACGCGCATGACGCCCAATCATTAAAATAACTCCGATGTGTGCAGTTGTGTGTACACACATGCGCAAGTTGCCCCACCATAGGAGGATCGCTTTTTGTAATACTGAGTATGCTTTGGTTTACCTCTGTGACAGTCCTTTGTAGTCTATGGAATGTTGGGGTGCGTGCACAGCAGTGGGGGGGGGGGATATTATGGAGGCACACCAGTATGGGTCAGTGGTCAGTGACAGTGGGGTCAGCAACACAGTCAGGAACCTCGGCCATAAGGTGCCCAGCAGCGAGGCCTGTGTGGGTGTGGTTGTGGGTGCGGGTGTGGGTGTGGGTGTTGGTGACTGACCCTGGAAGTCTTTGCACAACCACTAGGTCGCAATTCGACAATCTCTCAGACCGAATCACAAACTGTGGCACACACACAGTCCAGCTCTGGTAAACACACAATCCAGCTGTGGCATAAACAAAGTCCCTACATATGCGCAACACAAGCTTCCAGCCGGAAGTGCGTAGATGGGGGGAGGTGGGGGGGCAGGGGAAAGTTACGTCTATGGTGGCCATGCCCAATTATGGTCAGCTGCCTGTGTTTGGCAAGACAGAGCAAAAATCGACTCGGTGAAACCACGCAATGTTCAGGATATCAACATGGGTTAGACCTGGGTCAGCTCTTCTGCGCCTCAATCCTCCATGTCATCGTCCTCATCCATATCGTCGTCCCCTTCGTGGCTCTCAAAAGCCACCTCATACTCCTGGTCACACCCAAGGTAGCAGTCAGACATGAGGTACAAATTCATGCAATAAGTTCCAGGCTTGGGGGCCACAAATTCCATATTGATCTTTGCCTTACGCTGGATTGTCAGCCGCTTGATGGCATAAAGCTGGTTCTTCTTGGCATCCCCCAGCACCAGCCACCAGCCCTCATCTTTCTCCTTCGGAAATAGCGGGGCACTGACTTTGGGAACTGGTTCGTTCTCATCAATCTCCCGCTCCAATCCCACCTGTACAGTCGAAGCAAGCAATCAAACTGGGGCAGAAAATTGATGCCTTAGTCGGCACACTATTTCTCCTCTTGCTGTTGTCCTTTGTCACTGCCTTCGATCCAGAGAATCGTTTCACCCACAACCTCCCCCTGAGCCGCACCAACCCACCCCAAAAAGCATCTCTGGCCAAACCATATCATCGTTGTTCAGCGTCAGTCCTTCCCAGGGCATCAGGTTTGCGTCCTCAAGGACTTGCAGGGGGGGCAGGGATCATTTTGAAGCAACATCAGCGTTTTTCCTTACCTTTCCATGAGTTGGCATGACGCCTGGATGTATTGCTGTCTGAAGCTGACGGCACGTATTGACCTCTTGCCACTTACCCTTGTCCTTTCCTTTAACCTTTGCCCTGCGTACGTGGCGGTGCCCATCGGCCTCTGATCACCTGGTGCCCTTACTCTCCCCATTGTCTGGCAGTTGAGGAAAGGGAGATGGTGGTTGGTTCGCTTGTCCGGCGCTTAAGTGCGAATCAGACTGCCCGCAATATTCCGTATTGGACAGCTAAGAGACCACGAAGCCTCTCGGGCACCTCCCTGGCGCTGGCCAGGCTTGTCACCACTCAATGCAATGTGTGGGAAGAGATCCCCAGGGGCAGCAAAGAGATGTGCACGTGCTTTTTTCCCGGCTTCACCAAGGAGCAGGAGAAGCGCTACAAAACAACTACTGACACACTGAGTACATGAATGGACCTGCACTGTCACTGGCTGCCCAGCATGGATGTCCTCCTTGTCAATCACTTCATACTCTACATTGATGTTTGGGTACTTGTTGCAGACCACCGCAAGGTCACGCAGCCGCGCCTCCGTAAACCCAAGCAGCTCCTTGCGCGTGGCGTCTTCCAGCTCCAGCAAATCGAAGACGGACTCAATGCCCTTGGCTGTGCACTTCTTTGCAAGCGCCGATGTGAAATGCGGCAGCTGCATGAGGATGGAATCCTTGTCCCATAGCCCCTGGGTGATCATCTGGGACAGCTCCATGGCAGCCAGGGCGGGGTTCAGCCAGCGGTTGCTGGCAATCACATCCACCATCGCCTGCACCAGGGGCACGGCCTTCTCCAAAACGACACGGCGGTCATCCTCCATGTCTGACGTCAGCTTCTTGCGGGAGAAATGGCACTGCAGCAGCACGTTGGCCTTGGTGTGCGGGTCAGTCCACTTGGGGTCCTGTGCAAAGAACATGCAAATACGTCTGCCATAACCCAATAGAAAAAGGCAGAGGAGCAGGAAGCGAAATAGCGCTGGTGCCGCAGAAACCCAAAAAGTAGATCAGACTCACGGGCACAGGGGGAATGCCATGCACGCAGTGCGCACGCAGTGCGAAGTTTTGGATGTCGGCAACTACTCGCACCCTAGCTACCTTTTAGTGATAAAACATTGATCCTGTGCCCTTGGTTTCCTATAAAGGAAAAGTGCTTCCATAAATAGTCAAGTATTTTTGGATTGTTCATTTTTCTGAAATGGATTCCGAGGAAATAATACGGTCACCACCAACCGTATTACTTGGGTGAGTATCCCAGCCTCTGTGTGTGCAGTATGCACGCAGTGCCCACGCAGTGCACACGCAGTGCGCAGACAGTGCAAGAACTTCCCCAGGGGCCACTGTGTCCTATGGAGTGCAACAGCACATGGGGTCATATGACGGAGTGCAAGAGCACATGGAGGATGGAGTGCTCGAGCACATAGGCACCTTCGTGTACCTTGGACAAAGGGGGTGGGGTAGGGGGTGGGGTTATTTCATCCTTCAACACATTCCACATTACCAGGGTTTGCAACGAGTTCAGGTGGTAATCGAAATTTGCCAGTTTCGTGCTGTGGGAACTGTGCAGAGATGTCCAGCTTTTTGCTCCGCCAATCATGCCCTCAAGATGTAGTGTGAATGCTCGTCACTGAAGAAAAAAGGCTGGACAGGTGTGTTTGCTGTTTGGCCACCATGCACCTTGGGTTTTGCTGATTTGTGCAGACACATTGACAACGTCCCAAAGTGGCCTGCAATTCGCCCCCACGGCAATGCCCCTATGTCCAATACACCCGCTGTTCCTTCCACGCACAGCGAGCTGGGTGCCCGGGCGCTAACCGCTTGGCATGTGGAGCTGATGAACAGCCTGTAAAACACCAAACGACCTCCAAATGGCAATTCATTGATCTGCAAACTGTGCAGTTCGCACCCAACACCCACATCACGATGCATGACCAAAGTTGGGGGGCCACTGCACCCCACAGACTTCAGCTTCTAGTGGTACACTTGCCCCTGTGTACATTTTTCTGTTAACTGCTGTGCGCTGCTGGGCTGCTCTGCTGCATGCTGTATAAAACAAGGTGCAACTGCAAACTCATGTCCATGAAGCATCCCTTTTGCACTGCCGATGTTGTACCAGAAAACGCCATCATTGGATGCGGCTGGCACTTCAAGGGAACCAGGTCAATTTCACAAAAAAAAAAAATAAGTGGTGTACTGGTGTGTACTGCTATACAGGCCACGATGTGCTGCTACATACTGCTGCTACAAAAAGCCGTGCACCGCTTCAACATCAGGGCTCATATGTCAGAAACCACCAATCTGACCATGGTCGTCACCTCGGGAAACTCTGCAGCGCCCACCGCAGTGCAACAGCTACATAGGCGGCAACGCGGCAACATGCGGATGAGGCGCCACAGGCGCCTACAGGAATCGCTTTTCCTTGTCACCTCCTATATGCCGACGTGAGGGAACGTATGGCGTGTCTCAAAATCCCAGGCGGTGGCAAAACCTGCAGTTTGTTGGGGCAGTAGTTACCCAGCTTCTGCAAAGCGTCGTCCTCATGGTACCGGACAGGCAAATTGTCGAACTCAGAGGCGTTGGCCAGAATCTCAATGAGACCCTTGAGCTTGATACGTGGGGCTAGCGCTCCAGCAAACAACTCAATGGTGGTGTACTGTGTATAGTAATATGACGCAATCATTCCCAGATTCAACGGCGTCAAATCGTCGTCCTCAACGCTGACGCATTTTGACGATTCCAGCGCATTCACAGTGACTTCCACAAGCTCACTCAGGTAGTCCGATAAATGGTTGTGTGTCACACCCTGTGGAGTCGCCAAGCACAGAACCCTTGAGCAGCATGGTCATTGCCAACAACGGAAAATCACAAGCCACAACACGACAGGGTGGGGGCGCAAAGGAGCTCGTCCGCTTCAACTCACATGACGCAATGAAGGAAAGGCAACAAGAATAACAAGCATTTTGCAGAATCCGTGATTGTGGGCTAAGTGTGGGCTAAGTGTGGGCTAAAGGGGTGGCGGGCGACCACCGGCCCGTATGAAGCATGATGGCACGCAGTATACCCCAAGGGGATACCGCTGGACCCGGGGCGATGCCCGGGGAATTGATTGGGGACGCGCCGTGCAACGATCACAGGCAAAGGACTCTGCCAACCGAGTGAAGATCTTGACCCGGGACACGGCGATCGGGAGGCAAAGGATGCCGAGAAATCAGCGTGAGAACGCACAGGAGGTGATTTCCAGCACCCCGTCACAGGGCGGTCCTTAACGGGAAAAAAAAAAAAAAAAAAAAAAAAAACAAAGGGTTCCAGAACCAGTTTTCCCAAAAAAGCCCACGGGCACTCCATGTGCTCAACCATGGTTGGTGGCGGTTGGCGGTTGGCGGTTGCCGGTTGGCAGTTGGCAATTGGCGGTTGGTGGCGGTTGGTGGTGGTTGGCGGCGGTTGGCGGTTGGTGATTGGTGGTTGGTGGCGGTTGGCAGTGGTTGGCAGTTGGTGGTTGGTCGCCGCTGGCGGTTGGCGGCGGTTGGTGGCTGGCGGTTGGTGGCGGTTGGTGGTTGGCGGTTGGTGGCAGTTGGCGGTTGATGGGAGTTGGCGGTTGGCGGTTGGTGGTCCCTTGGGGCGGTCCTTAAGGGCGGTCCTTAGCAAAAAAAAAAAAAAAAAACTGGTCCCTTAGGGACCGCCCTGCCCCGTCATCATCCAGCGGAACATAGTCCACGAATCGAGGACATTGTCGCAAAAAATCTCAAATCTATTCGCCGATTGTGAATCATGGGGTACACACTGAGGTACCCATCTGTAATGACCGGTCGGACAAGAATGACATCCCGCCGAGAGAAAAGCCCGTACGTAGCAGGAGACAAAAACCAGTCCTTGAACGGGACAACCGAAGATTACCTTTGGTGGAACCATATGATAAGTACGACCCACATCAAACACCACCGCCATCAACGCGGTACAAAGATTGGAATTGGAGAGGCTGGAGAGAATGGTTGTGTCGTTCATGGAATCAACCAACAGATCAGTGGAGAATATCATCAATACGGAACTTTTTAGAGGCACGAGATGTAGACCTAGCAGCACAGACATGGAGCGGCCGGACTGGAGAGGAGATGGCGCAGATGGTAGGATGGATAAACAATAACCTAGATGTGGGAACGAGGAAGAGGCCATTGGTACGACAGGCTGCGGGCGGAAGATATGCTGCATGAGGCATTGGGAAATGAAATTTTCCCCCTTTGCGTACCTGATGGTGCCTGTGGAGTGGATCGCTCTAGAAAAGTATCAATCGAAAAGCACAAGGAAGATGGATCTGCGGAAACGTTTCCGATGGTACTCCACGAAACGCAAGCCGTACTGGGTACAGAAGCAAAAGACCATCTGGCCCAAAGGATGGAACTCGCAATGGCCTGGCCAACCGGTCACGACTGAAACAACACGAAAAGCCCGGTATCTGGGACCAGAAAAGCACAAGAAGCAAAAATGGACCCAAAGGAGTGGCTACAACAGTATGAGCAGAATCCCACGGCTGCAATGAAGAGTCTGGAAAAGAAGACCAAGACGCAAATAAGGGACATGCTTCATGAGGTGCAACTGCAAATGCCGGAGGCCATGGTGCAGGGAGGCCATGGGAAGAAGGGCCCGAAAGCACCAAGACCCAGAGAGCAACTGCTTGATTTGCTGAGAACGAGGCGAGAGGAACCGCCGCGCCGGCAATTCTTGAAATTCACCTTTGGGAATCGACAGGCACAAAGTATGGAAATGAGAGACGTGTTGAAGATGCCGCAAGTGGTTACGCAGCACCCTGACCCAGCACAAGCTGAAAAAATAACTCTGTGTGAGAATTTTCAGCCACAGATACATTTGTATCTGCTGAACTACACAAAGCTGGCGAAGACCTTCAACATCAAGGAGAGTTTGAAGGATACCCTAGAAAAATGTGACTGCAAGACCTGCTTCAAGTATCTGAAGCCAGAAGAAATCATGGATTCTGCACACGTGGTGAGCGCGGATACCTGAGGAATTAAATGGGACTGGCTCAGCGAAATATCCCGAAAAGGAAAAAATTTTCGGTTACCAGACAGCCCACAAGCAATGTTCAAAGGTCTGCAGCAGAGACTGGAGGAGTATATCTAGATGGTCATCACAAGCACATCAGATGAAACAGTGCACCAGAAGCTAGAACTGTGGGCAGCAGCAGTGATGAAGCACGCGAAGATGAACTACGAGCTGAAAGGGGACAAAGAAGGTCCCAGAGAGTATGCAAGAATGAAGCACGAAATTGCGCAAGCGCAACAATACCTGGCCTTTATTCCAGATGATACAGCACCACATGGCTTCGTGATGCTCTACAAACGCTAATTTTTGAAGACACGGGCTGAGCACTTTAGCCAAGACCAAGGTTTTCAGCCGGTGGATGGCACACGGCAACAAGTACGAGAGAAAGTGGCCAAGGACTTGGAACCATTGGGATACGCTGTCGACGGGGGACTCCCGAACACTTACGGGGTATGGAAGCCGAAAAAGGCAGCCCTGCGATACATCACGGGATTTCGACGTGAAGCCCCAGAATAACGACAATAACGGCAGCCAAGAGGACACAAAGAGCAGAATCTACAGTGGATCAGAGCGCCGATGGACCAAATGGGACGGGAGATGGTCAAGCTACTGCGAGTGGTATGCGCCACACAAGCGGAAGGAGGCCCATCATGTTATTGGATCCTGGACAGTATTGAAGAGTATACCAAGTGTGTAAGAGCCAACGAAAAGTTTGTATCACAAACACCAATGGAGTGTTTGGACTTTGTTAGCATGTACACGCATTTGGAACACTTCCGGATAAAGCAGCACATTGAAGAAGCTTTGCAAGAAGCCTGGGAGTATCAAGCAAAACAAGGCGGAGGAAGTGGTCTACTTTTGGGCGTAAATGGATGGTCCTAGACAAGTGGTTTTACGAAGGAAGGCGTCCTGAACAGGGTGCAGCTGCTACTGGATCACTGCTATATGTGTGATGGAGAGTGGATTGCCCAACAAGTGAAAGGCATACCGATGGGCACCCGACCAAGACCGCCATTCGCCAATCTGTATTGCTATCCCATGGAAAAACACTACGCATTGACCACACGGCTGATGGGAATCATCCGCCGATTCATTGATGATATGTGGACCTACGGAGCCCGACCGCCGTCTGCAGAGCAATATCACATGGATTACAAGGCCACGTCGGCACGAGGAGGAGACATCGTGTACCTCGGTGTGCATACAGTGGTGCGAGAAGGGCGTGTCCACACAACCCTGTACAACATGGTACCAATATCCTTATCACATCCACCGTTACCCCATGCAGGACACAACAGCACCACAAACAAAGCTCAATGGGGTCCTGATGAATAGACTGTGTGCAGCCATGGAAACAGCAAATCATCTAACCGACTTCAAAGAGTCGGTGGCGCATGTGATCAAGCGCGAAATAGCCTGGCACGGGAACCTGGAACAAGCCATGAAGGTCTTCTCCAACTTCTTGACTAGAAAATGGCAAGCAGGGGATATCAGGAAGCCGGAACTCCTGCGCTGGTTTCGAAGTACCCGGGTGCATTTCGACACGCCATATTATCGGAATGCCCGCACGGAAGTATGGGCGCCCATACGCACGGCAGAGGTGACCACGGAGTTCATGTGGATGTTCGGAATACCGCGAGAACAAAGTCAATGGCCTCGACCCGACAAAGGTAAAGAGAAGCAGAAAGCAGAAGAACATCCCCCAGAGGAAATACGGGGCAGAGAAGCCAGACAGCCTAGGAAAAGGAAAGAAATAGAGATTTTGGTGGAGGACCAGCCGCCGAGGAAGCAGCACATTCGTGATGAAGAGGTGGGAGCAATGGATGTGGACGCAGACAGCGAGCCAGAGGCATTGGTGAGTGAACATTTTGAGGTGGAAGATTTGATGGAGATCCTCACCAATCTGGGAAGATCACGGCCACAGCAGAAATGGAAGCTGCGGCGAGACAGGGCTGCACGGGCGGAGGAGGCAACCAGCAGCAGCAATGATACACGTAGAGCGGAGAGGGCCGAAGCGGAAGCCCAAGGTCAGGGCAAATCCCCCGCCAAGGAGCCAGCAACGCATTGGGGCGACCATAACACCTCGCAGTCCCACTCATCGGCGCAATCGCCCACCAGGTCGGCGCCATCCACACCGCTGAAGCCCGCCGCCCAACCCACCGCGCAGCCGCAGCCACCACCAGCGTCACCAACACCATTCGCCCAGCAACCCTAGCCGTCATCATCATCGGCCCCGGTCGCCCAAGAGACATCGACAACCCAGTCCGCAACCCAACCACAAGAACAGGCCCGATCCCAGAAAAAAGCCGCAGCACAAACAACCTCTGCGGCAACAACGACCTGACCGCCATCCACACAGTAACCCCAGCCGTCTCCTTCACCGGCCTCAGACACCCCGGCCTCGGCACCAACCCAGTCTACAACCCGGCCACAGGTACAGGCCCATTCCCAGACAACAACCGCGCCACATACAACTTCTGCGGCACCCCCAAACGCAGCCCCAAAAACGTCAAGGACGACCGCGGCCCGAAAACAAGCACAAAAACAGTCCACATCCCACCCGCGCCCACGTCACCGTCAACCTGGCTACCAGGACAGTCTTTCTCCAATGGGGATAATGGACTATCCGACTCACATACATCGGAGAGCACCGACTAGGAACAGACATGGTCCCCATGAGAGGACGCAAAAATATTGTGACTACTCAAAATAAATCCATGGGAAATGCCGTGGCAATGTTTTGATAGCGAGGAAAATCGGCCATAGATGCAGTTGGTGCGATTGTACCGCCGCAAAGCACGGGATTTACATCTCGATCGCTGCAAGCACCCAAAGGCCAAAGAGGCGTTGCGAATCCTTTATGAAGCTTATCAATGGGTCACTGACCGAGAGCAATGGCAAAGAGACCGTGAAGCCCGACGCAAGCAAGGCGAAGAAGGACAACGGGCACAACAGTACTAGATGTAAGAATTACGACCACGACGAGCGATAAATAGCTACATCGCGCGGGAGCAATTGGAGAGATGGTATGTGGAGTGTGGTCAAAATCTGGAATGGTGCTTTGGATTGAAATGGAGGAGTGGTTACGCATGCTAACATGGGGAGCAGCAGTGGAACGAGCCATACATCAAAGACGTAATTGGACAAGCGGATACCGCTTTGGAGAGGCAAAAAATCCGGGCCCAGCCAACAGGCGGACAGCCGAAGATGAAATCAGATTTCTGCTGACCAATCGCGATGCACCGGTATGGCAAATCTTGGAGGTAGCACCGGATAGTACCATGGAGGAAAGAAAGCGGCAATACTACGTGAAGATGTTCAAAGTGCATCCAGATGATTGCCAGCATCCACAAGCTCAGGCTGCCGTGCATATTGTGGGGCAAACATGGCCATGGGTGCACGAGCAAGCGCGGCGGCCAGCCCCCACGCACTCCCTGCTAAAGCCGCTTCCGGCAAAGCAAAAGCCAGATAAACACACGTGGCTGCATCAAGAGTACCGGGACCGCCTATGGCGTATGCTCCGAAAGGAGTCTACGTGTAGTTTTGACAGCAGAAGACAGGTGCGAACGACATTTCCTTAATCAACAGCGAGAAGATCGTCGGAGGAAACTGCGGCCACCACAAGAACGACTCCGTGAGCAAGAGGAGTTGTAGCGACGTGGGATACACTTGGCAGAACAAGCACAGAGACCTTGCACTCCTGTAACTCCAAAGAAATGGCAAATTAGAACACAACGGAGCCGCACGTGGTGCATATTGCTGTTTCGCAGTCCAGCGAATGAGGTGAGCAGTGAGGAAGATGAAACAAGTGCATGGGGGCACATCTGGGAGCGCGGTGGGCCCGCCAAGCCGCCGCATGAGTATTCCCAAACACTCCAAGTGATACAGAGGCAGCACGGGACCGAGACCAAATGGAGCTGGAAGTCAATCCAGACCAAGGTCTAGACACGCCCACAAATTGTGAAGGCGACAAAGATACCTCGTATGAAGTAAACCGGAAGCTACACGAAGATGAGCAATATGTACATGAAATATGGCACGAGCTGGGGTTGGAGGATATGATGGAGGAGAATTCAGATCTGCCGACAACACCGAGCTCAGTATCAGATCGAGTGTCAGACCAAAGATTGCGCAGTATGTCTTTCACATATGAAGAGTCGGGAATGGACCCGCAAGAAAGAGCACGACGGAGTATCAAGCCTCCTATAAGAAGCGTGCATCGATAAGGATGAAACCGGCTAACATGAGGCAACCACCTTCGGCATGTAGAGGTGCCTTGCCCATCATCCGCAGAGGAGCTGGCGAAGCCGACCAAGCCCCGGCCTCAACACCCGCCGCACCTGGAGGAGGTACGGGAAGGGAATTTCCACTCTGAGGCCACCGCGGATTTCAGACTTTGAATCCATCATCAAAACATGCTGGCAACAAGGCCAAATATGTTTGCTCGCCGAAGCAAGGGGCGCCCAACCTGTAAAAAGAACAGTGCACAGAGGTTACAGCAGTCCCGATACACACGCCGATGTGGAAACGGTGAGAAGTGGCCTGGCCCACCCCCACACGGTGCAACTTTGTACGTTTTCCGGCAAGCAAGATCAGCATCGCCCATCGCAGTGTAAAACGATCCGTCGTGAACCATGAGGGACTCACCTGTGTGGTATAACCAACCCGACTGGAGGCCCAGACCGACGTGCAGCGCAGATATGTCTGGGTAAGCACCACAGAAGCTGCCAAAAAGGACACATTTAAGGCGAAGACCCCAAGAATCGTATGGAAAAATCGGAGGGGTGAACAACAGAGCGCCAAGGCACAAACGTATGGCAGCAATCGAAACCACTTCCGGAGGCCTGGTCAAGCCCCAGCTGCAACATATATCGGATCCGCCACACAGCAATATGCATAGCCCGGTGCTCGCCCGCGCCCAAGGGGTGGCGGGCGACCACCGGCCCGTATGAAGCATGATGGCACGCAGTATACCCCAAGGGGATACCGCTGGACCCGGGGCGATGCCCGGGGAATTGATTGGGGACGCGCCGTGCAACGATCACAGGCAAAGGACTCTACCGACCGAGTGAAGATCTTGACCAAGGACACGGCGATCGGGAGGCAAAGGATGCCGAGAAATCAGCGCGAGAACGCACAGGAGGTGATTTCCAGCACCCCGTCATCATCCATCCATCCAGCGGAACACAGTCCACGAATCGAGGACATTTTCGCAAAAAATCCGAAATCTATTTGTCGATTGTGGGCTAAGTGTGGGCTAAATGTGGGCTAGGTGTGGGCGAAGCGTCAACTGCTGCGGCGGCAGCGCAAGAGCACAAAAAACGAAAAGCTTTGGTCAGGCTCACTCAGAACCAAGATGCTAGCAAGAGCACAAAAACCGAAAAGCTTTGGTCAGGCTCACTCAGAACCAAGATGCCAACTGTTGATGGTCAACTGACGACCAGTTGACGGTCGTTTGGCAGTTGTCTCTGTTTTCTTGGTATTCTGTGATAAAATGGCCATTTTTGCACGTCATCAAATCAGCGTTGCAGTGTAATGGAAACGATTTTTTTTCACATTGAGAATGGGCTCTATTTGATGCGAATCCGGGGCTTACTGACCAACCGAAGAGCGGTGCTTGGATGTCACCGGTTCAGCAGTGGCGGTTGGATGTGCATTGCGAGCAGTCGCAATTATCGACGGCGGTTGGCGGTTGACCAGCGGCGTTCCGCACTTTCCTTAAAGTAACAAAAGAAACCCGCTGCTGTCCCTTAAAGAAACCCCTGGGAGAGCCTCTCTCCTCTTCTGCAAGAAATCAGTGGGAGTGTTCCGAGTATAATGGAATGGAACAAGCAAGCCGACTGCCCTACACGACCGCCATGCCTAGGCATGTTTGGGGTTCATAAAATCAACACAAGAATGATTGAGAGGGGAAGAAGTCACACAACCAAAAAAACTCTTCACATGCGCTTGTACCAACCGTGCACACATCCATGGACCAAGCATGACACCAGCTGTGCCTCTAGACACCAGCTGTTTCTCAAGCTACAACGAATATCTCACCACGAGCCACGGCAGTCACATACCATCGGACCCACAACTTTCAGTGCAAAAAGCATCGGGACATCGGGACAAATCACATTCACAACACGACCAAAAGTACCTGCAAATTGTAGTAGTTGGGGTTCTGTTTCAGACGCCGATATAAAAACGTCCATGTCAAATAGTCCACGGCGTCTTGTTTGGCTTCAATGGTCTTGGTCACAATCTCGGCATTCAGATGGTCAGCAAGGAAATGCTGCAAGTGTGACTCCACTGGAAGGGGGTCATACAGGAACTTCTTGTAATACTCCTTCTTGGGGGCATGGCAGAAGATGACACACTTGCCACACTCATCAACCAGCGGGCGACAAGCACGGCCCATCATCTGTAGCACATCTGAGATCTGGTAATCGGCGTGGCGGTGCTCGCGGCCATCATAGAATTGCGTGCCCATTATGATCACGCAGTGCGCAGTGGGCTCAATCCCCCAGCAGTGCTTGTAAGACGTAATGAACACATTGATGGCCCCACTCTCGAACAGCTTCGACGCGATTGTCTTTTCGCGGTCGCTCATGCCCTGGGCACGGAACAGCAACGGTCACTCAGCCTAACTGAAAGCATGCATCACGCATTTAGCATGCACCAGGTAAAAAAACAAGCCCAGTAAGCCTTGCAAACAAGCTGCCTGATGCCTGAGCCTCATCGAAGGACCGGCTGACCAGCGGTTGCCGTCAGTTCTGCTGTTGATCAACCACTGTCAACAGCCGTAAGCTCACCGTCTCACTGCGCGCCAGCAGCGCACATGCGTGCCGCAAGCACCACCTGGATGCACAGTCTCTGTTATGGAGGACCCGTGGAAATATGGCCTGCTTCACAAGCAAACCCAGAAAACGGAGATGCTTTTTGCCATCTTCAGCAATGGACACTCACAGGTTGGGATACCTCGTGGTAGAATCCAATGCCGTGCTCCAACGCCTTCAGCAGGGCCTGGTCGCGGATGAAGGACAGATGCTCCTGGATCTCTGCCACTGAAACCTTCAGAAACATTGACACATCTTCCTCGGCTTTCAGATGCCCAATGAGCTCAACTGCAACATCGTACGTGTACTTCTTCTCGGGCACAAAGATTATCACGGGCTTGTCCTGACTGTGCGCACGGATCGCTAGAAAAGTAGGCTTGTACATGGCAAACATGCGCGACTGGAAGCCGGTGTTATCGAAGCCCTGGATGTGGATCTCCAGTGGCACAGGGCGCACTGACGGGTGGAAGTTGAAGATGGAGGTGTGGGTTGCGCCGATCCACTCGCCCAGGTCCTTGGCGTTCGCAAGTGACGATGCCGCCGCGACAATGCGGATCTTAGTGCCGTAGCGCTCCACCATCTGCGCAGAGATGTAGCGCATGCGTGACACGATGACCTCTGTGCACGGGCCACGGGCACCACTGATCAGGTGCAGCTCGTCGATGATGAACAACTTGACATTCGTGACGTTTTTGCGCTGCTTCCTGAGGGACACACAGATCAGATTGGGTGCATCAGACCAGCACGGTACAACACACAGTGGGTGCCCCCAAATTGAGCAGAGGGGAAGGCATGGCCAGAAAGCCACCTTGCCAAGAAAGAAACCAGGACAGCAAAGGCACGAAGATTAGAAGCGGTTCTCTTCTTTCTCTGTTAAGGAACTCAGCACATCACTTCCTGCCTGTGCAATTTCCAACAGATGTGCCTCAACGGCTCCTTCCCACTGGGTGGACACGGTTCCAAAACTGTTGGGTGCAGTTTTGGGCGGCGGCGGGGGGAATGAAGCACGGATACTTGGCTACCATATGACCCCCGCGTTACAGGCCATAGGTCACAGCACGTTACAGCCCACACTGTTCCAAATCGGTACCGAGTGTACCGAGTGTTGCCGTCTGGCTATCGAACGTTTCTTGGGCCGACTTGGGTTACCTCCACTCTGCCCCCCACTGGCCCCGATTATGTAGACGGGGTTGTTTGGGCCAGGCATCAGGAAATTCATCCTCCGAGTCACTCATGACACACGATCCCCCCGACCGATTGTGTGTCTGGCATTTCCACCAAACCCAGTTCTTCCCAGATGTCTGTGACTTGCTTTGAGTGCAGGCGGCGGCGGGGGGGGGGGGGGGGTGCGTGGCCATTTCCAGCATTGAACAAGGCAAGTTGGTGAAAATGATGTGAGAACATGAAATGATTCAGTATGCCACCGGCATAACACCATTTGCTTGGCGGACAGACATGTACAATATCGGCCACAAAAATACACATGTCTTGTGCCGCGCTGAGGGGATACCCATCCGATAGGCCAGAGTGCAGTGGACACTCTGGCTCAACTTCTCGTTTCGGTATTTTGTGGGGGGAAGGGGGGGTGGCTGTTCCACAAAGGCTGGTTGGTTGTTTTGGAGGCGAAGGGGGGGCAGCTGACTGTTGCTGTGTTTGCTGTATGCCATGGCCGAAACACACACACCATCGCCGTGAGATGACGTCCCAGTGTTCGGGGGTGCTGATGATGATCTCACCCTTCTCAAGCAGCTTTAAATCTGCACTCGTCTCGCCCGTCAGCTGCACAACTGTCCGCCCCAGCCGGTCGTCAAATTTGGTCTTCCACTCCTGGAACCGCTGCGCACACACGTCTTCGTGCGGTGCAACATAAACTGCACGGGCCTTCTCCTGCGTCTTGAACGAGTTGAACATGCGCAGGATCGCAAACTCGATGCAAATGGTCTGAGATGGGTGGGTGGGTGGGTTGTTGACGGTTGTTGAAGAACAAAAAGGGATGTTGTGATTCGGGTGCGAACAAGATGCAGGAAACTACGGGTTTCAGAATGTGCACAGGCTGGGCGTGACCTGTGCATGGGAACAAACATGGTTGATTGTTGGCTGGTGCACTGAGGTGCAAAGCTTTGTCGTGCAACCTTTCACAGATATATCTGCATCATCTGCTTTTGGGGTTGGGGTTCAGGCACTGCACCATAGAAAGACAAAATGTCTATTGCCTTCGGCAAGGCACCTCCAAGAGGGATTTTTATGATAGGTTTTGCTTTTGTTGTTGGGACATGTACTGTGCCCAATCAAGGTCACAATTTCGCGTTCTCAGCCAAAACTCACTTTCACACCAAAACAACATCAAAACAGGTCTACTCTACACAGTTGCAGACACAATCGTATGTGCAGTTTTGGGATTGGTTCAGATTCAGCCTCTCGGATTTTGGGTCGGTCCAAATATAACATTCATACCAAACGGATGTTGGGTCGGGCCAAAAATAACATTCATACCAAACAGATGTCAAAATAGGCCAACTCTATGACACTGTTGCACACACAATTATGTTAGTGACTCTGGGAATTAATTCAGATTCAGCCTCTCTAATTTTGGGAGGATCCATTATCAGCATTCATCATCCAACCCCCAATCAAGGCCATGGTTTCGGATTCTTTGACCAAAACTCACTTTCAAACCAAACGAACATCAAAACAGGTCCAATCTGCGTGTTGCCAACACAATCGTACAAATGGTTCAGATTGGTTCAGATTCAGCGTCTCCAATTTTCGGATTTTCGGATCGTCCAGCATAATCATCTATCATCCAACCTCGACTCTAGACTGTTGCAGAGATATACAATTTTTTTTTCCGGAATTGTTCCTTTTTATTCAGCAATCCGAACTCCCATTTGCAATCATTTGATGGTCCAATCATTGTGGAAGGAAAACGGCCTTCATTGGAGACGCTTGCTTGACACACTGGTGAATGTCATGAACAATCGTCCTTCTTGTGCCACAACTCACTTTCATACCAAACGGACATCAAATTAGGTCAACTCTAGATTGCTGCAGACACAGCTGTACAAGTTGTTTTCAGAATTGGCTCACATTCAGTGGCTCCCATTTTGGGGTCATCCAACATCCTCATCCATCATACATGGCACGACGTTGCCCCCCCCCTACCCTGGAGGTAGGGGGGGGGGTTACAGGGGGTTATGAGGGGGGGGAACGGGGGGGGGGGGGCGTTTACCCGTGCACACGTGAAGGAGGGTCCGGAGGAGAGGGTATGGGGGGGAGGGGGGAGGGGGGGACTTCGTGCCGACTATGCCAATTATCAGATCAGGCATCATCATCATCCACCATCCAATTGATGCCCCATGAGGGTCACTGTTTCAGATTGTTGGGCCACAACTCACTTTCACACTAAAGCTACGTTAAATTACGTCAATTTGGAGGCTGGTGCAGATACAACTGTACAAGTGGATTTTCGAATGGGTTCAGATTCAGCATCTCTGATTTTGGTATCACCCATCATCATCATCCAGTCCCCAATAAAGGTCACCATTTCGGATGCTTTAGCCCAAAATCACTTGCACACCGGATCGCCGTTGGAACAGGTCTACTCTCTGGGGTTTCAGGCACAATTGTAGACATGGTTCGCATTGGTTCAGATTCAGCATCTCCCATTGTGGGGTTATCCATCATCATCCGTCATTCAATCCCCAATCGGGGTGACGAATTTCGATTCTTGGGCCAAAACTCATTTTCATACTACTGAAAGTACGCTGAAAAGAGTCGTTTTTGGACACTAAATCGGTCATAGAATGGGCTAGATGGCTCGAAATCGCACAAAACTTGTTTTAGGTGATGTGCATTTGCTCTGCAGGACACCTCTCAGAGAGGATCCATGCTGATGAAGGAATCGCCATGCCTGTCAATTGCGAGGCTCCCCATGCCTGTAGAGCGAGAGGGCCATGGTTGAAGCTTGTTCCGGGTTTGTGGGGGTTTTTTGAGGATTTCAGCCTCAACAACCCTGGCCATCCTTCGACACCTTAGGATCTAGCAGGCTTGTAGTGCTGTCCAATGTTACTGAAGATCGATAACACTAGAGAAGGTATATGCTGGTTGTCGAGGCGTACCTTGCCAGACCCAGTCGGGGCACCAACCAGGATATTGTCGTCAGTCTGGTAGAGCGTGTGGAAGACCTGTGTCTGAATTGGGTTAAAATGAGTGAAGCTGGTGTATAATGCCTCGAACTGCGGGTTGCGCAGTGCAGACACGGGCAGGGGCTGCAAATCCAGTAGCTCTGTGTGGGGTGGGTACTTCTCTGGGAGCAGTAAGTGTCGGAATGAGATGGGAAGCGTCGCCTCGGACCACAGCCAGCGCTCACTGATCACGCGAATAAAGTATTGAGGCGGCAGAGGCTCTTGGATTGGCACTGTGAAATACACGTAGTGCTCCTCCTTTGCAAACTTTGCTTTCAGGAGGAACTGCTCGTAATGCAGGATTACCTGTGGATGATGGGGATGTGGAATGGAGATTGGGATAGCACTATGGGCAGGGATTGCCATTGGCATTGAGGAGGGATGGGAATGGCGTGATGGGTAGGGGAGTCTAGGTCTTACATGCCCACAGCCCCAGCGCAGTAGCCTGGGGACTTCTGCTCTATCGTGCTAAGTGCGCATGCACACTTATCAAATTTCATTGTCCATTCTTTTCATGCCCCCCAAGAGCAAGGTGCGCATGATGTTGTAGGAGGACTCCTCAACGCAAGCAAAGCGGCACTCCACAGCCAAACCTGCAGTATGTGCTGTACCCCCCCCCCCCGTGCCCAGGAACCAGCAATGTTTGAGCGCGGAACCAGGGGGCGGTTCTTGTGCACACTTTCCCCGCAAAATTTGACCGCGGAACCAGGGGTTGGTTCTTGCGCATGACCGTGGGCAGCCCCGTACTGCGGAAAAAATTTTTTCCGGCGTATTGTGCCAGGGCATGCGCGCCCTCTCCTTTCCCACAGTTAACCACATTGACAAATGAACACCAAAGGAGTGAATCTCAGCTGACTGGGCTGTAGTGTGCCTTCCAATGTGCATGGAATGATCTAATGTTCCACTGGTTCGGACGTGTTTAACTGACTTTTGTTTGTTTCCTTGTCAGGGGCTGGTTGCTTCGGGGAAGGGGGTCGAGAGCAGGGGGGGAGGGGTTTAAGGGGTATGTGCGCCTGTGACTGACTAATAGGGTCCCCCCTGATGGGGGGACCTGTAGCAACACACATTAAATGTTGTCCGGCACACCTGAATAGCTGTCCTGCATCCACCAGAACCATGAAAAACCCAATACTGTGGTAAAAAAAGTGGTGCGAGAATTCGACCGCGGAACCAGGGGGCGGTTCTTGCGCAAGTCGGTTCCTAGGCACGGGGGGGGGGGGGGGGCTACCGTATCCGTGAGCATTGCCACGCATGGAAACATGCGCAACCCACAAAGTGAGACTTGGAGAGCTGTGAATTACATCCGGGGGCTAAAAGAGGAGAGTAGCAAAGCAAAATTCCAAAACTTGGACAAACAAGGTGAAAACACACACAAAAATGAAATCCATTTCCCTGGAGGTCCCAAAGAGCAAAACAGAAGAAAGCAACAAAACAAAGCAGAAAGAATCAAAGAGAGCTAAAAATCACAAAATCGAAAAAACCAAACTTAGTCTGACGATGAGGGCGCGTCCCCATGGATAGATATCTCAAGGGGGGGGGGGGTAGTGGGTAATGGGTAATGGTGCAGGTACCGGTTGAAATAACACAATCACACAGCAACAAACATCCTCCAGCCTGGGAGACAAGAAGATGAGAAACAAAACATACGACAAACATGCAATGCCATGTGTGTTGAAAGTGTGTTGCTATCATACAAATTTTGAAATGACAAATGTGAAGAGCAAAGAGAGATGTGTGCAGGATGTGCAGGTCACTCAGAGCTAGAGCTATAGAGCTAGAGCTAGAGCTTGGGCCAGAGCTGCAGTGTAATGCAGATTGGTTTTTTGGACTTACCAAATCCCACTTTCCTGATTTTCAGTACCCTGTGCTGACACCTTAGTCAGCTTGACGTGCCTGATTCAATTGACAAAGAGAAAAATGCAGCACTGCCGAAACCGCATGAAGGAATCACACAGCAGTGAGACTTATTTTGTGGGAGGGATCAGCCAAAGACTCACATAGTCTCGGCGTTGGTGCACACTGCAGCAACGCACTTGGTGTTGGAGTCGATTGCAGAACATCACGCCCCATTTGGACCCATTTCTTAAACCCAATTGAAGACTCAGGTTGCAACTGGAGACTGCTGAACAAAAACATGATAGAAAGGTAGCAACTCTGACTCGTCCGGTGTAAGTGCTTACCTTGTTTTGCGGCCGGGGTGGGGTCAAGGAACCAGTAGTCATGATGGTTCAAAACTAATGGTTCCCAGTGCCAGTGCAGACGTTAATTCAGTGTTGTGCCACAGACTGCTTGCATGCTTCCCCTTGTACCCTCCACTGCTGACCATACCTACAGCGCCATGTGTTTCCTTCTTTTTGGTGGTCTCCTTTTTGGTATTGGCATGCAGAGTTTTCCATTTGGCATGCCCACGTCCTGGCACTGTGAGCATTTCACCTGTGGCAATGCCAGTACTGGTCGTTTGAAATGAAACAAGTTGAATAAGCAGGCTGCAGCAGGCTGCAGAACAACAACAGCAACAGCTGCTGGTGCCCCATGCTGCACAACATTCGCTTCTTGCAATTGCTACTACCATTTACAGTGTTGATTGTAGCTGCGTACTGACATCCCCTAGGGCCTGCGCCTATAGTTGAAGTCAACGAAACAGACGACTCCATTGACGCTTTCAGTTCAGGTTTGTGTGCTCCAAAACTCCGAGTTTTGCAAAGTTCTGATATTACAAAGGCTTTGTTTTGGTTCCAGGGGTGGCCAGATGCTCAAAAAGACCAGCTTCCATAACAACAAGAGGAGTGTTAAAACTGGGCCATCCCCACACACCTCCGTCATTGCCATTCCCATTTTGCTGGCCCGTCGATACACCTGTGGGGACGGTGAAAGGCTGCTGCGTGCCTCTGGATACTGATACAACCAAGTAACCTGGCACTCCACCAAAGGCAAAAAAAATGGCAATTTTCACTGCTGAATTGGTGCACACTGGCTCAACAGCGTGTCAATGCAGTTGGCCATTGCCGCACTTCAAAAATCCCTTTTTGACCATTAGTGTTCAAGGTTGCAAAGTGCTGTGTTGGGGTTGAGGGATCAGCCAACCAGGACCCACAACAGGGACCCAAAAAAGAAATGCTGAAGGCAAGCTGAGCACATGCACACAGCACTGCCCAACCCTCAACAACCTGCTGCATCACTCATCCCTCAATCCTGCACGGCACGTCTCAACCTTCAGCACCAATGTTCAAAAAGAAGAATCAGAAAAAAAGAAGAAGAAAAGAAGAAAACCGCTACATGGCCCCTCCCCTTTCAGGGCCCACAGAGTGGGGAGGACCAAAAAAGGCCACAGAACCCCGGCCTTCTCATGGCCCACAAAGCGAAGAGGAATCAATAGGGGCTAATTTCTCGGGGGGGGGGGGACTGGCTACATAACCCATGGCTTACCGGGGATCCACAGAGTGGGAAGGAATCAGAAAGGCTACAAAACCCCTGCCTTCTAGGGGCCCGAATACATTATGCCTCCCCATCGGCATCCACATTGTACCAACAGCTCCCCCTCCCCTTCCCCAGGTCTCGCTGCAGCACTGCGTCACGCAGGTTGCTGCGCAGATTACCTTATCCACAAATATCACATCCCCATCCTCGTATCCATCCCAAATCCGCTTCCAGCCCTTGCACAAGATGGAAGCTGCGTATGGAAGGGTTTGTACCTCCCCATCCACGTCCTCGACCAAGATCCAGAACGCCTCGGACGTGCCGTGGACTTTGGGATCATACTGAAAGTCTGGCGTGATTGTTAGCTCCACCCGCAGCAGAGAGCGCGTGATGGGCTGTACGTGGGCTGCGAGGTCAAGCCGCGGCAATTGATGGATCAGCTTGTAAATATTCTTTCCATGCTTCTGGTTGCGCACCAGATCCCCCACATCGGTTGGCTCCAAATCATAGAAGCGATCCCATGAGATGTCCTTGCGCTCCAGCTTCCGGATGATATCCGATGGGACAGTGCGGAACTGCCGCAGCGGCGAGTGTGACAGCCACATGCGGCGCTCAACCATCTGCGCGATTTTTAGCACTTTGTCAGTCAGCTGGGCCCAACCGCGGCGCAGCACAATCTCATGCAATGCACGGAAAATGCGGACGGCGCTCTGAGTGACGTAGACCATGTCGGCCATCAGGGCAAAACCCTCCAACTTCACATTCGAGATGTGCGTCTGCAGCAACACGTTGATCTTTGCGGAGGGCTCCTCGACTGTCTCTTTCACAGGGATGGGAACCTGATTCATGGTAGCGTTCACGAGCAGATTTGAAGAATAGCAGCAATTTGAAGCGAGTAGATCAGAGCTACGAATTGATCGTCAATAATTACCCTGGACACCTTTTCGCTGAGACAGAATTTCAGTCCAAATTGGCAGAAGCACATGTGGTAGGCGGGTATGAATGGGGAGGGGGGCACTGTGAACAGTCCCTTCGGGCTTCAGATTCTCCAAGGACCCCGGAGTGCATACGACAGCTCAGTGTTGGTATTTATTCCCCATCTGGTTGTGAACAGAACTGGAGCTGGAAAAAATTTCGAGTGGCCCGGGAAGTGAATCGACCAGTGCACGATGCACAGAGAAAGTGCACAAATCCCCCAGCCCTAGCCGCCCCTATTGAAGTGTGCCATCCCCAAACAGTTTCCCATGCCAAACAAGCGAGCAATTGACCTGCTCCAGCAGCTTGGCCAGCTCTTGGCGCTCCTCCTCTCGCACAGTGATGTTTTTGAACTCGTTGGAGAGCGCAAAGACGCGGAAAATCTCGAGGTCCATCATTGTGGGCTTGAGGTGCTCGTTATAGGCATTGATGCTGCTGTGGTGGATGTAGTAGTGGCTCGCCACACGCCCCAGGTCCGTGACCTGGAACACCCCCGTCTTCCGGTCATACTTGATGAGGTTGTTCTTGTCCAGCACCGAAGCGGCCGTATGAATGAGGTCCGCGCGGTGCTGCTCCAGCAGTGTGTCCTCACGCATATCTGCCTTGGTGACGGAATATAGTCCCGGAGCACGCAGCATCCGAACGTACAAGTAGGTATATCCCAGCCAGTTGATGGCCTCCTTGGTGTTCTGCACCGTCCCGAGCACGATCTCGGCGTTGAGGAGATCCGGCAGCTGTGATACCAACTGAAGGAAAAATAAAACGCCGGGTTGTGGGGAACAGGGGGGTTGATGGTCTCAGATGGACTGACTGCCGCCGCCATAGGCAATTTCAGCCCTCAGTCCAAACATGTTCAGATTCTGCACTCCTTCTGCAACTTATGACAATTCGGCGAAGCCGGTTGGCCTGCTGGGCATAAGATACACAACCCATTCCGATGCTCTCAAACTACATAGACGGCGAAGGCAGTTCCCAAACCCAAGATTTGCATCAAGAAGGGTGTGCCTTTTGTGAAGGCAAACGATGGGCACCTAAAGGCCGTCCTGACATGGGAGCCAGGAAATCGTGCACCCAAGGTTCACATCACTACAGGACAGCCAGCTGAAAGGCAGAAAAACAGTTCAGCGGTTTTTTTCAAGGACGAATACACTCGACCGCACTCCAGGCTGGTCGCCTTTATCCCTCCTCCCTCCTATGTATGTCATGTATGACGTCAAGCGCACAACCATACGCGCATGAAACATGGACAACGCACCACGCTCATGCCCAAACCTGCGACTCAATTGGGAGCTGCTGATTCATAAGCGAGAGATAGTACTGCAGCTCCGCGTGCGACGTGATGATGATGCCCTCACCGCGCGTGTCGTACTGGGGGCGCCCTGCGCGCCCCATCATCTGCATAACGTCCAATGCAGACAGCTCGGTCCACTTCCCTTGCTCAGGGTCGTAGATCTGTGTGCCCTTAATGATCACCGTGTGGGCCGGCAGATTCACTCCCCACGCCAAGGTGGCAGTGCAGACAAGGACTTGGATGTGCCCTTCGCGGAACAAGTCTTCGACCATTTTCCGGTCACGGTTGGGCATCCCAGCGTGGTGGATCCCGAAACCGTACGGCAGCAGGTCTTTCAGGTCTGCACTAGAGACCTGGTCTTTGGACTCCCGCAAAATCTCTGCCCCTGCGGACCCCTCCTTCAAGAAGCGCTCCAGAGTTTCGTTCTGCAGCGCCATGTCACAAAGTGCGCGGGCGGTTTTTGCGCTGTCCTTTCGCGAATGCACGAACACCATCACTTGGTTCTTGCCAGCCTGCTCCATCACCTTCTCATAACAGATCTCGTTCATGAGCTGAAATCGTTTCAACGGTTTTTTCTCGGTGATCCCGATATACTGCTGTTGCAGCGGCACAGGCCTCCAAGAGTTGTCGAAGTGGAACAATCCGTTGTCACGCGACACCCGAAGGAAGTGTGCCACGTCCTTGTAGTTCGGGAGGGTAGCACTGAGCCCAATAATGCGGATCATCTCCTGCGTTGCTTCAATTTGGCGGATGGTGCGAGCTACGATAGCCTCCAGAATGGGACCCCTGTGATCGTGGAGTAAATGCACCTCGTCGATAATTAGAAGCCGCACGAGCTGAGTGTAGGTGCGGTCGCCACTTTTTCGAGTCACAATATCCCACTTCTCAGGCGTGGTCACAATAACCTGCGTGTCGTCAATTTGGGCCTTCGTCATTTGCCTGTCGCCTGTCAGCTCCCGTACGTTAATACCGTAATTTTTCAGGCGCCCCTGAAAACTTGCCGCGACCTCCTGCACCAGTGCTTTCATGGGGGCCACGTAAACAACCTTGAAAGCATCCAAATCGAACTCACCCTCCTCATTCATGTGTTTCCCGAGTTCGGCGAGAATGGTCAGCATTGCCACGTTTGTCTTTCCTGCACCAGTGGGTGCGCAGAGTAACAAATTTTCTTGGCTCGAAAAAGCTGCCTTGTACATTTTGCTTTGGATGATATTCAAGCTTTCAAAATCTTCGAACCCACGTTGGGCCCATTTCGGCAGGCTAGATATTTTGACTCGCTCAATATCTGACGTGTCCTTGGGCTTCACTGCGGGAACGTGAACCTCTTCATAACCTTTTCGAGACTGCCTGAAGGATCCGTGGGGAAGTTCGCACTTTTTGTTGCTCATGAAGTGGCCACCCTGCTCGAAAGAGATGCTCTCCAGATCCAGCATAGTCCGGGTCTTCAAATCTTCCTCAGGCATAGCTCTTGCCGGTGCATACCCAACTTGGGTCCTTTGCGTTTTCTTGAATTCCCTTGCCTCTGCACCCTGTTTGCCTTCTTTGGCCTTAGTGGATTGCAACTCCTCCAGGATTGGTGCGTGACCTTTGGACTCCATTTCCTTTTCTATCTCGCCCCGCTCAATTTCGTCCTCGGCACGAGCGAGACGCGTGCAATACACTACTTTCCACCTGTTCTTGCAAACTGTCTTGATGAACTCGAAATTCTTGTACTGAAAAAGCAAGACCAACTGCTTCTCCACGTTTTGAGTGTCCATACCTTCGTCCGATAACAAACTCAATACCTTTTCAGCATTCTTCTGTGCTTCCTCTGCTTCTTCGTTCTCGTCCAAAGGGCCCATTTCACGTTGCACCCAATAAGCATCCACTGCGTGAGCGTCCAGCCAGGAATCGTCCTCGCCTTCGTCGTCGTCTTCTTCAAGCGTCGCTAACTGGCCTTTGACAGCGGTATCTTGGCCTTCATCCTCCTCTTCTTCGTCGGCTGCTTCGTCTTTGTCATTCTTCAGGACTCGGGTGTGCAAGTCGTTACCGTCGTCGCTTTCATCGTCATCCTCGAATACGACTGAGACTCCGATGGAAGAATCGATAGTATCTGTTTGCATTTTGTTTTCGGCGAAGTCAGCGGCGTAGTCTGTTATGGCGATTGAAAGGTCCAGCAGCTTGCGAAACTGCTCCTGAGTGATACTGTGGTTCAAGAGCTCTTGGATGGGTGCAATTTTTGCGTTGTCTTTCAGCTTGGAATCCTTCAATATGTCCAAAGCCTCCTCTGCTGCGTCTTTCACTGTGTTATAGTCTGCAACGCCGAGTTGTTCTCCCAGAAGCTTTAATAACTGCGAATATGCCTCCCTTGTTTCACGTGTTTTCGGCACATATCCAGCCTGATTTTGAAACTCTGGGAGCTTGGCTGATCCCTTTTTCAGCCGCTTCGTTGCCGACTCGTGGTCCGACTGCAACAATTTTCTTCTGCGAACAAAGGAATGGATCCGAGACAAGGCATACATCAAAACAAGCAGGGATCTCAGCACAAGCGGCAGCATACTTCTTGATTTCGGGCTTTGTCCTTTGATACCGATCGCCCATTTTGATGCTCTGCACCCTCGACGCCAAGCTTTCAGGTTCCCCAGAGGGTTCCAATCCAGGTTTCTTGCCATCGTCAGTTTTTTGCGAAATCACCAAGTTTGCTGCCGGGCGATATTCGGTTCGTTGGGTCCTCTGGTACCCCTCGGCCATTCTGACCAAGAGAACTTAGAGAGAGGGAAAATTGGCAGTGCTCTTGTAGGACTTGGCTGATTGCATGGGCACAACCTAAATTAGGCCAAGCCCCGAGCATTGGCAACCAATGGGAACAGTCATGAAACTTCCCCAAACTGTCCACCAAATTTCGAAAAGAGCTCCCACAGATCGGAGTGTTCCTCGGAGAGCCTTAGCCACGGCCAAGCCGCGGTCTTGTTGTTTGCGGCGTAAAAGTGTTGCACAAAACTGCAACATCACCAATACGTAAAATGGAACACTGGCCATGAGCAAACATTTGTTCAATCAGCAACACAAGAAGCAAAGAAAACGTTTCATTACCTCTCTTTCTCCTTTTCACTATTGACTGCCCGCACTGTTAGTGTTGTCCTGTAAAGCTGCCGAATCTTGGTGGCAAGCCCAGTTCATTGTCCCCTCCATCCGCCATGCAAAGGGGATTCTGAGAGGAACAGAGCGGAACAGAACGGAGCAACAGGAGGTTGAAACAGTCTTTTTATTGCCCACACGTTAAGCTTTCCGTTGATGGTATTGCACATAATTGAAAAAATAAAACACGTGTGCAGAAAGTCACATAGTTTCAAGGACAAATAATCATGGTCTCAGTTGCACAATCAATTCAGGACACAGCCCGGCTCAGGAGGGGCCACACAGAGTCACTTGCTCCTTGACACTTGGTGGGCCTTCTCCCATCCTGGGCGGCCTCCTACCAGTGGGACCAAATTAAATACAAGGCAACAGGGGTACCAAGGGCAGAAAAAGGCATAGAGTAAAAAGGGATGCAAAACACAGGGGAGAGATCGCACGGTCCCGGTTACCAAATTATGACCAAAATGCTGGGAGAACCCTACATCGCAATTTAGTAAAGGTTGAAATTGCAAAGCTGCCGCCACGACTGACTGCTGAGTCGGAAAGACCTGTGAATGAAGAAGTCACTGAGAATTTCATTGATTCAAATTAGGTCCGGGAATCGTAGACTGGAGCACCTTTCGAAAAGCAACTGTTATCCGCAGAAATGCGTTTTTCTGCGGATAAGGGCTTATCCGCAGAAATGTCTGCGGCGGTCGGCTTTCTGGCAGAACAAAGCGAAATTGAGCAGATTTTTTGGGGAAATGCCAGATTAGAGCTGTCTGTACTGGTCACTGCCTGTTGGATGACATGCCTGAACACAAATTTTATTCTGTTTCTGAATTGCAGAATTTTTGGGTGAATTCTCACTATGCCACCCATTAGAAGAAAGATCATTGATGTTGACAGTTCACCTTATAAGCCAAAAGTTAAAGAAGAGTCAGACGATGATGTGGAGGAAGTGAGGGTGGAGGATGGTGTGGACGAAGTTGAGAGCGATGTTCAGCCTCAAGATGATTACAATGGGCTGTCGGACTCTGATGAGTCGAATTTTGCTCAAGATGTTGCTGATGCTACTGAAGACATTGGAGATATAAGTGATGATGATGAAGAAGATATTGAAGAAACCCCCCCGAGTAGTGGTGGTGAACACGACAAGGTTGAGCCATTGATCAATGGTGACATCTTGGGCAAGACCAACGTCAGTGTGAGAGCAGAGGTATTGCTACCTACTGCAATATCTCGTTGATGTGTCAGCCTTTTCCTTGGATTGCCCCCATTGTTCATATTATTTCCGCTCCAGGTTCGCCGTAGGCTGGGCTACCCGTTGAGTACTAGTATAGTAAGAAAAAGTCACTGCCATGTCTTTCTTGAGGGACTTGATCCAGGCTGAGCCCCCCCCTAAAAACCTTTTGTTGATGTTGAGACTAACTTAACCATTTTTGTCTTTCTTTTGAGGTTTGAAGTACACTTTCTCAAAGTAACTAGGGTTATAACCCTAGCCTCCCATGAAGTTTACCCCTACCACTCAACTGAGCGGAGGTATCTTCCTTCATGGAGGTTATACCGAAATGAAGTAGGTCCCCCACCTCAAGACCCCTATACTCAATTGATTCTACCACTCATTGTGGTTCTACTTTGTAACTGTTTCTGAATTCAGTTACTTGGCCAAGCCATATCTTGTGTCTGGCCTAACTCCTATGCCCCAGATTCCTAACCAACTCCATTTCATCCAAAAAAGTGCACATGAAGTGCTTGGTGCTATCTTGGAGGCCTGAGTCATGCCAGTTTGCACATAAACTGATCTATTTTGTTGGAGCTTTGTATTTAGATCTACATTTGGCTATCTGCGGCCCCTCTTTGTTACACATGTTTTGATTGTGGAAGGACTTATCCTGATTTGATTGATCCGGTGCCTGTACTTGCTCTACATTACCTCTGTGTGGACTTCATTTTGGGTTGTGGAAAATCAGCAAGGTTTTCAAAAACATATACAAGGAACAAACACAAGTGAGAGCAAACCAGAAACCTTTTCTTCGTGCAAGTATTACCTATATCTACAATGCCCTTACGCGGTAAAGTGGCGTCCGGATACCCGGGGAGCTAGTGGTGGAGGTGATGTGGACAAGTCGAGGAACAGGACGACCAAACGTCGGGAGCCTGGAGACAAGCCAGCCGACACGGAGTCTATTAAAAAAATAGACACTTTTGCGGTGTCATTGCAAAAAAAAGCGCCAAAAACCGAGCCGGTGGCGGCAAGTTACCCCCCGGGTACTTTGGGAAACCTGCTTGTGAAAGCCAGTAGGGTTAGGCAATGTTGGTGGGGATCCCCGACCAAAAACGATCCGGGAGCGCAAAAATGCGGTCAAACCAATCCAACCGGGTCTTGTTTTTCAAAAAGTAGACACTTTTGGGGAGATAATGCTAAAAAAAGCGCCAAAAACCGAGCCGGTGGCGCCAAGTTACCCCCCCGGGACTTTAGGAAACCTGCTTGTGGAAACCAGTAGGGTTAGGCAATTTTTGGGGGGACCCCCGACCAAAAACGGTCCGGGAGCGCAAAAATGCGGTCAAACCACCCCAACCGGGTCTTATTTTTCAAAAAGCAGACACCTGTGTGGTGTCATTGCAAAAAAAAAAGCGCCAAAAACCGAGCCGGTGGCGCCAAGTTACCCCCCGGGTACTTTGGGAAACCTGCTTGTGAAAACCAGTAGGGTTAGGCAATTTTGGTGGGGACCCCCGACCAAACACCCCAACCGGGTCTAGTTATTCAAAAAGTAGACACTTTTGCGGAGATAATGCTAAAAAAAGCGCCAAAAAGTGCCAAAAACCGAGCTGGTGGCGGCAAGTTACCCCCCCGGGACTTTAGGAAACCTGCTTGTGGAAACTAGTAGGGTTAGGCAATTTTTGGGGGGACCCCCGACCAAAAACGGTCCGGGGGCGCAAAAATGCGGCCAAACCAACCCAATTGGGCATAGTTTTTCGAAAAGTAGACACTTTTGCGGTGCTAAGGAAAAAAAAAGCGCCAAAAACCGAGCCGGTGGCGCCAAGTTACCCCCCCCGGGAGTTTGGGAAACCTGCTTGTTGCACCATGGTACCAAAACACTCAGACACCTTAAAAACACTAACTTTGCCCTACGTACACACTCCCTTACCTCCGAAATACTGTCCAGATATGTCCATGCATGTCATGGGAGGGTGTGAGGCAGGGAAAGCGCAGTGCAAGTGTGAGAATGGCACCGGGAATCGCCCGCGGCCTTTTGCTTTTTTTAAAATTTTCGATCGTACCAGGACAGATTAATATGCGTTACTTTTCCAGGGAACCTTTTTTGGCGCTGTCCAGTTGGGCAGAGTGTAAGTCGCCGGCGGCAGGGGTCGTCGGTTCGACTCCCGGGCGCCCCAGGTGCTGCGCAACACCTGGCGGCGGCGCCATTTTTCTGCCAGAAATCGGCTCCGGCGGGTCTTTCTGCGGATAAGCCCTTATCCGCAGAAAAACGCATTTCTGCGGATAACACTTGCCCTTTCGAAAGGAATCATCCCTCCATCATTCATGACATTCCGCCGGGACCCCTGGTCGCTAATTAGGACTGGACTTCTATTTTGGCGCTAGAAGGAAAAAGGCCAAAATGTTCTGGGGAAACCCCGCAACATCGCAGTTTAAGTAAAGGCTCTGATTGCCCTGTTTGGGGCTTTGAGGGATGAGGGTTGAGGCCCATCCGACCTTGTGTAGTAAACGAAAATCGAGACATGGAGTAAAATAGCGTGCCTTTGTCTTAAATTTGGGCACAACTTTGGCACAATGCCGCATGCTGTACTCTCTCGGTTATGGACGCAAGCCATTGCTGTTTTGCTACCACGTTGCTTGCCGAACACCCCACGGAAGAGTTACATCACAGCCGGGATACAACACTAGAGATAAGCGGAAATCGACAAGTCGCGGGGCTTCACACAAGAGATCCACAGCGAGTACTAATTCACAAGTAGTTGTTCGCACCGCCTAGTCGCCCAATATTTGCACTCAATATGAATGTTTTAGTGGCGTCCATTCAAATGTGCTAGTTTTGTGCTCTTTCACCCTAAAAGCAGGTTTCCTAGCTCTACTCGATGACCAAGGCCTGCTTGTGTGTGTGTGGTGTGTGTGGTGTGTGTGTGTGTGTGTGTGTGTGTGTGTGTGTATGTGTGTGTAGTCGTTAAAATTTCCGTTATTCTGCTTACATTGCTGCACTGTATGTTGGTGGGACTAGCTGCTTGTACGCGCGGCGTTAGACCTCCCATTTAATCTTCTTTGCAGATCAATATCACACTAGTTTGTTGTGTCCTTTCTATAGTTGTATACGATGACAATTCCTACCGGGTTTGTGTCTAGTGTTTAAGTGCATGTACTTCCTTACATGAGGGTGGTAACAGGCTACATCTATAATTTATGGCGAGTGTAAGAGCATGTACTTTCTTGCATGTGTGTGGCGACGAGCTATATCTACCCTGCATGGAGCTCGTAGGCTGAGGTATAAAGTGGAAGGTCGCAACACTTCTCTCTTTTTTCTAACTTTGGAGAAGTATACTTTGGTACATCCTGCGCTGGGTACGGATTGGCGCCGTGTATACTATTGGGTTCACCTCACGTGTATGCATAGTGCACGAAGAGAGCTTTGGGAGACTCATACTTGTGTGTACAACCAATGCCATATAATCTTTTGAGTTTACCACTCGTGTGCACGGATACGTAATGAGGAACGCTGGCATCGTTTGCTCACTGCCGTAGTACCCGTGTCGCTCTTTGTTGGTTGTTGTCTTTGTTCCTCAACTCACCACATGCCCCACCATGTCTTCGTTCCCTCACAAATGGAGCATGGTCCTTCCTCCTAGACGCTTTCTAAATCACCATATTGCCTATTATTAGTTGCAATGGTATTAATGGTGGTGGCTTTGATAACTTCAATTCCGAATTGTGAATTCGCTTGCAATGGAGCCAAGTTATTTGTGTATTTCATGTGCAACTTCATTGCAATGTTGTTTATGATTAATGTGGCAAGTGCATTCTGTTCTAGAAAATCACAAAGCAGCAAAGCACCAACTTCAGTTCAAGGATATCACAATGGGGTGTGGTCTTGTAATGGACCAAGCAAACCAAAATAACGCAAGTGGTTGACATTGCGAAGCCAAGTGCATGTAACCGCACATGCTACGTCGCAATATGGTGCATGATGTAAAAACAATGGAACCGTAAATTTCGCGTCCTTCTCTCCCGGTTTGCACAATTTCAATATATGTTAACCCCATTGTTGGCGTGTCCCCCCCAATAGCAGGGGGTGCACACTAAACCAATTTTGGGGGGCCTCCCCCACCGAAATGGACCCCCCCATCTTACTAAATAACCCCGCAATCCTAGAAGAACTATGTTGAGGGTGGGCTTGTTCTTCGCAATGTTACACTTGGGCTTGGACCTCCATCTTGGGACAACTTTTACGTTGCAGGCCTTCATGGATTTTACGTGCAACCACTCTTGCCGTTCCCGTGTCGTCACTTCATAGAGCAAGTTGACATCTATAAACAAGATATGTATGTCAACGCGTAAAACCGGGGATATCCCATCATTA
Organism: Eutreptiella sp. 'Long Island Sound 2002'; assembly: GCA_964036045.1. Taxonomy (NCBI): domain Eukaryota; phylum Euglenozoa; class Euglenophyceae; order Eutreptiales; family Eutreptiaceae; genus Eutreptiella; species Eutreptiella sp. 'Long Island Sound 2002'. The sequence goes on from OZ038392.1 coordinate 42,248,936, forward strand.
GCTACTTAGATGACTTTCTTGTGTGCGTTGACTACGTCCATTTCTTAGAGGCTCGTGCCAAATCCTATGAGGCTAACATTTTTGTTTGCTTTGGCCCTTGCCACCCGAAGTTCAGCCTTCTACTTCAACCTTGACCAAAAATTGTGCTTCGCTGATGAAGTTGGATACGAGCGTGAGCCCGCCCATGTCCACTACCAAATTCCTTCACTCAACCACAAAGACGCGGTGGCTTCGTTGGACGCCATAGCAAACTTTGTTGAGGCCACCGTGAGTGACCCCGAGAATAACATTATCCATCACGAAGTCATCAAAGATGAGGAGGGCTCGTTTAGCTTTTTGTCTACCGGCGTCGCGGGTGAGTACCATATTTGCTTCGAACCCTCCCCGCTCTTGGCTACTCGCACCCCAAAGCTAATGGTGGAGGTTGAGTCTGGAGCAGCGATCGATTACACTCAAATTCAAACCAAAGATGCTATTAGTAAAGTGGAGCGTGCCCTTCATGACTTGAAGGGACAAATGAACGAGTTGAGGGACGAGATGAATTATGTGATGAGACGGCAAGTCCCATTTCAACGGACGTCCGAAAGCACGTACCGCCGAGTTTGGGCATGGAGCGTGGTGCAAGTCTTAATCTTGGTCTTCATGATGAGTTGGCAAGTGTGGAACTTGAAGAGTTTTTTCATGGCGAAGAAACTCGTTTGAGGACAAAGTCTCCTGTGCGACTTGCCTCCAGCATGCGCGTGGGACACCCTCGTTATTAGCGCGAGTGATGAATCGATGGGGTTTCGTGCAGGCGACGCAAAGTTGGGGTGTCCATTGCTTGAGATTTGTTGAAAATATGGACACTTCAATTATTGAAGGTAGTTTCGTAGCACTTGTCCTTCTAACCTAGAGGTCAAAATATACCTTGTTGCTACATGAATGAAGGGGGTGAAAGTATTTCGTGTTGCTATCCACCTTTTAACCTTTTAGTATACTTTTCATGCATCTTTTGTGAGCAACAGTTCTTGAACCGTCTCTTTGTGCTTGCTCAATTCATACTAAACTTCCAGATATGTGTAGGCGTGTTGGCGTAAACCCATCATTCATGCTTATGCACTTATGCCCAATTATATTATCGACTGCAAACTTAGCATAGTTTTTCAACTCGTGGCATGGACGCCATCCGCAATCGTCATTGACATGGCTTGTGTTCCAAGGCCACGCATTTGGATTCTGGGATATGGTGGATAATCATGGCGAGAACATGGGTCGGGTGTATGAAGGTTCCATTGGGTGGTGTGATTTTTTGTCGATCGGGTTTTTGCAAACGTTCTCTTGAAGTTTGCTTTGAATCCCATGTACAGCACTTTTCGACATGCAGCGGAAGGACCCTCCTGTGAAGTGGTCTTGTTGTTGTCGAAGCTTTCGTCTCAAATTAGGAGTGGCTGCCAAGCTTAAGGGTGGCAAAGCATCAGATGTGCTTTTTCTTGTGGGGTAGAGTTGGGGCAATTTTTGTATAGTTGGTGAGTAAGATGTTGATCTCCACCCACCGTCTTATTCTGTTTTGGTGGGCTTGAATCCTACAAGAGGCATTCTACGGCACAATGGTTTGATTGGTATGCTTTGCTTGATCATGTCTCTCCCCGCTTATCTCTCTGTTGGTATCCGAGGGCTATTGTGTTGAAATTTTGTGTAGTGCTATGGTAGTTTTTGTGCATCCACTTCACCCTCGCGGTACAAGCTTTGAATGAAGACCATCAAGAATGTGCTAGGCAATTCACCATGTTCATGTATGGAAGGCTTTGAGACAGTTTCAAGTGTTCTGGTCTTTTCCTACTTGAAAGTGCTACACATCTCCCCGTGCACTTTTGAAGGGTGAGATTGTCATGCAACCACCGGATATCTGGACATCAAAAATAGGGAGCAATAGTGAAATGCAAAGGGTTGTACCATGCAATGCAATTGTCCTAGGGGAGGGTTTCAGTAGGAGGCAAATAATGAACAAAAAAGTTTCCACACACAACACAAGAGGGTAGGGACCAGTCGACGACAAATCAAAGAATTCAATTCAACTGAGAAAGGTTTGAGACACGAAAAGCACAAACTCGATCCCAAATGAAAGTTTGCGAGACGGAAAGCACACATGGTAGAATTACATGAGTTGTTACCTTTGTCAACACCTTCGTTCGTTTCGACCCAACCTTTCTTCCTGTGATGATTTACACATCTCGTTGTGGACAATGTGTATTGGACTTGTTGTGGCATTTAGTTAAAACGTTGAGACTTGAGCACACCAGCCAAAGACCCTGAACAATAGGTAAGATTGATTGGGTGGGAGCCCTCCCACCACTTAGGAACCTCCGCCGTGACATCACCTCCTTGCCCTTTCATGCCCTTGTCCCATCGTGCCTCTCGTTGCCGTACTTCACATCCTCCCCTCGCCGCTTCCTACTTATCACCCATTGGAAAAACCATGCCGTGCACACACATGCAACCTCTAGTGGATTGATGAGGAAAGGAGTCCACAGTGCTCTCCATGGTTTGGCTCAGGTGGTGTTTCACACCTACATGATATCTTTTTCTTCCATTTGATGTGAGCGTCCCAAGCACATGAACCCAAGTATCTGTGGTTAGAGGAGGCCCACAACAAAATAATTGCTCCCAAGACACAAAGAACGGCTTACTTGCTGCGGGGCAAAATCCTCATTCAAGCCCCCACCTACGAACCTCCCCAAACCTACCACCACCTATGACACCTCCCATCCTTCTCCCATTGTAGCCCGCCTTTGCAGTGGTTGTGCTTGCATCCTTCTTTTGGCAAGCTAAGGACACAAAGGACGGTGTCAAACAAGGCCTCACCAACCAAGCCCACATCTCCTACATTGCAGAAAACCCAAGACTCTACAGCGTGCTATTATTGCATGACTGCCTAGTGCCTAGAAAGTACGCTCAAGAGGATTGTGTACATGTGCAAGCTCGGTTTGGGCAACTGGCTAGTTCAGAGCCCAACACAGTCAGATAATTGGTCGCCACCCTTGGCATGGTACCAGACCTTTGCTTAAGGTGGGTCCCACCCTACCCCCCACGGGGGGGGGGGGTCTGTGGCCTGTGGGTGGGTGGGTTACTTTGGTTTTGGGCAATTTGGCCCAAAGTGCCTACTCCCCCCTAGGGGGGGGGGGGGTGGGTGGGTGGGTCCGCAACCTTGAGGGAGAATGGAGTCAAAAAGTGGCAAAAATTTCCGGTTTGTGTGGTAAAAAGTGGCAAAATGGCAGTGGGGATTGAACCAACGCTTTAGCAGTTTGCCAGTGCAGTGATCTACCACTAGGGTTCAAAGGTCGCATAGTGACTGAAGGGATAAAATTTTTTGGGCAAAAACACAGGGTTTTTGTGTTACCAGCTGATTGTAACAGCATAGACCCGCCCTCCCCCCCTATGGTGGGGTAGGGGGGGGTGGGTGGGTGGGTGGGTCAGCTTGGGTGGCTGGGTGGGCTGCCTGGTCCTGAGGCAGCCCCAAAGGGACTCCCCCCCCCCCGTTGGTAAGCAAAGGTCTGCATGGTACCCCCAAGGGGAACATGGTACCTCCAAGGGGAACATGTGGCATTTTGAGAGGGTTTTGTAAACCATATTGCATTCCCCATTCAGTGCACGGCGACTGCAGCAGTATCCATAAGCACTATCAATACAATTGGACGAGCGAGACCAAGAAAACTAAGGTTGGCGGCAGCAGCTTGAAACCCGGGTCTACAGTCGGTGGGGGGGAGTAATGTGAGTGAGGGGGGTTATGCAGAAACAAAAACTTGCCGCCCTAACTTAGCCCACCGGCTGTCCTGACGACAATGTGAGAACCTTTTAACATGCTTGGTGTCAAGGGAAACAAAGACATAATCTGCCACAACGCCCCTAGAAGAGCTATGCCTATGGGTGGGTTGTAGGGCTGGGTGGGTTGGTGTGCTCCACATTGTCTTCTCGCCGTGTGCGCTGGTTGTGTAGGCTGAGGCACTTGTTACCCTGGTGGTTGTTGGGGTGCTTCGCCGTGCTTGTAGGGCAATTGTGGGTCCCTTTGCGGTTCTTGTTTGGCGGTAGTGGGTCATGCATCTCTAGATGTGTGGGAATGGAGGCGGTGCCACCTTGTGGGTGGTGGCTGCCAAGCCCTGGTGACAAGATCTGACAAAAAATGACGGAGAGCAAACACCTTGGCCTCAAATATTGCATAAACACCAGTCCACACTATAAGCACAACACAATTTAGAGCACAATACAATTGGCACACACTTTTTAATCTTTGAAATGGCGCTTGACTCATTCTGGCTCTTTGCGATCCCAAATAAGCACATTTGCATAACACAAATCCAAACAATAAGACAACACTTTCCCCAAGGATGTTCCCAAATGATTTCCAAAAGACATCGCACACGCACCGGGTGTTCCAAGGGGACAGTATGAGCCGGTGCAAGGCTTGTGGATGCCTTGCCTGCTCCTCAACCGCATGGTTTCTTGGTGCTAGATAAGTGGTTGGCAGTGGTTTGTCTTGTGGCCTGTTTTGTCAAGGATATTTGCTATTCTTTCCAAATACATGTCCACAAAAAAGCCGTGTGTGGGCCCTTTGGTGCGTAGCCTCCCTGACTTTGTTGGGTTGTCATTTCTATGATTTTTCCAAAGCGACGCGTGCACCAAAGTGTTGCATGTTTTTTGTTTACCCGTTGGTGTGAGCACGGAGAAAGAGGTCCATGAGTGACTCCAGAGAGCCCTATTTAGATAGTCTCCATGGAGTGATAGTGGTGGAGGATGAGGGTGTTGTTTCGGACACCATGCAATAGGCCATTGGGGGGAGTACTTGTGCTGCACGCGACTTCTATGGCCAATACACCCGGAACATCCGGATCCCCCCTCCCTCCCCACTCATCCCTTGCACTAGACAACCACCAGATGTCCCATGCCGGCACATCTGAGACTAGGCACACCACCTCCTCCACATCCCACGTGCTCAACAAGGGGGCATGCAAATGGGGTAGGAGCCGCTAGACCCCACAAAGCCCCGTGCACCTCAAGAGGGGAGTGCCTCTTGTGTGGTACATAGTTGTGCATAGCATCTCAAGGAGTCACAAACTAGTGAAGTTTGAAGGAAACCTCTAGGGACGCCTTGCTCACCATCATGCACCCCCCACCCGCGTGAGCCGCTTGGCCACACCATGTGCTACACTTTGGGGCACTTTGCCCAACTGGGCAAATACCTCGCATTTACCACATGCGTGTGAGATTTGGTTCCTACACACAACACAAAACCACACCATAGGCCCATCACACTAATTCTTGTCCAACAATGACTTCACCGCAAGGGCGGTTGATCCCTTTGAGCACAATGGGCCTGGTGATCATTGTCCATCTAACTGAGTCACCAAACAAAATGAGTGCCCGCACCCTGTAGTGGATCCCCAAGGGGTCATGCTAGGGCCGGTGGGCAAGGTGGTGGTCAAGTTTTGATTCTAGGGGGTCCATCCGCCAGGCTTGGCGGGGAACTAGCCAACTGGATTGGCCTCGCTTGAGGCTTCATCGTCTTTGGCTTGTGGTCACATGGGACGGTGGGCGAGGTTGTTGCCCATTGGGAGCGGGGGTATCACGGGTGTTGCTAATCGTCCCTTGGTGGTCTGTTGTATTCCAACATGTGGGGATTGGTGTTATGCTTGGGAGTAGTCCCACGATAGGCACCACGGGTTCACACCAGACGTCCACACTTACTTCCATGGTTTAGGCAACGTTGCAAAGTGTGTGCACTAGGGTATGATCAATTGCCACCAGCATCCCATGTTCAATCTCCGATGCTCCTAGACAATCTCTCATTATGGTGCACACTCCTTCGGCCACAACAGGCAGATGTCATTTCTAGTAGTCCCCCCTGTCTTGCCCCAACCTCAAGACCCTCAAGACCGCAAGGTCAAGCCTGTTCGTCGGTATTCATGGTTTGTGCAGTTCAAGACCGGGTATATCCATTGGGTCAAACTGTGGCGATGTACCAATTGTGTTTGTTGTCCAATGTACTCATCCAAGAAACGAGGCATAATTTCCAATCTTGAGCTTTGAGGGTCATGACACTCCCCACTAATGGAGTTGTGTGTTAGCAGGTCTCGCGGAATAACACAATCACAAATGAAAGAGTCAAAGAATTTTAAAAGCGCAACAACCTCGGAAGCATGCCCTCGTGGGTGGTACCCACTTTGGCCATCACACAATACTATTGGCTCATGCTCACCTAGTGCACGAAAAGTTGGTACTTGCTACTCACATATGATGCCTCTTCTTCGTCAAAAAGGTATCGAGCTATTGTCTGACACTGTGGAGTTGCCTCCAAAAACATGTTCAGACCATGAGCCCAATCTATGCTGGGCACCAATGTGAAAGCTTCTCGAGACACCAATTCCATATCCAATGGTACTGGGGGAACGGCTGTTAAACCTAGAGCCTTGGGATGGCGGTTGGCCATGCGCAACACATTCAACCGTGGTTGCGAATCTATGGACCCAACCAAGAGAATCGGTGACGAAAAAATTGAGAGTGGTGACACCACTGCAGGTGTCACGATGCTATATGGTATTGTTTGTGGTAGTTGCTTCACTACACCATGCACCTTGTAGATAAGGGAGAGGAGACAGCCAAGTTCGGCCAGCTCATCCGCCCGTTCAGTGACTAGGATGCAGTGGTGAGAGGGCGTCCAACTCCAATGCCAAAACACTTGACATTGTTCTATTACCTCATCGGCAATCTTGGTGTAGGGGAACCCAGTTGTTTTAGGTGGACACGAGGGGTGGTCACGAGGGGTGGTCAATCGGGGGGGGGGGGATGTTGGCTGTGCAATGTGCAGTGTGTGCTACATGGTCTGGTTGCTGGTAATGGTGGTGTTTGGTCTTTGGTCACCCGCTAGGAGTGGGGCTAGGTGCGTGTTACCCAGTGTGGTTGTACTGTGTGGTTTGCTTGTTTTTGCCAAAGGGTCTTGGATGTTGTTTGTTGTGGGTGGGGAATGTGCAATCATGGCTTGCTTCCTGTCCCTGGTCTCCTCCATTGCACACGGATTCATGTGTATGCGTGCGTGTTGTGCATTTGCCACACCAACGTGCACCCGCAACCATCCCAATTTGACATCCATTGATGGATTTCGATTCACAGAATTCACAAAATTGACAGAATTTCCGGCGTGTGAGGGTGTTGTAAAAGCGGACGTATGTAGTTGTTGTGCGTTTATCCACACCTTGCCATACAACATGGAGATGCCTCTGTCATCTCCGTGCCACTCTCTAATACAAGTTTTCCCATAAATTTTTTTCCAATTAAAGTTTTTCAATGATAGAATCTTGCATCATCATCACCATCATCATCACAACCACCATCACCACCACCACCACCACCACCACCACCACCACCACCACCATCATCATCATCATCATCATCATCATCATCATCATCATCATCATCATCATCATCATCATCATCATCATCATCATCATCATCATCATCATCATCATCATCATCATCATCATCATCATCGTCATCGTCCTCATCATCATCATCATCATCATCATCATCATCATCATCATCATCATCATCATCATCACACACACACACAGGTTGCTATCTGCTGCACGGCACAAGGGCATGTGGATCTCCCAAACTAGTGGAACGGGTTGAGTGGAAACACCCGGATGGGTTGGAAATTCCGGGGGTAGCCTCCTTGCAAACCATCTTTGACCTCTTCAGGCAACGGGTTTTGCAAGCGAGCCGGAAAGTATCGAACACGGCACAACCGCACATGAGATACCCGGAACCGTCGGAGGTATTATTCATGTTGAGGGTCGGAATCAAGCTGGCAAAACCTCCTGCCGCCCCATTGCCAACGGTCAAACCACGGCATCTTTCAATGGAGATGCTAGCGCACAAAGGTGAGATAGGCACTACAAGCACAGGCAATATGAGTCACAGAACACCAGGTGGAGTCATCACTGTAATGTGCCAATGCTTTCAACAATCTACGGTCTTGTCGTTGGTGTGGTCCCTGTACTCAAACATCAAAGCGCTCGCAAAGGCCTCAACGACAAATTCCTCGCTCAAACGTGAAAACTCTCACTCCAACATTGTCGCCAAAGTGGTCATTGTACCAAATGTAAAGACACTCACATCCACATCCTGGTTGGTGTCGTCATTATCTTTGGGAGTACGCTCCTTGACGCCGTGTATACCCAGGCGTGAAAATTGTCACACCTGGGTCCACAGGGTTGTCAGCAGGGGAAAAAGCAGCACAGAGGCCGAGGTATGACGCGGACGGGCAGCGGTTTGCAGTAGGGATGCATTGGCTACATATAGTCTTGCTGTTGTTCATATAGTCAAGAAAAATTACTTGTGGCGTTAAATGAAGGCTTTGAGGTAGTATAGACCAATGGCTCCCCTCACGTCTAAGAGTGGCCCAATGCTGCGGCTGCAAGACATGGAATTTATTCCTTTGGAACTGGATTTAAATGAGGCCTTGCCCTGCCTTTCGACCCCAACCATGTAGTACAACAAAAATACAAGCAGTGGTACGAGCATTGGAAATTTTGGCACACAAATCAATTCTTTTTTGCACTGACTTGCAATATGTTTTCCTCGGGATGTTCGGGGCTACCTGGCATCGGAAGATCAAGGGGCGCATGGGCTCACATGGCCCCAGGCATAGTCCCTTGCTACAGATTTGTGGATGAGTTTGATAAGCTAGGACAGATAGTCTACTGGCTTCCTCTCATGTAAGCCCCATGACAGCATTCCCGTAGACTGACTTGCCAATTTAGGCGGCTAGGGAAGCTTACTCAACCCTTGCACACGAGGAAAAACACAATTTTTAGCATCAACACCACAAGCCAAAAACTTCCATCATATTCTTGGTCTTTCTTCCCCTTGTTTGCCGGTTTTCTACATGACCTGAATTCCATCCCAAAGATTACCATACCAAGAAAAAGCTTCTTGCTGGGCTTGATCCTCCGGTTGACAAAACGGGCAATAATGATGGTGGTGTGGTGAGGGAGAGGTTCAGGGAGAGAGAAATTAAAGAGCTAACAAAGATAATCCCTCGAGAAAACACTTCTGATTGAGATCAAATGCGGGAAGCAACATTGCATGAGTAACCGTTTCCGATTGCCTATCGAACGGACAATGCGTCTCAAGTGGTTTCCAGCTTGTGTGGCTATTGCCGGTGCGGAATTTAACCAATTGAGCTGCATAGATGAATTCTTTGATGTGATAACGTACGGGCTGTTTGTTGAATGCTTTCTGCACTGAGTGTAGTTGACGTGGAGAAAGAGCCGTTGAATTTTTGGTGCGTATTTGCTGGACCTCTGGGCGTGGTGGTGGGGGTGGTCAGTCAAAAGGAGTAAGTTGCACGACAGAATTGCCGTCGTGCAGAGGGGCAAGAAAGGCCGCGTCGAGGCTAAGCTGAGAACATTGTTGCAATGCGGACAAAGCTTTACATGTAGTGTACGGTAGCTAACAATTGGGCGGCACACACACATGCACACGGAATGATGGTAGGGCGTAGCAATGTTGAACCTCGCAATTTGAGCATGATTTAGATGTCTTGGGCGTCACACGCACACACACACACACACACACACAAACACACACACACACACACACACACACACACACACACACACCCAATGGACTCCGAAGAGTGCTAGTCGCCAACCTGTACGCATATGAGTGACGATGAGGACTGAAACATTGCGAGGGGGCAGGCATTCCTAGAGGAACTGTCCGAAGTGGAATTCGTACCCTACTTTTGTTGGAGATGCCAAGATTCATGCTTGGCTAGATGGATCTTAGATCCGAGGACAAGCAAGATTTGGAGTCTACTTTCCTCATGGAGAATTTCCGAATGCAAGGCAACCGGTGGCAACCAGATCGAGCAGGCCGGGGAGCACTCGTGGGCCGTAGCCCCCACCACCGTCCTCCTACAAGCTGGCATCCAAGACACAACCAGCCCCCCTCCCCTCACCCCGCCCAACCACGCGCTCTACCTCGCCAAGGGCCAGCCTGCCCCCAGCCCAATGGGGACCCTGTTTGGATCAGTTGCATTCACCCTAGCGTCAGCCCTGTACCGCTCCCAAGACAAAGCCACTCCCGCGAGCCGTGACCAATTACCCATATCGCTGCTACCCGAGCCGCCGAGACTTTCCTTCACCATCCCCGAGCCCGCCTCGCAGATCAAGCCAGCTACCACCGACCCCACGCTGCCCGAGTCGCCTACCCCCGCCGCCGGGTCGGCCCCCCCCAGCCCCTCACAGTCGGGTGAGCCCTTTGTCCTGAACCTAGACGTGTCACCCTACTCCACCGACTATGCCTAGCTGAGTGACCGCAACGAGGCCCAGCCGCAGGTGCTGCGCGTTGCACAAGAGGACCTGGAGCCCCTCAAGCCTGACCTGGACATGATCCGCACGGAACGGGACAACGCCCTGAAGCAAGTCCAACGGTCCGCCACTGCAGAGGGGCAGGCTGAAGCCGCTAAGCCAAACTGCTTCATCCGGTTTTTGCCCCCCCTTTTGTTCATTGCCATCAAGCTCTGCAGCCCCCAGTCCACGCCACCTGCGTTCGCCAACGCCGTGCGCAGTGCGGTGCCGGCCTCGTTCGAGCTACCGCCGCCCGGCTCCTCGCAGTTCGTGGCCCTCGTGCCCGTCATCCTCGCCGCCGCTGTCCTCACCTCGCCCCAGATGCCTAACCTTGATGACCCGGCTGGTGTGCTCAGGCAAGCTGTGCCTGTGGCCAGCCCCATGGCTATCCCAGACACCCTCATGGATGCGCCCAACATCTCCTTTTGCCGTCTCGGCCCTCGCTCCCAAACCCCGGGCAGCCACTCCCGAACCCGGGTGCTCCTCTCCGGCCGCCGTCACCTACACCCTCCTCCATCGACGCCGCGCTGGCCTCCCTTCTGGAATGGATCCTCACAATCCCACGGGGATGTGAAGACGCCTTCCACCTCCAGCTGTTCCGCCACTACGGCGCGAGCGTTAGCTCCCTCCTTCAATCCCCGATGCGGGATCAATGGACATGGGTCCGCATCCACGCACCGAGCCTGGCCGGCGTCGCGGACGTCCTGCGCACCTTCCTTGCCAGCCCTCCCCCAGTCCAACAAAATCGTGGGCAGCCCTGCCGCCTCCCCAGCCGAAGCCGATGCTGCCAACCAGGCAGAAGGTGCGGCCAAGAAGAAGGGGTACACACCCCAGAAGGTGGACCCCCAAGTCTTCTCCAAGGCGCTTTGGGTGGGGTGGCAAGAGATCGACGCCCCCCTGGCAAGGGAGGTGGACACGGTGTTGCTAGGAGGCATCCTCCTCGACAAGTTTGGTGCCGGGCTCGCGTCCATCTCGGACGCGCAGCTCAACCGCACGGCGAAGTTCACCATTGTGGGCGTCACACCTGTCGACTACGACAAGGGCATGAAGCGGACCCGGCACCACATCGCCCGAGGTTGGAAGATGTCCTGGGCGGAGTCCAAGAAGCAGCTCTACACCCCATGGGCCGCCGACCCCGACAGGGAATACCCCGCCCGCAAGGCCCACCGTGGAGGGCGAGGACAAAAGATTCAACGCAAGCAGGACCTGGAGGAAGAAGTGGACCTCACTGCGGCCTGGAACTCAGACGGGGAACCGGAGGCCAAGCACCACCGACGGTACAGCCCGCGCCGCTCGGGCAGGTCCCCTCCCCGCCGCCGCAGCCCTGGGTATCGGCACGATAGCCCAGCGGCGAGGCGCCGCAGTGCCTACCGCGATGAGCAGCTGGACCCCCGTGAGCACTCAGGCCACCATGATCGCCACGCCCCAGCCCCCCCTCCTGCCCTACCCCTACTCGGGGGACTAGCACGACCCCCGGGTTGTCATGGCGCACAACCCCTACGCTCCCCCGCCCTGGAGCCCCCCAGCCGACCCACACCGCTACCGGCCGTACTTCGGACGTCATCTGAGGGACCGCTAGAATAGGAACGAGCGGGGCGCAATGAGGACGTCCCCGACGCCGTCTCGCGGCTCCGCCACTCCCACCTCGATGGCGTCCCCCGGCTGACGGACCTGCACTTGGGTGCATACACCCCCAGCTCCCCCCCCCCAAAGAATGGGGCTTGGTGCCCATGCCCGCCCCGGACACACCCCAGTTCGTCACGCCTCCATACACCCTCCACATGTGCCTGCACCTGCTAGCAGGGGTACACTACTACCGGGCGTGCAGCGGAGCGGACTCATGGCCCCGTGACACCCTGTCGCTATGTACCCTTCGTGAACCGGCCGTTTGAATCCGGGATTCACGGTGAATTTCACCTATTTTTGCTGTGTTTTGCTCGTAACTTGGTGCCATCGTGTGCTTTTGTCGTGCTATCTTCGCCCAAAGTGAGATCCAACAAATGTGTGCAGATTAGAGGTTTGAAGTACCCACATGGTTCAGCACATTTGGTGAGATTCGCGTGAATGTGAAATTCACGCACCCAAATTCACGCATAAATTCACGCTAGGTTCACAGATTCACGAGAATGTGAAATTGGCACGAATTTCGTACGAATTCGTATGAATCTCGTACGAATTTACCCTCTTTTCCAATGTTTCGCTTTCTCACCACTCTCAAACTCTCTTCGCATCTTCTTTTGACCATGTCCCAGCAGACTATGTCCTAGCTCGCCAGCCTGGCCTCGCGCCCCGTCCCCGCAGCCGACACCCTCGCCCATTACCAAGCCCTCCTGGTCGCCCACCATCAATTGGAGGAGCCGATGTAGCAGTCGGGGGCACTGGGGGTGGATGATGTTGTGGGCTGGGCAGCATCCCTCGACCCCTCCCCCGATGTGATCCACATCGCTCTGCGCAGCCCCACCCGCCACTCCTACCTTGGGGGGAGGGCCTGGGCCACAACGTTGTGGAGGGAACTGCGCCGCCAACTCCCCTCCCTTAAATTTTTGCGTCTGACCCCTGAACCTGCCAGCCTTGACCAACTCCTCAATTCCATGCGCACTAACCCGGTGGGGAAGCCTAAGGACGCCCACGTCCAGGTGTACCCCACCACTAACCTCGTGCATACCCCCCCCCCCACTGCAACATGCTGTGCCGGCACGATCTTGCTACAGGTGCACCGGCCGACCACTCCTTTTTCCCCTTCTCCTGGCACCTTGCCAACCCCCGGTGGTCGGATGATTTGGGCATCGCCCCTTTCCATCCCACCATCCCCCCACAGGTGCACATCCCCGACACCACCCACCCCACCTTCCACAGTACAACTTCTTTGCAATGGTACCGTGGTGCCTCATGTGCCCCCCCCTTCATTTCAAGTGAACCCCCCCTCCGCACCGAACCCTTTCCTCACCCCCCCCATGGGGTGAAGTGCAACCCCGACCCCGCCCCCGACATGGTTGGCCCCTCCCAGCCGCCCCTCAACTTTGTTGATGGGAACGGCTACATTATGCTTCGGGGGCTTGTGGAAGCATGGGATTGTGAGGTGGGGTGGAACAAGGTGATGAAGGCGTGGGGCAGCGGCGACGAAAAATTCGTCTCAAAAAATTTTGAGCTGCTTTTCAATGCCTCTTGGAGTGAAGATCAGGCAAGGGATCTTGAGCTCCTCCGGCGTTGGCAAAGCAAAAGCACCTTGGGGTCGGGGGTCGGGGGGCCTCTCTTCAAGAAGTTCCAACCCCACCTCACCGAAAGTGTCCCTCAGGTTGGGGACCTTCACCCAGTGACGCCGGGCAGCGTCATCGTGGCGAGTGTGGGGAGTGGGGCCCAGCTCCCCCACTCCGATGTCGCTACCCACCCCGAGGTGCCCCCCCCCGACAGCAGGGACATCTTGGGGTGCCACTTGAGTCGCTTCCTCTGCTTGTTAGAGGGCTGCCAGGTGGCGGTGCAGGCGGAGACGGCCCTGGGGGAGGCGGGGGAGGCGCGCTGGGACACCATTCAGCTGCAGAGGGGGGGCATGCTGCTCATGGTGGCCACCAGCCGCCACCATGGGTTGCCCGCCCCCCCTGACGCCAAGGATGGGCTGCAGGGGGCTCTTTTTAACTTGTGGACCCCCGACCCCCGGCACCGCCACCACCAGCCCAACACCACACACGTGGACCCCCCCAAGGAGGCCCTGGACGTTGCTGGGGATTTGTCCAGCTCTGACTTCCCCAGCGTGGACCAGGTGTTGTGGGTGGGGAAGGGGGCGGTTGGGAGGGTGGGGTTGTGGGAGGGGGGTGCTGCCCAAGCCCTTTTCGCCGACGCCCCCGAGGCGGTCCCGGCCGGCCCCCCCACTTGCCCCTTCCACCCCACCTTCCTCTCCCGGTCGGCCCCGGCCTCCGACCTCGCGGTCATCGAGGTCGGCGAGCAGTGCATGGTCTTCTTCGTGGGGAGCGTGCACCAGATCGAGGTCCGCAAGGGGGACAACGTCGATGCGGAGTCGGAGATCCACTTCGCCACGTCGGGCGTTGCTCCCCCGATGTGGCCGTCCGCGCTGTGGCATCTGGTCAAAACTGTCCCAGCGTGGCAGTCGCCCAGATGCTCAAAGGCCGGGGCATGGTCAATCACATGCCCATGTGATTGCAAGGTGTGCTTGCCTGTGTGTTTGCTTTGTTTATTGGCAAATTGGAGGAAATTCACGTGAAATTCGTACCAATTTCGTACGCATTTCATGTGAATGAATGTGTGTGAATATTGAGGCATTGTGAAATTCGTGCCAATTTCGTACGAATTTCTGTGAATTTCGTCCAATTTGTTCGTTTTGTTTTTGCGTTGTTCCATGTTTGCTCCCCCATTCTCCATTGGTGCCTTGCACACTTCTCCCCGTCTGTAGGTCCCGTTCTACGGATGGTCGCCGGACATTCGGCACCACGCCCGGCGCCGGTTCAAGCCCCGACCCGATCGCCCGAGGAGCAGGGCGAGCCGCCCGGAGGCACCGGTGGTGGACGGACCCCGAGCGAGGCCGGCAGTGGGCGCAGTGAGGGCTCGCGGTGCTCTGGACGCTCTGCAGGGGGCCACAGCAAGGCCAGCTCCGGTGCGGGGCATGCGCCGCGGGAGGTGGTCATCCCCATGCCGTCCCGCGAGGACTTGGGCACCGCCGACACCGAGCCCCCCGTGGAGCGGGTCACCCTGGCCCCCAAGCAGCCGGATCCGGCTTGGACGCAGAAGGTGCCGCCCGGGCCCGATGGGCGGCAACGGCATCTCTCTGCCGTGTGGGACATGGTCTTGGAGCCCCGGGGGGTGCAGGGCACCCTCCGCATCTCCTTCCCCTGCCCCATTGTGGTCATGGGGGGTTCCAACCTGCCCGAGGGGCAGGAGCTGGTGGGCCTGTTTGCCTACAGGCTTGTGAGCGGGCATTGGCGGGTGCAAACGGTGGTGGCGCGGATTGGGGAGGAGGGGACGGTGACCGGGGCTGGGGTCTTTGGGCGGAATGTGGTCACGGGGTAGGAGAAGCGGAGGCCGCAGTGGGTGGACGTGGCATGGCTTGCCATGTGCGTCCATGTGGGGAGGCAGCGGAAGACAAGGGGGGTTGACGTCATTGACGTCGAGGGGGAGGACGACCCCCTCCCCCACCCCCTCGGCCCGGAAGCGGAAAGGCCGCCCCCCCCAAAGGGGACACCGAGCCCTCCCCCCCCCCCCCGAAAGCCCCGCGCACGGCTCCCCGGTGGAGCGGGCGGAGCGGGCGGAGCCGGCGGCAAGGCGGGGGTAGAGGCGGGCGGTGCACGAGTGGGTGGAGTAGCAGCAGCAGCAGCTAGAGCGGGCGGGGGCGTGGGAGGCGCGCGCGATCAGCGCGGAGGCCGCCAACCGCGACCTCGAGGCCTGCTTGTCCAGGGCCAACGAGGACAGGCGGGCCGCCGAGTCGCGGTTGGCGGACGTCACCACGGAGCGGGACCGCCTGGTCGCCAGGGTGAAAACCCTGGAGCGCGACCTGGGGACGGCCTGCAAGGCCGCGGGGGCACCGGCAAAGCCACCGGCACAGGTGGGGGAGGGGGCTGAGGGTGCCGAGGCCCCCCCGGGTGTGAGGGCGGGGGGGGGGCCTAGTGCCGCCGGTGTCCGGTATCTTCTAGCCGGCGCACACGCCTGGCATGCCCAGGCCGAGGCATGCGCCGGCCAGATGTCGGCGGTGTCCACCGGCCTGCGGATGGCCCATGTGGACACCGTGGCCCCTGACGCCCCCAGGGTGAGTACCGCACTGGAGGATCCGCGCCGGCAGTACCCCCTCCACCGCCTCACGTTAGCGGCCATGGGACCCTCCTTCGTTGCGGCGGTGATGGAGCAGAGCTCCCACGGCTCCGCTAGCCGGAGCTCTGCTCAAGGAGGGGCGGGGCGTAGCTCACCCTTTAACTTCGGGACCACCTGTCCCTTCTAACCTCCACGGATGTTATTTGTACATTTTTGTATATGAATTCATGTACAAGTATCCTCCCCCCCCCCCCCCCAGGCATGGGCAGTTTGACCGACATGTGGGGTAGTCCCCCCCCCCACTTTGCGAAATTTTCTTTAGCACTGTTTCCATTTTAGTTGGGGTATCCCGTGCCCCCTGATCTGTTACACTGCAGACTGTGTGTCAGCCGGAATGATGACCATTGGACTGGGTGTGTGGTAACCCCTAAGCTTCATCCTGTGCCTGCTTTGTGAGGGCCAACGAGGGCAAAAGGATGAGTCAAACGGTTTCTTTGGAAAAAATTCTCTTACATTCACGTGAAATTCGTACCAAATTTGTACGAATTTCGTACGAATTTCACATTGCCTCAATATGCACACACATTCATTCACGTGAGATTCGTACGAAATTCGTACGCATTTCGTGCGAATTTCACTAGATTCCCACGAAATTTAGTTGCCCGGGGCAGGGGGATGGTAGAAACCTTTGATAAATGCCTCCCCCATTCCACAGGTCTTGTACCTACCATCATGCGGCGGCCCAAGGAGCCATTCCATTTGTTAGCGGATCGTCTACAAGAGCTCCAGCAAGTTGTTACCAAGGAGCTTACACGGTCAAGTACCTGCCCCACACCGGGCAAATAGTGCTTACCCCAGAAACAAGAGTTGTAGTGGCCGTCCAGCCTGAGCCCACCATGGAGGAGAGGTTGATTCTGGCCGTCTGGCGGATCCAGTCGTTGCACCTCTCTAGGACGGAGTCGCGGTACCTAGTGGGGAGCATGACGTACGGTGTGGTATGGGACCAGGTGTACGGTAGCTTCGGCCGCTAGCGTTACTAGAGTCCCGGGCGTTCATTGCCTATACGGGAGACGACACGGCCATCCATGGTGCGGCCTGCTACCTACCAGATCGCATCGGCCACTTGTACAAGTGTCGACCACCTCCACCTTCGGACATCATGCAGCCCGGGGACCGATGGCTCCATTGGTTGCCTATTGCGGTGGACGGTACATCGAGGCATGAGGCCTCGTACGTCCATTGCACGCTTGGTGGCACCGCCAGCCCCAACCTGCTATATAGTTGATGGCTACTGGGGGGGCAGTGAAAAGTGGGAGACCCTCTACGCGGCCTCCCAAGAAATGGATTTTGATGACGAGTTGCGCAAGGCCGCAACCGTAAGTTTTAAGGATACGGGAGGGAACAATAGGCATTCCCTTTTTTTTTCTGTGTGCAGATGGGAAAGCACAGCTGCTCATGGCGGGCTGCCAAAACTGGAAGGCAAAATCCCCTGGTGCCACCGTGTGTTGGGTCTGCATGCGTCACCGTGCTCTGTGCCTTGCTACCTTTAGCACAGCAAGTGCGATAGACGGCACCTGGGAAGGGGCTGTTGCCATAGGTGCTATATATAGGACCACTACGAGTGATAGGCGAGTGCCTAATTATGGCCTCCATGGGGTCCTTCGTGTCCTGTTGTGTGGCATCAACGGGACACGGGACCTAGTTGTAGAATTGACGGGAAAGGCACCGGCGCTGTGGCACGCAGCATGCTGCAACCGGTTCTAGATGAGGCACGGCTTGCAGCACAAACTTGCACCCGTGCCTCATTAAACAATGACAAGGCAAACAGCAAGGGGAAGGTGAGGATGGAGTGTGCTGCTGCCATCCATTTCATGCGGAACAAGGGTTGGGAGAAGATAATAGATGCTTGCCTACAGCAGCCTAGTGTGAGGCAGCATCGAGTAGTAGGAAAAAGTTGGGAGTCGGTGTGCAAAACGTGGTGGGAGAATTTTGCAAGCATGTGTGTATGCGCTGGGCGTTCCGCACCGTTCTCCGGGGCCGACTTGGGGCGGCTCCGGAACTCTAGCATAGCCATGGGCACCGCCCACAACGAGCTCCACTGGGGCAAACTTCTGTGGACGCATCTTTGAATCGACCACATGTATTATTTTGCAAAGAAGTGGAGAATCTTGTCAAAGTTCTCCTGCTTTGCCATGGAGGGAAGTCACCGGAGGCTGAAGCGCATGTTGCGCAACAACGGGGGCCTAAGCCTCCTCCGGGGGAGACTAGGAGTGCAAGTGGTTCTGGACAACCACACCATTGATGATAGCCTTTGGTCGCATGGGTGGGATGCGACCAAAAGGGCACAACATGGGCAAGGGCCCATAAGTGTACAAACGTATGCAAGCCGTACAAGAAGATGGCTTCTAACCGACATGCAGTTCCTTCAGACTCTACAGCGGCGGTTCCGGTGTCGCAAGAAACGGACATGAGATCACCACACAAACCCAGACCATTGTTGCCTGTGACCGGGGTGCATGCTGGGGTGCCTACTAGGGGTGTGAGGATAAATCAGGGGGTGCACACCGGTAACATTTGTGTAAAATCACGTGAATTCACGTGAAATTCGTACGAAATTCGTGCGAATTTCGTACGAATTCATGTGAATTCACGCCTATAAATCGGCTACAGGCTTGTCGGGTTTTGGCACCTCTCGTTTTGGGTATGGTTTGGGCATGATGGATGATTTTGGGGCGGGACCTTCATGGGATGATGCGTAATGACGCTGGGGGAAGAATTTTGGCCCCTCAAATCCCTCACAAGGATCCAAAAATATGGCATTCCCCCCCGAAAACCTCAAAATTTGGGTAAATTCACGTGAAATTCACGCATTTATTCAAACGGCCACTTATCCCCCGTTCAGGAAGGGTACATAGCGGGTGCCGTACACTGCGTACAGGTGTCTGGATCTCACCACATACAGTTCTGTTGCAAGGGCATGCCGCCCGTCTCCCTCATCCTACCCGAGCACCACCACGTCGTCCTCCCACCGTCCTTGCACAACCGCGTCTCTATCGCGGCCACTGGCCTCACCCGTGCCAGTCTCCTAGTGCTGGCGGCCACATACCAACCCCTACATCTGCGAAAATGGGTCCGGGGCCTACCCCGCGCCCTTCCTACGGCCGTGGCCCGCAAGCTGCACCAGCACCCCCCCGCCACCTACACCCCCACGGACGGTCCCCCTCCTCCCGACCGCCCGCCATCCCGCCCGGACATCGTGACCCTGAACGTGCAGATGTCACTGCGGCCCAAGCTACGTGCCCTGGATGTGCTGGTACGTGAGTACCAGTAACCGCTAACCCTACGTGTTCAGGCCCCCTGGCCCCTAATCATCCAAACGGTCCCACACCTCCCAATGTCCCCCACCCCGCTCTGTGACCTCCTCCTACCCACGCTTGCGCACCTGGAGATGCGCCGCTTGCGCCCCCTTGCAGAGGCCCCCACGTCTTGGGGGTACAAACCTGACATCCGAAGATCTCCGCCCTCACCCGGGATAGGCAGTTTCACTGTTGCAGAAAAATGACCACAACCCCCCAACAAATCTTCATATTTCCGAAAACACCACTTTTCAACCAACACTGTTTTGGGGATTCCTCTTGTGCCACCCCAAACTGCCAAGGGTTTCACTGTCAACAGTGAAACCCTTGGGCCACGTTTGTGTTGTACTATGCTGTGGGCTGTATGCAACCCCTTAGTCCTATCTACATACCCCCCCTTGGGATGGTATTGGTGGTTCATTTTTGGGGGGATGGATTATATGAGCACCAAATTGTGCTTAATAGTGCAGGTTAGCTTCACTGTCAACAGTGAAACTCTGTCTTGCTCCGGAGGATATGACATAGCATCAATGACTGGAGCACATAACTGCAGGAACTCGATGACCGCAAATAATTTCACTGTTGACAGTGAAACTATCTGCGATACCGTGGTGTGTGTGTATGTATTGAGAAAGCGGTAACACGCATCAAGCACTTTCACTGTTGACAGTGAAACTATTTCCCACACTGTGGTGTCCAGGGGTAAACAGGGAAAGCTGGTACAGTGAATTTTATTTTTTGGAAGAGGCCTGTAAAAAACGGAACCGGAAATATCACCGGACCGTCGTCTGGTCCAATGGTTATAACCCTCGTCTCGTGATTCTGGGGGGTGGGTTCGTTTCCCACTAGATCCCCCATCCTAGCCACCCTGTGGCATACCACACCAGTACATGGTCACCCACTAGGCATGGTAAGTGCCCCGTTGCAGAGGGGGTACACTACTGGTACTACCAAACCGGTAGGTTTTAGACATGTTTTGCAGTATATAGTTGACTATGTAGTGAGACACCAGATTTCTAGCCCTGGCTGTAGGAAAAGTACCCCACCAGGACTTGGAGGCATCAATAGAGTTGTACCACACCCGTTATGTCCTTGTGTGCATGTCCTTGTGTGCATGGGGGAACAGTGGGGTGCCAGGTGAGGATCTCTTTGACTTTATGCCCCCCCCCCCCCCATGTACTTGCATTCACTCTATTGCCCACCTGCTTTCAGGTGGGAGGCATCGGATCACAAGGACTTTCACTGTCAACAGTGAAACCATTTACAGCCACTTCTTGTTGGGTCCACATGTCGTCTTTTGTTTTTGCATAAGTTGTGTTATTGTACCTGCTGACACCTTCTCTCTACTAACTTTCACTGTCAACTGTGAAACCACTGGTTGTTGTCTGCTTGTTCTGTCTGTATGTAATCTGCCTGTACTGCCTCAGAGGGCATTATGACTGACAACAGTGCCTCCCCATTCAGTCTACGAGACTTTTGCTCGGGGTTGTATGACGTCGTGGACCGGGCTGACATGTACCAAGACGGGGACTCGCCGGTGGAGTGCGCTATGGGGGGAGGACGAGCTTTGACTCTTGTGGAGATGGCCCTGGAGTTGCGTTTGAATCCTCGAACAAGACGAGGTATTGCCGACCTGAAGCAGGACTGGCCGAGTCGTGGGTCTAAGCAATGGTTACTGCGCTTTGTGCCTGCTGCATTCAAGCTCTTCCGCTGCATGCTGGTGCTAGCAAAGCCAATGAAAGTGGCAGAAACGGTACCCAGTACAGGGGTTATGACAACATTGACCAAGGAACAGGGAAGTGGGCTTATACTGCATCGAGAGTTACCATTGGCCAACCGGGTTGCCGTTGCACAAGAGCGGATCCGCGAAGAAATGACACAAGGATGCTATGTGACATGGGCAGACCGGTTTTGCAAGAGCCGGTACAGCAAAAATCCAGATGGACCACGGGACATCTCCTTGTCATGCACTGCTGTTGCCGTCCTCGCAGGCTTGTCGGTGAGATTGTCGTACGCTGGGTGGCCTTCCGCAGAGAAATTGACAACACGGGTCAAGGATGTGGCACTGCATATGCGGGACTCGGTCAGTGAGTTTTTGACTGTTGTGCAGGACCTGGCATCGGATCGACTGCCCCTTGGTCTTCTTCGCTGTCCGTTGGATATTCGCCGGGGCAACCCAAGGACTTCATCATGGTAGCCATATGGGTTATGGGACATCAATGTCACCAAGACGGCGGGATTGGGGGACGTGTTGGTCCGGTTATTGCAAGACAATCCTGGGAACCGGAACCCAGTGAAGGTATTACTTTGTGACATGAACATATGGTGGAGGGTTGCAAAGGTTGTGTACAATAGGGAGCATGCTGCTTCTCTAGTACGCGGTGCGCTCCGTGACATATGCCCTGTCTATGGGATTTGGCACGCTTACAAGGCGTGTGTCACTGCTTTATACAAGGCTTTTTCACCTTTTTTTATCTGCCTTGAGTATGATTGCTTCTCAATGGATCCAACTGCCACACGGGTGTACCAGTACCCCGCTCTGATTGTTCTGGAGAGGCTCATTCTTTCGTGCTACCTTGCGTATCCTGCACTACACTCTCAATTTGACCGTGGCTTCTGGAGTTTCACTGTTGACAGTGAAACTCCCCTCTGGAAGGAGCGCTGGGAGGCGCGGCGGCAATTATTGCGGGCTTATGTTCCTGCTGTCTTGCGGTTAGGTATAATGGTGCGTGACTGCTCCTGGAGACATCGTGCCTCTGGCACTCGTGTTGCAGCACGCAAGGTTTTAGAATGCAGCCTGTGTGTGCTGCGGAAAATCAAGCCGACACGTAGTGACGGCAACTATAAAATTACTATCCGCATTGCTCTCCTTCTTTGGAGTTCGTTCCATGATGCATTGCCAGGTACTGCGCATGTTGAAGAGAAAGGCGAATCTATGCTGTCTCTTCTTGTGAAAGCATCAAAGCATGATCTCAGTGCTACCACACTGGAGCAATATGAGTCCTTGTTTTTAACCATCAGAAAGGCTCGACAAGGAACCACGTTCCAGCAGAAGCCCCATATAACATGGGGCTGCTTCCAGACGGTGCAGGGTAGGTTGCAAAACTTGTTGCACTGTTTGACCTCAGGCACGGCCCCCTTTGTAGATATCAGAACAGGTGAGATGGAGGATAATCCTAAGGCCGCCTGCGTAACAGGTACCAACATTTGGCCAGACAGTTTCAAATTTCCACCCGCCCTCATGGACTCAACAAGCCTGGTTGAGTCGGAGTATATCCTACTGCACCAAAGCCTTCACACTCTTTTTCACCTCTCCGGCAAAGCGTCTGACAAGGCAGACGGCCGGGCTGTAGCTCATCAGATGATCAGCACCAGCAACCGCCCCGGGGTCGTGACTATAGTTCCTTTTTTGATGACTATGCAGGAACAGCTGCACACCTACGTGGAATGTTACCACATGATGCTATGGCGTTGGGACTGCCCGTTTGGGAAAAAGTACCCAGAAAACGCAAAAGAGCAGGTGATGTTGGTGACCAAAACGGGTCTCAGGTAGACTCCGATGATGATGTGGACCTTGATGCCGTGGCATTGGCTGACAATGAGTTGTGCTATGTTGATTCTGAAAGCGATGATGACGACTGTATCTTAGTTGGGTAGGGCAGTTTGGCAGTGCTCCAGAACACGGATGTATATTGTGGCTAATGGACCTGTCGTACTGCCATTGGTGGCGGTTCCACACCGTGTCCACATACCCCGCGTTTGTTGATGCCTGTGTGTCCAATGCAGTGTCCAGTGCAATTGCCATCAGGTTGGGGGACAGTGACTGACTTTCACTGTCAATTGTGAAACACCTGGTGAAGGAGGTTGGAATGTATCACACGACGATTATGCGATGGTGAGTTCATAATGCCACAAATGGCATGCAAATCACAGATCACTTTCACTGCTGACAGTGAAACCCTTGGGAAAGGGATCCAAAATGGGGGACGGTTCACACAATGTTCGGCATCCAGTGCAACGTTCCGTGCGCGTGGCATCTGATGCCTGTGGTTTCCCTCCTCCCTGCCTGTTGTGGGTCTGTGGCCAGCACAATATCACTCATGCTAATTAATTTGCGCCGTCATTGGTAAGAATTTTGGAGTGCATTTGAAGAAAAGCGGTTACTGCTTGTGTGGTTTTGAGGCTTTGAAGTGCTTTGATCACGTTACTAATCATGGGTGAAACAAACAACCAAGCAAGGGTGAGACAATGGAATATTTGGTCTTCACACAGAACAAGGTTAACCGAGTATGTGGCATGATAGTGACAAACCAAAACTAGTGCCCTATTGATAACTAAAGACACATACTGTGTTGAACCAAATGGCCTGCAACACACTTTCACTGTTGACAGTGAAACACCGTTCCAAAGGTGCCTCCAACAGGCAATTTCAGGGTGTTTTGGGCTGTTTTTCTGCTACTTGTGGCTCCTCCTTGTTCTCTGCAAGATTCCGTAAAATGGAGGACCCCCCTGTGGAGCTTGAGCACCAAGACCAGGCGGAATCTGGTGAAGTGCCTACAGATGAGAAAGACGAAGACGTCGAACCGGAGCGCTGTTCTGGCGGTGAAGCACATGCCGATGGTGACGAAAGTGGTTTGGGTGAGGAGGAGGAGGAGAGTTCTGAGTCTGAAGAGGAGGAAGAGGAGGAAGTTGAGCCGGAGCAAGATGACAACACCAAAATACAATCGCGACCGTGCATCCTGGAGGGTGGTGACGCAGAGGCTCAGCAGGTCAGAAAGTACATCATCGCAAGGAAGTACGTTCATGTCAACAAGTTGATCTGGGATGACGAGCTGAAGTACGGTCAGTCACGACGTGTACAGCGCCCCCGCCTCGCAAGACTCCGTCGCAGTGTCTCCCACCGAGGGCTGATCGAGGAGGTCCGCGGTTATCTACTGGACAGAGGAGGTATATGCCCCAACCAGTGCAGGCTTTTGTATCAATCATTGCACTGTTGACAGTGAAAGTCTCCTCCCCTGTACCGATCGTTTCACTGTTGACAGTGAAAGTCTCCTGTCCTGTGGCCCCTGTCTGCCTGCAGGAGACATCCATGCAGCTGGTGCTCGGCGGACAACACATGTGCGCCATTGTCGAAGAACTGTGGCTCGCACTGACATCACCGATTGAGCAGGGGGGTCAAGCTGTAGCTGAAAGCGATGTACCCCGAGAAATGCGATTCATCTATGGCGTTATACTTCGTGAAGACACACCACTGGAGATCTGCCGCCTCGCCGCAGGCCTGCACCAAAGGGCCAGAGGGAATTCTGTGAGACTACTTTCTTTGAGGTGGCTGCTGCATTTCTGCAACGCTGTGCTGAAATCGTGAAGAGGACGGGCCACAAGTACGCAACGCCCGATGGTCGAGATCTGGGAAGTGGTCAGAGATGTTGGGGTGCCATACAAGGAGTATATGGACATTGACACAACGGTATGCGACAAGCGAATTTGCACTTCGAGGGCCGTGTTTCCACTGAGTTTCACTGTCAACAGTGAAACTATCTCTGTCTTACTCCTCAGCGTACCAAGGCTGTCAATGAGTGGAGGGGTCTGGCGCAGTTCTGTGGGATGATACTGGATGTTGGCGACAAGTTCACCCAGGCTGTTGCGGCGTTTGACGAGAAGAAGTGTTTCAGTCATGCTGCCTTCAAGGAAAGTGCTGGGCTACCACGGGCGTACTGTTTGGAGTTTGTCGACTGGGTGGCGAGTCCGGGGTCCACAATCAACACCAATACAGTCTCCCAGAAATTCAGATACCTGAAGTGCCTCTATCACGTCCGAAGTCATGTGTTCTGCCAAGGCAACCCAGAGATCCACGAAAGCCAACGTATGCCTGTTGCCATCTACTCACATTTGTTGTTTCGTGATTCTACTGCCTGACGTCGCGCTGTTTCACTGTCAACTCATTTCGTGTCTCCTTGCAATGCACGAACTGAGGCCACCGTGCGTATGCTCTATAACGCAATCAAGTGGGATGAGAGATATTGGGCACTGGGTGCAACAGGCCGCAGTGGAGCGAGGTACCGGCTAGGAACTGCTCAACCGACATGGCAAAATTTGCGGAAGGCTAAATTTTGGCAAGACCCTTTGCGCGCTGACACACGCAGGTCATTGCGGGAAGCACTGTGTGCTGAGGAGACTGAAGCTGGTAGCGGGGGAGCTGCATCTCAGCTGGATGGTGTGTGCACTGCTGCCTTTGTTGGAACCCAGAGGACGATCCACTTCACTGGAGACATGGGCAAGCATCTGTCTGCCAAGGCCCACCTCCTGTATATTGAAGTCCCAGAAGGACGTGAGACATCACTTTTGCCGCCGGGATTCGGAAAGAAGCTTGCTGCTGGGGTCCCAGCAATCCTGTACGGTCCGAATGTGAAGTACACCCTGGCACGTCTGTTCGAGGAGGGTGCACCACTGCGGGAATGGCGGTACACCTGTATCCGGCTGTACACCCCCCGGGAAGACCTGCTGTTCACAAGCAAAAAGCCTGAGCAGTTGACGACACGAACCTTGTGCGCTATCCTGGTGACACCCGGAAGTATTGCACAGCACCCGCCATAAGCTGCTACGAATTTGGAGTGGAGGTCATCGTGGTTCCGCTGGCTCCTGGGATTTTTGGCTGGAGGACTTGTGGTACCAAGTGCACCACAGCTGCCGGCAATTGTGGTGATGTTCAGCGCCCTCCGCAAACGGACACGAGTGTATGGGATGACAGCAGCAATGATTGCCTGCTTGCCTAGCTGGTTGTTGCGGCTCTTGGTACCGGATGCCTGGGGAGTGGGGACCGACTCAGTGAAGCAAAACCTGGTGCGGGCTGTACAGCAATGTGCATGGGAACCAGCAGCAGACTTGCAAGCCGAAGGAGAACTGTGGCAGTCCGGAACGCCAGTGAATGCGCAGCAATTGCGCTTGCTTGATAAGAACCTCCGATCTGAAGTCAAAGCGGCGGAGAAACTGGATCACAAAAGGCGGAAGTTGGTTCTGAAGCAACGGGAAAAGGATGAACTGGCGGCGGCCAAAAAGTCACTAAAGGAGAATGGTGCAAAAGTTGTTGACCACAGGCAAGGAAGCCAGCATCAGAGGCTCCTCGACAGCCCATTTGGTGCCCCCACCACTCCAGAAAACCGGACTGTCCGAGGAGGTTTCACTGTTGACAGTGAAAGTGTCGGTCCTGAAGCTGCCTCATCCAGTGCTGTCGATCTTGGGGTTCATGTGCCCCCAACAGACCTGGAGCCTGCTTTCCATGCTGTCAGTGCTGATGCAAAGCGAGCTCCAAAGCCAGCTCCTGCGAACAAGAAGACGAAGTCCAAGACCACTACCAAGACAGGTGCAAAGGGGCAGACTGAGCAGACCACCCTCACTCACATGGACCTGGAGGCTAGGTTGGATGTACAGAGTATTGACAAGGCCCAACAGCAGGCAATTGCAGCGCAGATCGAGGCTGCCAACAATGCGGGATCCGGCAGACGAGGACCTCCAGGGCTGAAACGCAAACCCAAAGCACAAGCCGTGACCATGCTGAGTGTAGCTCAGCTTGAGCAGGCTTCGCGGAGGACCCGAAGTGCAAAGCGTTAGGCTGAATGGGAGGACCTGTCAGTTGTGCTTTTTTGAGAACTGCTTCTGTTTGTACTGTTGTTGTCCTGTAAACACTTGCTGGTCTGCTGGGTCATCACATTGTACTGTTCACTGCTGCACTGAGTTTCACTGTCAACAGTGAAACACACTGCCACCATGGCCTCTGTGGCCGAAATGCCTTAAGCCACCATTCGTTTTTCTGCTCTGTGATGATATACTGTTTCATTGGGCAGTGCACTACCCTCATTTCAGCTTTTGTTTTCAACAGACAACAAAACAGGGTCATAAGCCCTAAATTTTGCCCTACAGCTGCTGTCTTGGGCTATTGTTGTTGCATCACCTGCACTGTGTATCTCCTGACTGCATGCAGTCGAAAGCAGGCACAAAGTCTTTATTTTCTACCTGCTATTTTTTATTATAATTTTTCTGTCTGCTTTTTCCAGGTTGCACCTCCAAGTGCATTATAAAGATGTGTTTCACTGTTAACAGTGAAGGTGTCTCCCATGCTGGTGTGATTTGCCAATTCCAGAGTGTGGCATCCGAAATACAGTCTTACAACACATGCAGCGACACCGTGTGTACACATACCGTGCCTGTGTTTTGTGTTGCATATTTAGATACACGTCTTTGTCACAGGGGAAGTTGTCCGAGTATTACTGCGGTCCACCGCCGTAGACTGCATGGAAGGGGGGGGGGTCTGGGGATACAGTCTGCCACACCTCAATGCTTCCACAACAGTAAGAGTTTCACTGCTGACAGTGAAACAATATGAAATATGAGCCCCACACTGGGGTTTTGGGAAATTGAATTTTTCTGCGAGTTTCACTGTTGGCCACGAGGGCCAACAGTGAAACTTTTTGCCCGTTTTTGGGGGCCCCGACGACCCGGTATGTCAGGTTCGTACCCCCAAGCACGTGGGTGAGCCCGCAAGGTTTCGTGGGGCCTTGGACCATACCTTCCTCCGGTCTCCCTCGGAAGCTGCCCACACCACTGAAGTGCGCTCCGACTCCACTTTTCCATCCGACCACCTGCCGGTGCCGACCGTCCTCCATGACCTCCCCCCTGCGCCCCAGCTGGTATGCCCGTCGAAGAGAGGCCGTTTCCCCATCCACCGGAAGCCCCTCGCCAGCCAACTCCGCACCCTCAACGACACTTTCTGGGCCGAGCTCTTCTCGTTGCCGCCGAGCGCCTCCGGCGCACCACCACGCTATGTCACCGTGACCACGGCGCTCTACACCGCTGCCATGGCACCTTATGGGCCCCCAGCTAGCCTGTGCCGCCGGCTGTCCAGGTCCACCTCGTCAACTTGCAGCGCTACACCATGGCGCACTGGTCGTCCCACTCCCCTCACCGGGTGGAGGTAGCCCGCCTCAAGGAACAAATCTGGGCGGCGTGGGATGTCATCCTCCTCGAGAAAGATGTGGGTTTGGCGCCACTTCCCCGTACCCACAAGCAACCCACCAAAGTGGACTACCGCCGCACGTTATGGTCCCGCTACGTGCCCCTGGCGGATCCCGTCTACGCCGTGGGGTCCCGGGACATCTCCACCAACAAGCTGCAGTTGCGCTTGACCAGCTGCGTCAGCGGCACTTGCCTCCTCTCGAGGCACTGTCCCTTGCCCGCGTCCAAGCCATTACGGGTTGGACCAGTGCCCCGCTTGGCTCGCCACCCGTAGCCACCATCGCTAACCGACGTGCCATCGTCCACCGGGCCGCGGCCACCGGCCCGTTCCACGATGTGCTGGATTACCGGCTGTTCGGACAGTTGGAGGACGCCCAGCTTGCCCTTGTCACGGAATTGATCAACGACATCTTCAACGGGTCACCCGTGCCCCAGGCCCATTCCGCGGATTTCATCAACCTTCCCAAAAAGCTGCCACACGGCCTCATTGCCAACGGCAGGCCGCTCACGAATCTGGCCATGGTGTGGAAGCTCACGGCCGCTCTGCTCAAAGACCGCTGCCAGCCCCGCATGGTGGCGAGCGGCATCCTGCCGCCCCACCAGTTGGGGATGTCCCCCCACTGCTCCTCCGTGGAGCTCCTCCGCGTCCTCCACGACGTGTGGTGGGACCGCTGGAGGCGGCGCCTCGAGGCGTGGGTCCCGTCGGACAATGTCCGCCACGTGTACGGCTCCATCAACCACAACACCGAGTACACCATTCTGACCGCTGCCGGAGTTTCCGCAGCCGACGCCACGACCCTGCAGCGCCACGGCCGCACGCTGGAATTTCATATGGGAGGAGGTGACGGCTGGTCCCCGTCCTCCACCTACCTGGGCGCCGGCACGGGGCAGGGGTGGCCCGTGTCAGGCATGAAGTACTGCATATATGGCGAAGTCCGGGGGCACGAAGGTGGTCGTGGCGTCTCGCCCGCCGATATCCCCGCGGGACCGCTGAAGTGGGTCTTGATGGATGGTACCCAGTGCCTTCCCGGCAACCGCGGCCACCTCCACACCCACGTGAATCGAGCGAGCAAGGCGTCTCACCAACCTCCATTCAAACCCAACCAAGACGGTATTGGTCGGCACGGAGATGCGCGACGGCAGGGTCCACTTCCTCAGAGACACTGTTTACCTGAACGGTCACCCAGTGCGGTGCGCCAATGGTCAAGGCTATGACCGCGTCCTTGGTCGCCACGCCCTATACCCCACCTCTATTACCCCGTTGACTCCAAGAGGCTCTTCTCTGGCACCAGGTCCGCATGCAGAACGCTCCGAGCCCCCAGGCTGCCGGCCCACTACCCCCTCGCCATGCTCGTCGCCAAGTGCCACGGCACGGTGAATTGGTTTACCAGTGTCTGACTCCCCTCCTACAGAGCCATGCGTGTGCTGGACGCCATGGCCGCCTCGGCCTTGCGAGCCACTGCTAGTTGAGCCCTGTCGGCCTCTGCCCATTTCCTCCGCGAAATCCCCGAAGGGGGCGTTGGCATCCCCCCAGCTCCGGCCGTCGGGTTCCCCAACTTCCTCAGTGTCTACATCCGGCACATCAATTACCTAAACCCCCTAGTCCGTCAGTCCACGCGCCACGGGCTCCTCACTGCCCTTTGGCGTTTCCACCCCACAGAGCCGTGCCTCACCACAGAGCTTGGGCTCCGGTGTGTTGCCCACCCCACTGACCACGACCTGTTCGTCGCCCTATGCCACCAGTGCGACATCTCCATCCATCTGCCCCCCGCCGAGTATCTGCTAGACCACTCTCCCCACGTGATGGCCCTATCATCCCCTGGGCTCGAGGTCCAGGACACCCACGCATGGATGATCGCGGGCCACCGAAGCGCGGAAGATGCGCACCACGGAGGATGGCCTCGGGTGTCCCCATGTCCCACCCCTCCTACCGGCATGCCCCCCCCCTGGTTGGCAGGTGCCACGCGGTGTCCACGGCCATCCCCACGTTCTCCTGGCTCCCAGAAAACTATGGCATCCTCCATGATGCGTCATGGTGCCCATGAACCCGACGATGGAGCCGTGGCGGTATTCTGCCCCGTCACCCTCCAGTTCCAGATATACCCTATCTCCATCCCCCTACAACTGGACAACGCCTACACAGCGGAGCTATGCATGGCGTGGGTGGCCCTTACCGCCCGAGGTCCCTCAGCCGACCCCACATCCGTCTTCCGGTCCAGCTCATGGCACTTCGCCGATTGCAAGGGATAAATCACAACCCAAGAGGGACAACGGGAGCGGGACGACTCGCTGCAAGGAGACCTAATACGCGAGTGCCGTGCTCGGGCCGGCGGCCACCCTCCCCCGTGCAACCTATACTCCCACATCACAGGCACTTGGCTTGACGCCCTACTGGACCAAGTGGACTCGGCCGCAAGACGGTCTTCTGACGGCTGCCTGGCTACGGTGGGGTGGCTCAGCCCCCTATAGGAACCCCGCATCTGCTTCTCCCACGCGGCCCTCCAAGACCACGACGCCCTCCCTCACGCACGGCGTGCCCTGCTCGTCTCCCACCACACCTATGCCAAGCCCCCCCCTCCTCAACACCACCCTGCTCTCGGTGAGTACGCCATCGCCGTCAGTCATGGGCTCCGCATGTGGGGGGACTAGCTCATGATCACCGGCATACGCCTTTCCCTGTCCCCCCCCAGGGACACGCACTGCCCCCTCTCTCTCGTGCCTGCCCTTGGCGACCACATCCTTTCGTGCCCGCTCGACTCGCTCCTCCGCGCCCACTACCATCGGTGGCTCGCGGCCCGGCTCTCCCATAGGTGTCACGCCTGGCGCCACTGTACGCCCACTGCCTGGGGAGTCCTCATCCTTTGGGGCGACGAGCCCTTCCTACTAGCCGTAGATGGCTCCCCGGCCCACGAAGCCCTCGTCACCTACACCGTTGGACGTCTTGGGGCCGTCTCCCTGATGCATCGGGATGCCCTTGAGCACAAGGGTTTCATCCTGCGAACCTACGTCGCCTCCTCTACGACGTCATACTCACCACCGTCCTCTTGCACAAACGGCATGCAGTACCCGTCGTACCTCTCGCCGACCGCTTCTCCCCCCTGACGAGGGATCCCGTGAACCCGTCCGTCGTCAACTGCCCTCCACCACAATGGTACCACGTCACCAACTGGGCCCCGACGCCTGGGTCATCTAGGTTGCCAGCCTGGGACGTCATCCTGGGCGTATGGCTGTTAGGGGACCTCCTCCCGGCCCCCAAGGTGAAGCCCATCATCGCCACCCGTAGCAAGCGGAGTCGATACGGAGTCCTTTGTGTGTACCTCAAGAGCAACGAGATGGCCGTCTAGTATACGACAAGAGGTTGACCTAGAACCCTACAACGTGATCACCCTGGACAGCCTCGGCCGGCACGGGCTTGCCCCCCATTTCCCAGACCGGCACCGCCTCTAGGCCATCCATTACGGTGGCAACGGACGGAGCCTGGAGGCTGGCCTCTGTGGAGATGCGATCCCCTCTTGGTGTGCCGCACTGCATTGAGCCTTCTCAGCCATCCTCAATGCGGCCTCCCAAGGCCCCCGTACGGTCTTCAAGGACGTACAGGTGGCACTGGGTCGGCCCTCCCCATGGCCCTATCTGCGTCCGTGATCACGTCCTCGAACTCACGCCCCCGGACCGTTCCTGGCGCAGCGCGTTGTCGGGCCAGACTACGCTCCTTGTCTGGCGTCGTTCTAAGTGGGGGGTGATGCTCCACCTTTCGCGCTGACCGATTCTGGGACGCTAACTTGGGTGGATCCAGGACTCTCAAACGGTTGGTGACAGAGACCGGGAGGCAGATCGGACCGTGGCTTTGCCGCTAGCCGACGCTCAGGGGCGGACGGCCTGCTGGGAAGAGCGTTCTCAGGTGTGCGGCGAGATCCGTCTTGCTCTTGCGGAGGTAAGACGGAGGACTTCCTTGGCTGGTCTGCCCGGGACCCCCGGGGGAGGACGCCAAGGCCCATCGTCCGTGGACCGCGGCAGGCGCTCCTCTTCCTCCTCCTCCTCCTCAACACCACATGACACCACACCACACCACACCACACCACACCACACCACACCACAGGCACGGAGTTCCCCCGCCACGTCATTGAAGAGTCCATACGGGTCTGGTACGCCCACGCTGCTCAAGGTCCGCCTGGGCCTGGGCAGCACGATGGCGTGGGCATTGCAGGAGCTACGCCTGCACCAACAAGCGGAGCGAGAGGGAGTGCAGCGGGAGCTCCTGGAGTAAGGACGGTCGCCAAGGGGGAGCCGACCAAGTCTTCCCGGCTCCCCCTCTCTCGGCCAGGACCTACACACATACACACGGCGCGCACACAACACAGACAGCCCCACCCGTTTACGTGTACCCGTGGGTAGACATCCCGGCCATTGCCTTCTTGTAACAACGCCTTCGGCACACCACACCACACCACACCACACCACACCACACCACACCACACCACACCACACCACACCACAGCACACCACACCACAGCACACCACACCACACCACACCACACCGCACCGCACCACACCACACCATACAACACAACACGACACAACACAACACAACACAACACAAAACAACACAACACCACACAACACAACACACCACACCAAACCACACCACACCACACCACACCACACCACACCCTGAGTACTCCCCAGCTCTACCCACGGGCTAGGTGCCGGGTGCGAAGCCCCGGACGACAGGGCCCGGGCACTGCCAATAGGCGGTGTACTAACAGTGTCGGGTGCGCGCACGTCCCAGTGCCAAGCGCCATCCCCAGGGACCCCGCGGGCCCCTAGTACCGGCCGCCAGGGCCCCGGGAACGGACCAGCGATCCCTAGAGAGGACGCCTGGTACAGCCTCCCCGTCCATCTCCCCTCAACGCCTTTGCCCCACCCACAGGGCCCTGTGCCCCAACTCCATCCCACACACCCCCATGCAGCTCTCAGTGCCACCCATGCACTGCCTCCCGCAGCCACTCCGTGCCGCCTCCCCTGCCCACTGCCCCCCCCCCCCACCCCCCTCTCCTGCCCTTGCCCCTGTCACAGGCTGGCAGCGCCCGTGCGGCGCGCCTCCAGGGCCCCGCATCGGCGGCCGGCCGCGTGAACAACTGGGCCCGGGCGCGCCACCAAGGAGGCTCCAATGCGGGGTCTTCATGGCAAGCGTCCAGGTGTGCAGGTGGAAAGGGCCCCGGAGGATGCATGTGAGGGGCCCCCGCCCTAGCAGAGGCGCGGTGCCAGGGTCTTAACTGATGATACTCAGAACGCTTTCTCAGAGAGTTTGCAGAGGAGGGCCAGTGGCGCCCCTGTGGAGTTGTCTTTTCCAACTGACAGCTGGCCTATGTGGTGTGTATGTGTATGAAGATAACAAGAATATGAATGCCCCCCCTGGGCACCTGTCCGGCTG
This sequence comes from Eutreptiella sp. 'Long Island Sound 2002', assembly GCA_964036045.1. Taxonomy (NCBI): domain Eukaryota; phylum Euglenozoa; class Euglenophyceae; order Eutreptiales; family Eutreptiaceae; genus Eutreptiella; species Eutreptiella sp. 'Long Island Sound 2002'. The sequence continues at coordinate 42,282,871 of OZ038392.1, forward strand.
GACGCCCCGGTAAGGGTATCCAACATCCTTTGAGGTAAGGTATAAGGCCCCCCGGCCACCACCCCGGCGCCAACACCAGGGAGGGCGTCCGGGAGGGGTAACAACCCCCGATCCCCCAAAGGCAGCCCCAAAGGTGAGCGCACCACTGGAAGGGGCATGTCTGCGGGGTAACCAATTGCGCTGAGTAACTACCTAATGTAATAAATAGTGCCTACCGCCGTAAATAATGCTTAACCGGGTAAATGGCCCTCCCCCGGTGCCAGTTTAGTGCGCAGCCCCCAGAGCCGGACCCGACCGGCCGTACTGAGGCGAGCCCAGAAATGGGTATGGCAGGCCAAACTTTAAGTGCTGGTAGCCACGCCTCAGTACACTCCGTGGGCTCATAAGGCCCACGGGCGCCCCAAACACCGTTACGTTCGGGAGTTAAGCCCCGGCGGTGTTTGGGGTTGTTCCTGGTTAAGAGGACTCACGTTGAGTCCCAGATACTGTTACCCCGGGGTTATGACCCCCGGTACAGCCTGCTTACTTGCCTGCTGCTGCTAAGAGGTAGGAGGGAGTACCCACGGGTCCTGCCGGAGGCTCCGAACACCCCCTGGGCTGGGCTCCCCGTCCCCCCCAGACCGGTGCGGCCGGTTCTCCGAAGAAGATGGCCCCCCATTGGCCTGGCAGGAGACTCCGAACACCCCTTGGGCAGGACTCCCCGTCCCCCCCGGGCCGGTGCGCCCGGTTCTCTGAAGAGGATGGCCCCCCACTGGCCTTGCAGGAGACTCCGAACACCCCCTGGGCAGGACTCCCCGTCCCCCCCGGGCCGGTGCGCCCGGTTCTCTGAACAAGATGGCCTCCCATTGGCCTGGCAGGAGACTCCGAACACCCCCTGGGCAGGACTCCCCGTACCCCCCGGGCCGGTGCGCCCGGTTCTCTGAAGAAGATGGCCCCCCACTGGCCTTGCAGGAGACTCCGAACACCCCCTGGACAGGACTCCCCGTCCCCCCCAGGCCGGTGCGCCCGGTTCTCTGAAGAAGATGGCCCCCCATTGGCCCTGGCAGGAGACTCCGAACACCCCCTAGGCAGGACTCCCCGTCACCCCCGGGCCGGTGTGCCTGGTTCTCTGAAGAAGATGGCCCCCCACTGGCCTTGCAGGAGACTCCGAACACCCCCTGGGCAGGACTCCCCGTCCCCCCCGGGCCGGTGCGCCCGGTTCTCTAAAGAAGATGGCCCCCCATTGGCCTGGCACGAGACTCCGAACACCCCCTAGGCACGACTCCCCGTCCCCCCCGGGCCGGTGCGCCCGGTTCTCTGAAGAAGATGGCCCCCCAGTGGCCTTGCACGGGACTCCGAACACCCCCTGGGCAGGACTCCCCGTCACCCCCAGGCCGGTGCGCCCGGTTTTCTGAAGAAGATGGCCCCCCATTGCCCTGGCAGGAGGCTCCGAACACCCCCTTGGCAGGACTCCCCGTCCCCCCCGGGCGGGTGCGCCCGGATCTTTGAAGAAGATGGCCCCCCATTGGACTGGCAAGAGACTCCGAACACCCCCTGGGGAGGACTCCCTGTCCCCCCCGGGCCGGTGCGCCCGGTTCTTTGAAGAAGATGGCCCCCCGTAGGCCTGGCAGGAGGCTCCGAACACCGCCTGGGCAGGACTCCCCGTCCCCCCCAGGCCGGTGCGCCCGGTTCTCCGAAGATATTGGCCCCCCGTAGGCCTGGCAGGAGGCTCCGAACACCCCTTCGGCTGGACTCCCCGTCCCCCCCGGGCCGGTGCGCCCGGTTCTCTGAAGAAGATGGCCCCCCACTGGCCTTGTAGGAGACTCCGAACACCCCCTGGGCTGGACTCCCCGTCCCCCCCAGGCCGGTGCGCCCGGTTCTCTAAAGAAGATGGCCCCCCATTGGCCTGGCAGGAGACTCCGAACACCCCCTGGGCAGGACTCCCCGTCCCCCCCGGGCCGGTGCGCCCGGTTCTCTGAAGAAGATGGCCCCCCATTGGCCTTGCAGGAGACTCCGAACACCCCCTGGGCAGGACTCCCCGTCCCCCCCAGGCCGGTGCGCCCGGTTCTCTAAAGAAGATGGCCCCCCTTTGGCCCTGGCAGGAGACTCCGAACACCCCCTGGGCAGGACTCCCCGTCCCCCCCGGGCCGGTGCGCCCGGTTCTCTGAACAAGATGGCCTCCCATTGGCCTGGCAGGAGACTCCGAACACCCCCTGGGCAGGACTCCCTGTACCCCCGGGCCGGTGCGCCCGGTTCTCTGAAGAAGGTGGCCCCCCGTAGGCCTGGCAGGAGGCTCCGAACACCCCTTGGGCTGGACTCCCCGTCCCCCCTAGGCCGGTGCGCCCGGTTCTCTGAAGAAGGTGGCCCCCCGTAGGCCTGGCAGGAGGCTCCGAACACCCCTTGGGCTGGACTCCCCGTCCCCCCCAGGCCGGTGCGCCCGGTTCTCTGAGGAAGATGGCCCCCCATTGGCCTGGCAGAAGGCTCTGACCACCCCCTGGGCAGGACTTCCCATCCCCCCAGGCCGGTGTGCCCGGTTCTACGTCCCCACAGGCCCTGCAGGACGCTCCGACCACCCCCTGGGCTGGACTCCCCATCCCCCCAGGCCGGTGGGCCCGGTTGTCCATCCCCGCAGGCCGTGCAGGAAACTCCGACCACCCCCTGGGCTGGACTCCCCATCCCCCCAGGCCGGTGTGCCCGGTTCTACGCCCCCACAGGCCCTCCAGGACGCTCCGACCACCCCCTGGGCAGGACTCCCCGTCCCCCCAGGCTGGTGTGCCTGGTTCTACGTCCCAGGCCGGTGGGCCCGGTTGTCCATCCCCGCAGGCCCTGCAGGACGCTCCGACCACCCCCTGGGCTGGACTCCCCATCCCCCCAGGCTGGTGTGCCCGTTTCTACGTCCCCACAGGCGCTGCAGGACGCTCCGACCACCCCCTGGGCTGGACTCCCCATCCCCCCAGGCCGGTGTGCCCGGTTCTACGCCCCCACAGGCCTTGCAGGACGCTCCGACCACCCCCTGGGCTGGACTCCCCATCCCCCCAGGCCGGTGTGCCCGGTTCTACGCCCCCACAGGCCCTGCAGGACGCTCCGACCACCCCCTGGGCAGGACTCCCCATCCCCCCCGGCCGGTGGGCCCGGTTGTCCATCCCCGCAGGCCCTGCAGGAAACTCCGACCACCCCCTGGGCTGGACTCCCCATCCCCCCAGGCCGGTGTGCCCGGTTCTACGCCCCCACAGGCCCTGCAGGACGCTCCGACCACCCCCTGGGCTGGACTCCCCATCCCCCCAGGCCGGTGTGCCCGGTTCTACGCCCCCACAGGCCCTGCAGGACGCTCCGACCACCCCCTGGGCAGGACTCCGCGTCCCCCCAGGCCGGTGGGCCCGGCTGTCCATCCCCGCAGGCCCTGCAGGAAACTCCGACAACCCCCCGGGCTGGACTCCCCATCCCCCGAGGCCGGTGTGCCCGGTTCTACGTCCCCACTGGCCCTGCAGGACGCTCCGACCACCCCCTGGGCTGGACTCCCCATCCCCCCCGGCCGGTGGGCCCGGTTGTCCATCCCCGCAGGCCCTGCAGGAAACTCCGACCACCCCCTGGGCTGGACTCCCCATCCCCCCAGGCCGGTGTGCCCGGTTCTACGCCCCCACAGGCCCTGCAGGACACTCCGACCACCCCCTGGGCAGGACTCCCCGTCCCCCCAGGCCGGTGGGCCCGGTTGTCCATCCCCGCAGGCCCTGCAGGAAACTCCGACCACCCCCTGGGCTGGACTCCCCATCCCCCCAGGCCGGTGTGCCCGGTTCTACCTCCCCACAGGCCCTGCAGGACACTCCGACCACCCCCTGGGCTGGACTCCCCGTCCCCCCCGGCCGGTGGGCCCGGTTGTCCATCCCCGCAGGCCCTGCAGGAAACTCCCACCACCGCCTGGGTTGGGCTCCCCATCCCCCCAGGCCGGTGTGCCCGGTTCTACGCCCCCACAGGCCCTGCAGGACGCTCCGACCACCCCCTGGGCAGGACTCCCCGTCCCCCCAGGCCGGTGGGCCCGGTTGTCCATCGCTACAGGCCCTGCAGGAAACTCCGACCACCCCGTGGGCTGGACTCCCCATCCCCCCAGGCCGGTGTGCCCGGTTCTACGTCCCCACAGGCCCTGCACGACGCTCCGACCGCCCCCGGCAGGACTCCCCATCCCCCAGGCCGGTGGGCCCGGTTGTCCATCCCCGCAGGCCCTGCGGGAAACTCTGGCCACCCGCTGGGCTGGACTCCCCATCCCCCCAGGCCGGTGTGCCGGTTCACGCCCCCACAGGCCTTGCAGGACGCTCCGACCACCCCCTGGGCAGGACTCCCCGTCCCCCCAGGCCGGTGGGCCCGGTTGTCCATCCCCGCAGGCCCTGCAGGAAACTCCGACCACCCTTTGGCCGGGACTCCCCATCCCCCCAGGCCGGTGTGCCCGGTTCTACGTCCCCACAGGTCCTGCAGGACGCTCCGACCACCCCCTGGGCAGGACTCCCCATCCCCCCAGGCCGGTGGGCCCGGTTGTCCATCCCCGCAGGCCCTGCAGGAAACTCCGACCACCCCCTGGGCTGGACTCCCCATCCCCCCAGGCCGGTGTGCCCGGTTCTACGTCCCCACAGGCCCTGCAGGACACTCCGACCACCCCCTGGGCAGGCCTCTCCATCCCCCCGGGGCGGTGTGCCCGAATCTACCTCCCCACAGGCCCAGCAGGACACTCCGACCAACCCCTGGGCTGGACTCCCCATCCCCCCAGGCCGGTGTGCCCGAATCTACCTCCCCACAGTCCCTGCAGAACACTCCGACCACCCCCTGGGCAGGACTCCCCATCCCCCCAGGCCGGTGCGCCCGGTTGTCCATCCCCGCAGGCCCTGCAGGAAACTCCGACCACCCCCTGGGCTGGACTCCCCATCCCCCCAGGCCGGTTTGCCCGGTTCTACGTCCCCACAGGCCCTGCAGGACGCTCCGACCACCCCGTGGGCAGGGCTCCCAATCCCCCAAGGCCGGTGGGCCCGGTTGTCCATCCCCGCAGGCCCTGCAAGAAACTCCGACCACCCCCTGGGCTGGACTCCCCGTCCCCCCAGGCCGGTGTGCCCGGTTCTACGTCCCCACAGGCCCTGCAGGACACTCCGACCACCCCCTGGGCAGGACTCCCCATCCCCTTAGGCCGGTGGGCCCAGTTGTCCATCCCTGCAGGCCCTGCAGGAAACTCCGACCAACCCCTGGGCTGGACTCCCCATCCCCCCAGGCCGGTGTGCCCGGTTCTACGTCCCCACAGGCCCTGCAGGACACTCCGACCACCCCCTGGGCAGGACTCCCCGTCCCCCCGGGGCGGTGTGCCCGAATCTACCTCCCCACAGGCCCAGCAGGACACTCAGACCACCCCCTGGGCAGGACTCCCCGCCCCCCCAGGCCGGTGGGCCCGGTTGTCCATCCCCGCAGGCCCTGCAGGAAACTCCGACCACCCCCTGGGCGGGACTCCCCATCCCCCCAGGCCGGTGTGCCCGGTTCTACGTCCCCACAAGCCCTGCAGGACGCTCCTACCACCCCTTGGGCAGGACTCCCCATCCCCCCAGGCCGGTGGGCCCAGTTGTCCATCCCCGCAGGCCCTGCAGGGCGCTCTAACCACCCCCATGGGCTGGACTCCCCATCCACGCAGGCCGGTGTGCCTGGTTCTACGTCCCCACAGGCCCTGCAGGACACTCCGACCACCCCCTGGGCAGGACTCCCCGTCCCCCCGGGGCGGTGTGTCCGAATCTACGTCCCCACAGGCCCAGCAGGACACTCCGACCAACCCCTGGGCAGGACTCCCCATCCCCCCAGGCCGGTGTGCCCGAATCTACCTCCCCACAGGCCCTGCAGGACACTCCGACCACCCCCTGGGCAGGACTCCCCATCCCCCCAGGCCCTTGCGCCCGGTTGTCCATCCCCGCAGTCCCTGCAGGAAACTCCGACCACCCCTTGGGCGGGACTCCCCATCCCCCCAGGGCGTCGTGCCCGGTTCTACGTCCCCACAGGCCCTGCAGGACGCTCCGACCACCCCCTGGGCGGAACTCCCCGTCCCCCCAGGCCGGTGTGCCCAAATCTACCTCCCCACAGGCCCAGCGATGCACTCCGACCACCCCCTGGGCAGCACTCCCCGTCCCCCCAGGCTGGTGTGCCCGAATCTACATCCCCACAGGCCCTGCAGGACGCTCCGACCACCCCCTGGGGCAGGACTCCCCATCCCCCCAGGCCGGTGTGCCCGATTCTACCTCCCCGCAGGCCCTACGGGACACTCCGACCACCCCCTGGGCAGGGCTCCCCGTCCCCCAGGCTGGTGTACCCGGTTCTTCATCCCCGCAGGCCCTGCAGGACACTCCGACCACTAACCGCTGCCCACTGCCCCCAGGCAGTGGGGCAGTGTATTGCAGGCGTTCTACTGCCCACTGCCCCCAGGCAGTGACGCAGTGCATCGCAGGAGTTGCACTGCCCGCTCCTCCCAGGCAGTGAGGCGGTGTATTGCGGGAGTTCCACTGCCCACTGCCCCCAGGCAGTGAGGCAGTGCATTGCAGGAGTTCCACTGTCCACTTCCCCCAGGCAGTGGGACAGAGCATTGCATGAGTTCCACTGCCCACTGCCCCCAGGCAGTGAGGCAGTGCATTGCAGGAGTTGCACTGCCTGCTGCCCGAGGGCAGTGAGGCAGTGCATTGCAGGAGTTGCACTGCCCACTGCCCCCAGGCAGTGAGGCAGTGCATTGCAGGAGTTGCACTGCCCACTGTTCCCAGGCAATGGGGTAGTGCATTGCAGGAGTTGCACTGCCCACTCCTCCCAGGCAGTGGGGCGGTGTATTGCGGGAGTTCCACTGCCCACTGCCCCCAGGCAGTGAGGCAGCGCATTGCAGGAGTTCCACTGTCCACTTCCCCCATGCAGTGGGGCAGAGCATTGCAGGAGTTCCACTGCGCACTGCCCATGGGCAGTGAGGCAGTGCATTGCAGGAGTTGCACTGCCTGCTGCCCGAGGGCAGTGCGGCAGTGCATTGCAAAAGTTGCACTGCCCACTTCCCCCAGCCAGTGAGGCAGTGCATTGCAGGAGGTGCACTGCCCACTGCCCCCAGGCAGTGCGGCAGTGGATTGCAGGAGTGGCACTGCCCGCTGCCCCCAGGGCAGTCAGGCAGTGCATTGCAGGACCTGCACTGCCCACTGCCCCCGGGCAGTGAGGCAGTGCATTGCAGGAGTTGCACTGCCCACTGCCCCCAGGGCAGTCAGGCAGTGCATTGCAGGAGTTGCACTGCCCACTGCTCCCAGGCGGTGAGGCAGTGCATTGCAGGGGTTCAACTGCCCACTGCCCCGAGGCAGTGAGGCAGTGCATTGCAGGTGTTGCACTGCCCGCTGCCCCCAGGCAGCGGGGTAGTGCACTGCAGGAGCTGCACTGCCTACTGCCCGAGGGCAGCGAGGCAGTGCATTGCAGAAGTTGCAATGCCCACTGCCCCCAAGCAGTGCGGCAGTGTATGGCAGGAGTTGCGCTGCCCACTGCCCCCAGGCAGTGGGGCAGAGCATTGCAGGAGTTCCACTGCCCAATGCCCCAGGGCAGTGAGATAGGGCATTGCAGGAGTTGCGTTGCCCCCTGCCCCCGGGCACTGGGGCCGAGCATTGCAGGAATTCCACTGCCCACTGCCCCCAGGCAGTGAGGCAGTGCATTGCAGGAGTTGCACTGCCTACTGCCCGAGGGCAGTGAGGCAGTGCATTGCAGGAGTTGGCTACTCATTTGTCCCCCTAGTGCCCTTCCGCGACCAGTGCCAGCTCTCCCCGACGGCGCTGAGTGACTGGTTGCAGGACCGGGCCTCCATACCGGCGCAAGCCATCTACGAGGCCCGCTGGGGGGTAAACTTCATGCCAGGGGGGGGCCTCCCCCTGGACTGGTTCGACCACGACCAGCAGCGCCACATCACGGCGCATCGCATGGACAACGTCCCGACCATGGCCGTCCTAGCCCACCGTTCCTCCCACCGGGGCACGGTGCTGGATACAACGTGCCTCCTGTGCGGGACACAGCGGGACAGCGCCCCACCTGTGGGCCTGCTCGGCTCAATCGCACGAGTGGGGGCCAGCCCGCCGGCGCCTCGCAGCGTGGCTCGACCAGAAGGTGGGGCCACGGGCGGCCCCAGTGCGTCACCAGCTGTGGGAACCGACTGTGCTGGAGCAGTGGGCGGCAGCCCTGCGGACCCCCTCCATGCAGCTGGCCCACCTGGAGTGTACGGGGCCCCACTCGTTGGGCACGGAGTTCCTCCGCCACGTCGTGGAGGAGTCCATACGGATCTGGTACGCCCACGCCAAGGCGCGTGCCACACTGCTGAAGGCCCGCCTGGGCCCGGGCAGCACGATGGTGTGGGCGTTGCAGGAGCTGCGCCTGCACCAGCAAGCACAAAGGGAAGGGGTGCAGCGGGAGCTCCTGGAATAAGCGCGGTCGCCAGAGGCGAACTCACCAGGTCTCCCCGACTCCCCCTCGCCCTGCCAAGGCCTACACACTTACGCATAGCGCGCACACAACACACACAGCCTAGCCCGTTTACCTGTACCCGTGGGTAGACATCCCGGCCTTTTGCCCTTTGGTAACAGCGCTTTCGGCACACCACACCACACCACACCACACCATACAACACAACACAACACAACACAACACAACACAACACAACACAACACAACACAACACAACACAACGCAACGCAACGCAACGCAACGCAACGCAAGGCAACGCAACGCAACGCAACGCAACGCAACGCAACGCAACGCGACGCGACGGGACGCGACGCGACATAACGCAACGCAACGCAACGCAACGCAACGCAACGCACCCCATCGCACCGCACCGCACCGCAACGCAACGCAACTCAACGCAACGCAACGCGACGCGACACGACGCGACGCGACGCGACGCGACGCAACGCACCGCACCGCACCGCACCGCAGCGCAGCGCAGCGCAGCGCAGCACAACGCAACGCAACGACACACAACGCAACGCAACGCAACGCAACGCAACGCAACGCAACGCAACGCAACGCAACGCAACGCAACACAACACAACACAACTCTTGTTTTTTTTTTCTACTAAAAGCATATGTTTACCATTCTTTGTCGGGCAGTTCTGTCTGTTTTATTTTTTTTGTGTCTGAGCGCAAATCAAGATGGGTGATTTCAACAACGGACCGGGAGCAAAAATGCTCAACATGTAGATCCGCATCAAGCGGGGCGACCGGTATACCCCGGTCCACACGGCCCGGCCGGACCTCGCGGACCACGGGGCCACTCTCACCCCGCTTGGGGGTACACCCTTGAGCATCGCCACGCCCATGGTGGCCAAGGCCACCTACAACAAGGCCTGGGCAGGGCTGGTCGTGGTCCCCTTGGCCCTAGGGGCCCAACAGCTCAAGGACGCCAACTAGAAGGGCTGGAGTGTGACCTGGGTGAGCTACGTCAGGGCCCTCCAGCCGGTCCGCTCCAAAGGGTTCAAAGTCCTGGGAGCGCGGGCCCAAGCCCTGCGTGACTGGATAGTCCCCAGGCTCACCGGCGAACGACCGGCGGGGACCCCTTCCCTCACCATTGTCTTCAGCCTCATAGGGCGCGACGTGCGTGCCGCCCAAGAGGCGGCCAACACCTCGGCACCGGACGTGAGCCCCCAAGGCGAGCCTACTCCTGCTGAACCAAGCCCAGAGCCGGAGGACCACGGCTCCTCGCCGTCCCAGAATTGAGGGCATGCCGGAGGACCTGCATGCCGTCGCGTACCTGTGGCTCATTGTCCGCGGCAGTTACTTGCGGCAACGCCTGCTGGCGTCACGTGGCGGCGCGATGCCCCACAATCCTCATCCTGGCCGAGGCGCAGTCCAAGGCAGGCCCTAAGGACACCCCTTTCCTGGACTACACCCGGCACGTCGTGCTCCCCGCCCATGGAAAGACGGGGGCGGGTCTCGACATGTATGTCCGCGTCGGGACTACCACCCGGGCAACCCTACTCTGGGGCAAGGAGGACGCGAACGCCCTCCTCATGGAGGTGCTAACCTCGTGGGGTAAGCATCACGTGCTGGTGCCCATGCCCCCCAAATCAACATTGGCGTTGAGCCATATGTGCGGTCCCTGAGGTTGAAGGCCCGCAGGAACGCGCGGTAGCCTGTATCATCGGGGCGCGGAGTTCCCCGGTACGCCGGTCGGGCCGCTGAGTTGGTGTCGGTCACCACCAGAATGGTCGCCGGGTCCACGATGCAGGTGACCTCTCACTAGATGGCCGCCCACCATCGTCGACCTGCACCCGGTCCCGCAGGGGACGTACTCCTGCTTCCAAGGGACCGCGCGCTCCCGCATCGACACGGCCGCCTGCCACAGTGAGGCGCAATTCACCATAGCTTCCTATCACAACCGGGGAAGCACCCACCTCTCAAACCACCATGTCCGTCCGGCTGGACAAACCCAGTCCCCATACGGTCTCCCGTACGCCGGAGTACCACTTCGGCCCAGTGGCTCGGTCCCAAGCGGATGCAGCTGATTTCCAGAGCTCAGTGCTCCGCAGGAGAAACATACACCCCCAACTCGCCCCGGCCCAATGGCTGAAAGGCTTGCAGCGGGCAATCTATGATTGGGCCCACACCACGGGCAGGGTTCGGGCCCTCCGCTTACGGCACTACCGCCTCCGGGCACGCCCCGGGGAGCGAGCCCCTCCCTCGAAGACTCCCCAACCGCCTTTCCCGGCGCGTAGTATGCTCCGCTCCATGCGACGTTTTACGGCGGCGGCCCAAAACATGCTGGGCAACTCCGTAGCGGTGGGGCACGCCCTCAAAAGGAGCCTTGTAGCTCTGGGGGAAGCCCAGCGCCAGCAGAGCCTCCGGGATATCAAGCGGTGGGCCCTCCGGTGTACGCAGGAGACCGGCAACCTCCAGCACACCCCGGAGCAGTGGAGGGAGGTGCAACGGCGCAGCCAGGCCCCCCCGCGGGATATCTCGGAAATCCCCTTGGACAAGAAGGTGCTCCCGAACCCCACGGAGACATTGTCTGCCCTGTATTTGAGCCGCATGCGGCTCGAGGGCCACAACTACCGAAACCGGGACGACCCCGAACAGTGGGCCCATTTCAAACGATACCTAGAGCTCTTGCCACAGCATGCCCCGCCGGCCCGGGAAGCCTATGTTCAGCCTCGCCACCTTTGGGAGGTGCAATCCGGCAAAGCCCGCAGCCCAAACCTCCGCCTGCCCGAGGCGGACGTCTGCATCGACATCTCCTGGTACCGGCACGTGATGGAGGCGGACCAGGTGGCCCTTTGCGCCGTCATGCGCAGTCCCCTTGTGTGCCGCATGGTGAGCAGGCGTGGGCGGGTTACCCTGGTCCTTAAAAACCCGGACCAACCCGTCCACGAGGCCAACCTCCGGGGCATCACCATCTCCTCCCACGTCTCAAAGCTGGAGCCCACGGCCTTCTATGCCCTGGCGACGGCTATCTACGAGCGGGCTTTGGGGGGCCCTGTCTCGGAGGAGGCATGCGGGGAGTGTCCCTCCAGGAAGTGGTCCGCACGGTGCACATGAAGTTAGACCTCGCCAAACTTCAGCACCGGGTGGTGGAAATCCTGATCACGGACCTTGCAAAGTTCTTCGACGTGATCGCCCAAGACGTCCACCCAATCGTGGGAGCCCGAGTGGGCCTAGGGGAGGCAGACCACCTCGCCACCCACACGGAAGGATTCTCGTCTACCCTGCCCTTGGGCCCCTGGCAGTCGAGTACCTTGACCCAGCTCTTGGGTACTCCCCAGGGCACTATCCAAGGGGTCCATGTGGGCGCCACGGCGGCCCTCCCGTTCCTGCGCTTCATGGACATCGCATACAGGGCCTTTGCGGTGGAGCTGTTTCGCTTCCCGGGGCTCATGGGGGTGAACGACACGATCGTCCTCCTGGAGCGGGGCGACGGCCGCCCTATACAGGGGTTCTTGCTGGATCAGCGAACACACTACCAGGGTATCTTGTGGGTAGATGTCCCGGACCGCAAAATCCAGCATGGGTCGACATCAGAGCCCCAGCCCCTGCGATCGCCCACTCCGGCGGCCGTGGCCCGTCACGTGGGCCGCGCGTGGGTGACGGATAGCCCGGAGCAACGAGAGGAGGCGTTGGCCGGGGCCCCGTAAATCCAGCCCTCCCAAGTTCTCCGCTATACGGGGACGGACATCTACCTCCAGGGCACACCCACGGCCCCCCGAAACCTGCCGGAGATCCGGGCGGCAGTCTAGAGGCAGCTCCGCCCCAGGCGGCTCTCCCCGGACACGGCCATGATGGTGCTGATGGCAAAGCTCCCGAGCAAGTTGCTCCCCCTGGCCAGCGTCTACCGCCCCACGGCCCAAGTGCACGCGGCCAACGATGCCCTCATGGTGAGGGCATGCAAGCACATGACGGGAGTCTGCCGCCATGTCCACACTGAAGCACTCTGGGGGCCTTGGGAGCATGGCTGCCAGGGTTTGAACCGATCCTCACACTCGTGGCACACCGCGGTCGTCTGGGAGTGGGTTCGGCAGGGGGCCTGGGCCAAGGAGGAATTCCGGGACTCATAGTCCTATGCCCTCCAAGCACACCGGGCGCTCACAAGGGGGGTGTCCAGCGGTGCTTACCCCAGGGCAGTACACCCACCACCCGAGTGGTGCCCCCACCTCATCGCTATGGTGCAGCGGGTAGTGGATGACGTGGCCATGCCCATGTGGATGCCGGGCCCCTGCTCAGGAACGTCCCCCATCTTGGTACGGGGCCTAGGCGGACCCCGGGCAGGGGTAGCGGCGGCTCTTGCCCCCCAGGTGGAGGTGTACCCAACCCAGTACGGCGATGTCGTGCAGGTGATCATCCCCCCAACAATCTACGAAACGGTGCAGGCCCTGGGATACCACCACCTGGGTGACCTGTACACTGAGGACCACCGTGTCAAACGGGAGCGTACCCTAAAGGAACCCGCAAGGGTATCCCTGGCCTTAGGGCATGGCTGACCCGCCACGACGCCGTCCTGGCGCCCCTGCTGAGGGTGCCCCCACCGCGGTGGCAGAATGCGCCCAAGGACTGGATCCCGGGCGCCGTGCCCGTGCACCTGGAGGAAGTGGTCATCGGAGGCCGAGTGGCCAAGACCACCCGGATGGAAACCGTGTACCACGGGGGATATCCAATCAAGGTGACCATGGCCATGAAGGATACCATGGAGGCCGCGGACTAGGCGCCGGAACTCCGGGTGTGCTGCCAGCCCCTAGGCACACTGCCGAGCGACACCAGACTGCACCGCCTCCTAGTGGCCCTTCTAGGCGTTCAAGCGCAGGTCAATGCGCCCCTGCCACCACGTGTCACTGGCCCATCTGCGGAGCGCGGGGGTTTGGGCGCCCACCATCGTGTGGATGTCCGCGCCCCCGGCCGACGCATACTGGCACTGAACCCAGGCGTCGCAGGCCTCCCTAATCACCGTCACCACGGCGTTGCCGCCGTGTCTTTGGATAGCCATAGCCCTGGCTGCAGTGGCAAAATTCAAGTACCCTGCGGAGTGTGTAGCGCACAGGTGCCCGGGGCACCCGAACAAGGGGTCCTTGTACTACCCACTCAATACGGCGGGGACAGTACCGGCGGAGCTCGCCCCTACACTAGGCCGAGCAGGCCCAGAGGTGGGGCGCCGTCTCGGGTTGCGCCCCACAGAGGAGACACGTTGTGTCCAGCACCGTGTCTCGCCGGGAGGACCGGTGGGCCATGACAGTCATCGTAGGGATGTTCTCCATGCGGTGCGCCGTGATGTGGCGCTGCTGGTCACTATCAAACCAGTTGAGGGGGAGTCCACCTCCCGACATGTAGTTCACTCCCCGCCGGGCCTCATAGCCAGCCCGCGCCGGTATGGAGGCCCAATCCTGCAACCAGTCGCTCAGTGCCGTTGGGGAGAGCTGACACTGGTCCCGGTAGGTCACCGGGGGGAGGAAGGAGAAGGGGGCGCCGGAGGAGCCATGTCAGGTCTACCTCTGGCGGTTCCTGCGTCGCTGCATCAACACGAACGTTCAGGTCCATTATCCAATGCGACGGCGTGGTAACCACATTGATGGCCGGCTTCGGGGAGAGGCGTTTGCCTCCCAGGACAACGGTGTAGAGGTGATGAATGCCATCTCCACAATGGCCCCCCTCCTGGTACGTGCGGAGAGCCCCCACCGCCGCCTCGGAGTCCGGCACCAGCCAATATACCCCTGGCTGTTGCGCCAGTCTGCGGACGTACGAGAGGAGGATCATGGCCTCCCCTTCCTCGGAGGTGCCTACCCCCGAGGCCACGTGGGCTCGGTAGGCCGCGGGTCCGCTCTGGGCGACTTCTGCCATTGCCATGCCTGCCTGCGTGGTTCCGGCATCCACTGCGGCGACGGCGCCGCGGAGAGTGACCAGCGCCGGCAGGTCATGGAACCAAATGCCCGGCTTGACCTCGGGGGCCAGCACTTGCGGGGGGTCGGTAGCCCGGCCGTGCGGCACCAGGAGGGCTAGGTCTCCATGGTGCTCCCGGAGGTGGGTTCGCAGTCCCATGAGTGGGAGCCAGCCCGCCGGCGACTCGCGGAGTGGCTCGACCAGAAGGTGGGGACACGGGCGGCCCCGGTGCACCACCAGCTGTGGGAGCCGGCTGTACTGGAGCAGTGGGCAGCAGCCTTGCGGACCCCCTCCATGCAGCGGGCCCACATGGAGTGCTCAGGGCCCCACGCGCTGGGGACAGAGTTGATACGTCACGTGATCGAGGAGTCCATTAGAGTCTGGTACGCCCACGCCAAGGCGCGTGCCACGTTGCTAAAAGCCCGCCTGGGCCCAGGCAGCACGATGGCGTGGGTGTTGCAGGAGCTACGCCTGCACCAGCAAGCGGAGAGAGAGGGAGTATAGCGGGAGCTCCTAGGATGACGACAATCACCAGGGGGGTGACGTCCAGGTTCCCCCGACTCCCCCTCTTTCCGCCCCAAACACACACACTTACGCGCAACGCGCACACAAGACACACAGCCCTCCCGTTTACCTGTACCCGTGGGTAGACATCCCGGCCATTGCCTTTTGGTAATAGCGCCTTCGGCACACCACACCACACCTGACCACGCCGTCACATTGGATCACGGACCTCAACGTCCGTGTGGATGCGGCAACGCAGGAGCCACCGGAGGTGGACCTGACGTGGCTCCTCAGGCGCCCGTACTCTTTCCTCCCCCCGGTACCCTACCGGAACCAGGGTCAGCTCTCCCCGTCGGCGCTGAGCGACTGGTTGCAGGATCGGGCCGCGATCCCGGCACAGGCCGGCTATGAGGCCCGATGGGGGGTGAACTATATGCTGGGCGGAGGGCTCCCCCTGGACTGGTTCGACAAGGACCAGCAGCGCCACATCACAGCGCACCTTATGGACAACATCCCTACGATGACAGTCCTGGCCCACCGGTCCTCCCACCGCAACACGGTGCTGGACACGACCTGCCTCCTGTGTGGGGCACAGCCAGAAACGGCGCCTCACCTGTGGGCCTGCTCGGCCCAGGCCCATGTATGGGGGCCCGCCCGCCAAAGGCTCGCGGAGTGGCTGGACCGGAAGCTGGGCAGGCGGGCGACCCTAGTGCGCCACCAGCTGTGGGAGCCGGCAGCCCTAGAGCAGTGGTCGGCGGCCCTGCGGACCCCCTCCATGCAGCGGGCCCACCTGGAGTGCGCGGGGCCCAACGCGCTGGGCACTGAGTTTATCCGAAACGTTGTGGAGGAGTCCATCAGGGTCTGGTACGCTCACGCGAAGGCGCGCACCACACTGCTAAAGGCCCGCTTGGGCCAGGGCAGCACCATGGCGTGGGCGTTGCAGGAGCTGCGCCTGCACCAACAAGCGGAAAGAGAGGGGGTGCAGCGAGAGCTCCTGGAATAACGATGGCCCCCACGGCGGTGCCCGCCAGGTTGTTCCAGCCTCCCCCGATCTCCGCCCAAGAACCACATACCTACACACAGCGCGCACACAACACACACAGCCCATCCCGTTTACCTTTGCCCTTGGGTAGACATCCCGGCCTTTTGCCATTTGGTAATAGCGCCTTCGGCACAACACAACACAACACAACACAACACAACACAACACAACACAACACAACAGAACACAACACAACACAACACAACACAACACAACACAACACAACACAACACAACACAACACAACACAACACAACACAACACAACACAACACAACACAACACAACACAACACAACACAACACAACACAACACAGCACAGCACAGCACAGCATAGCACAGCACAGCACAGCACAGCACAGCACAGCAGAGCACAACACAACACCACAACACAACACAACACAGCACAGCACAGCACAGCACAGCACAGCACAGCACAGCACAGCACAGCACAGCACATCACCACAACACAACACAACCTGAGTACTCCCCAGCTCTACTCACGGGCTAGGTGCCGGGTGCGAAGCCCCCGACGACAGGGCCCGGGCACTGCCAATAGGCGGTGTACTAACAGTGTCGGGTGCGCGCACGTCCCAGTGCCAAGCACCATCCCCAGGGACCCCGCGGCCCCTAGTACCGGCCGCCTCGGCCCTGGGAACGGTCAGCGACCCCCAATAGAGGACGGCTGACCTAGCCTCCCCGTCCGCTCCTCCCCTACACGCCCGCTCACGCACCAGCCCACGCAGGAGCCCGGACATGCGCCCCCCCCGCGCTCCAGCCTCAGCCCCCCCCGCTGCCGCCCCTGCGCGCGCCCCGGTGACCCCCCCATGCGCCCCCCCCTATGAGCGCTCCCTGCTGCCTCCCCTGCCCCACCACGCTCCCTGACCCTGCCCATCTCTCAGGCTGGCAGCGCCCGTGCGGCGCGCCTCCAGGGCCCCGCATCGGCGGCCGGCCGCGAGACATCCGGACCGGTGGAGGCCCCCGGACAGGGGCTTCAACGGAACGGCGGAACCGGGACGGGTGTGCCGGGTGTGTGCGTGGGTGAGGGAGGGGTGAGAGACTGGGGCCCCAGTGGGACGGCCTGCGCCGAGGCCTGAAAGGCCCGTGGCCCGGACATGCGCGGCGGGCCTCAACAACGACCCCCCGCCCTGCAATATGTGGAAGAATATGTAGAGGGATATGTGAAAGAAACCCTGTCCCCGTCCGGCTGGACGCCCCGGTATCGGTATCCAACATCCTTTAGGTACGGTATAAGGCCCCCCGGCCACCACCCCGGCGCCTACACCAGGGAGGGCGTCCGGGAGGGGTAACAGCCCCCGATCCCCCAAAGGCAGCCCCAAAGGTGAGCGCACCACTGGCGGAGCATGTCTGCGGGGTAAACAAATGCGCTGAGTAAAACCCTAATGTAATAATTAGTGCCTACTGCCATAAGTAATGCTTAACCGGGTAAAACGGCCCTCTCCCGGTGCCGGTTTAGTGCGCAGCCCCCAGAGCCGGACCCGACCGGCCGTACTGAGGCGAGCCCAGAAATGGGTATGGCAGGCCAAACTTTAAGTGCTGGTAGCCACGCCTCAGTACACTCCGTGGGCTCATAAGGCCCACGGGGGCCCCAAACACCGTTACGTTCGGGAGTTAAGCCCCGGCGGTGTTTGGGGTTGTTCCTGGTTAAGAGGACTCACGTTGAGTCCCAGATACTGTTACCCCGGGGTTATGACCCCCGGTACAGCCTGCTTACTTGCCTACTGCTGCTAAGAGGTAGGAGGGAGTACCCACGGGTCCTACCGGAGGCTCCGAACACCCCCTGGGCTGGGCTCCCCGTCCCCCCCAGGCCGGTGCGGCCGGTTCTCCGAAGAAGATGGCCCCCCATTGGCCTGGCACGAGACTCCGAACACCCCCTGGGCAGGACTCCCCGTCCCCCCCGGGCCGGTGCGCCCGGTTCTCTGAAGAAGATGGCCCCCCATTGGCCTGGCAGGAGACTCCGAACACCCCCTGGGCAAGACTCCCCGTCCCCCCCGGGCCGGTGCGCCCGGTTCTCTGAAGAAGATGGCCCCCCCTTGGCCTGGCAGGAGACTCCGAACACCCCCTGGGCAGGACTCCCCGTCCCCCCCGGGCCGGTGCGCCCGGTTCTCTGGAGAAGATGGCCCCCCATTGGCCTGGCAGGAGACTCCGGGCACCCCCTGGGCAGGACTCCCCGTCCCCCCCGGGCCGGTGCGCCCGGTTCTCTGAAGAAGATGGCCCCCCATTGGCCCTGGCAGGAGGCTCCGAACACCCCCTAGGCAGGACTCCCCGTCACCCCCGGGCCGGTGCGCCCGGTTCTCTGAAGAAGATGGCCCCCCATTGGCCAGGCAGGAGACTCCGAACACCCCCTGGGCAGGACTCCCCGTCCCCCCCGGGCCGGTGCGCCCGGTTCTCTGAAGAAGATGGCCCCCCATTGGCCTTGCAGGAGACTCCGAACACCCCCTGGGCAGGACTCCCCGTCCTCCCCGGGCCGGTGCGCCCGGTTCTCTGAAGAAGATGGCCCCCCATTGGCCAGGCAGGAGACTCCGAACACCCCTTGGGCAGGACTCCCCGTCCCCCCCGGGCCGGTGCGCCCGGTTCTCTGAAGAAGATGGCCCCCCATTGGCCTTGCAGGAGACTCCGAACACCCCCTGGGCAGGACTCCCCGTCCTCCCCGGGCCGGTGCGCCCGGTTCTCTGAAGAAGATGGCCCCCCATTGGCCTTGCAGGAGACTCCGAACACCCCCTGGGCAGGACTCCCCGTCCCCCCCAGGCCGGTGCGCCCGGTTCTTTGAAGAAGATGGCCCCCCATTGGCCCTGGCAGGAGGCTCCGAACACCCCCTGGGCAGGACTCCCCGTCCCCCCCGGGCCGGTGCGCCCGGTTCTCTGAAGAAGATGGCCCCCCACTGGCCTTGCAGGAGACTCCGAACACCCCCTGGGCAGCACTCCCTGTCCCCCCCGGGCCGGTGCGCCTGGTTCTCAGAAGAAGATGGGCATTGCAGGAGTTGCACTGCCCACTGCTCCCAGGCAGTGAGGCAGTGCGTTGCAGGAGTTGCGCTGCCCACTGCCCCCAGGCGGTGCGGCAGTGTATGGCAGTGAGTTGCACTGCCCACTGCCCCCAGGCAGTGGGGCAGTGCATTGCAGGAGTTGCACTGTCCACTGCCCCCAGGCAGTGGGGCAGTGCATTGCAGGAGTTGCACTGTCCACTGCCCCTAGACAGTGCGGCAGTGTATTGCAGGAGTTGCACTGTCCACTGCCCCCAGGCAGTGGGGCAGTGCATTGCAGGAGTTGCACTGTCCACTGCCCCCAGGCAGTGAGGCAGTGCATTGCGGGAGTTCCACTGCCCACTGCCCCCAGGCGGTGCGGCAGTGTATCGCAGGAGTTGCGCTGCCCACTGCCCCCAGGCAGTGGGGCAGTGCATTGCAGGAGTTGCACTGTCCACTGCCCCCAGGCAGTGGGGCAGTGCATTGCAGGAGTTGCACTGTCCACTGCCCCCAGACAGTGCGGCAGTGTATCACAGGACTTGCACTGCCCACTGCCCCCAGGCAGTGGGGCAGTGCATTGCAGGAGTTGCACTGCCCACTGCCCCCAGGCAGTGGGGCAGTGCATTGCGGGAGTTCCACTGTCCACTGCCCCCAGGCAGTGAGGCAGTGCGTCGTAGGAGTTGCACTGCCCACTGCCCCCAGGCAGTGGGGCAGTGTATTGCAGGAGTTGCACTGCCCACTGCCCCCAGGCAGTGGGGCAGTGCATTGCAGGAGTTGCACTGTCCACTGCCCCCAGCCAGTGAGGCAGTGCATTGCAGGAGTTCCACTGCCTACTGCCCCCAGGCAGTAAGGCAGTGCATTGCAGGAGTTGCATTGCCCACTGCCCCCAAGCAGTGGGGCAGTGCATTGCCGGAGGTCCACTGCCCACTGCCCCCAGGCAGTGCGGCAGTGCATTGCAGGAATTGCGCTGCCCACTGCCCCCAGACAGTGCGGCAGTGTATTGCAGGAGCTGCACCGCCCACTGCCCCCAGGCAGTGAGGCGGTGCATTGCAGGAGTTGCACTGCCCACTGCCCCCAGGCAGTGGGGCAGTGCATTGCAGAAGTTCCACTGCCC
This sequence comes from Eutreptiella sp. 'Long Island Sound 2002', assembly GCA_964036045.1. Taxonomy (NCBI): domain Eukaryota; phylum Euglenozoa; class Euglenophyceae; order Eutreptiales; family Eutreptiaceae; genus Eutreptiella; species Eutreptiella sp. 'Long Island Sound 2002'. Next base: position 42,302,857 of record OZ038392.1, read on the forward strand.
ACTGCCCCTAGGGCAGTGGGGCAGTGCATTGCAGAAGTTGCGCTGTCCACTGCCCCCAGGCAGTGGGGCAGTGCATTGCAGGACTTGCACTGTCCACTGCCCCCAGGCAGTGAGGCAGTGCATTGCAGGAGTTGCGCTGTCCACTGGCCTCGGGCGGTGAGGCAGTGTATTGCAGGAGGTCCACTGCCCAGTGCCCCCAGGCAGTGGGGCAGTGCATTGCAGGAGTTGCACTGTCCACTGCCCCCAGGCAGTGTGGCAGTGCATTGCAGGAGTTGCATTGCCCACTGCCCCCAGACAGTGCGGCACTGTATTGCAGAGGTTGCACTGCCCACTGTCCCCAGGCAGTGCGGCAGTGTATTGCCGGAGGTCCAATGCCCACTGCCCCCAGGCAGTGGGGCAGTGCATTGCAGGAGTTCCGCTGCCCACTGCCCCAAGACAGTGCGGCAGTGTATTGCAGGAGTTGCACTGCCCACTGTCCCCAGGCAGTGAGGCAGTGCATTGCAGGAGTTGCACTGTCCACTGGCCCCAGGCAGTGAGGCAATGCATTGCAGGAGGTCCACTGCCCACTGCCTCCAGGCAGTGAGGCAGTGCATTGCAGGAGTTGCACTGCCCACTGCCCCCAGGCAGTGCGGCACTGTGTTGCCGGAGGTCCACTGCCCACTGCCCCCAGGCAGTGGGGCAGTGCATTGCACGAGTTGCGCTGCCCACTACCCCCAGGCAGTGAGGCAGTGCATTGCAGGAGTAGCACTGTCCACTGCCCCCAGGCAGTGAGGCAGTGCATTGCAGGAATTGCACTGCCCACTGCCCCCAGGGCAGTGAGGCAGTGCATTGCAGGAGTTGCACTGCCCACTGCCCCCAGGCAGTGGGGCAGTGCATTGCAGGAGTTGCACTGTCCACTGCCCCCAGGCAGTGAGGCAGTGCATTGCAGAAGTTGCACTGCCCACTGCCCCCAGGCAGTGGGGCAGTGCATTGCAGGAGTTGCACTGTCCACTGCCCCCAGGCAGTGAGGCAGTGCATTGCAGGAGTTGCACTGCCCGCTACCCCCAGGCAGTGGGGCAGTGCGTTGCAGGAGTTGCACTGTCCACTGCCCCCAGGCAGTGGGGCAGTGCGTTGCAGAAGTTGCACTGTCCACTGGCCCTAGGCAGTGAGGCATTGCATTGCAGGAGTTCCACTGCCCACTGCCCCCAGGGCGGTGAGGCAGTGCATTGCAGAAGTTGCACTGTCGACTGCCCCCAGGCAGTGGGGCAGTGCATTGCAGGAGTTGCACTGTCCACTGCCCCCAGGCAGTGAGGCAGTGCATTGCAGGAGTTGCACTGCCCACTGCCCCCAGGGCAGTGAGGCAGTGCATTGCAGGGGTTCCACTGCCCACTGCCCCCCGGCAGTGGGGCAGTGCATTGCAGAAGTTGCACTGCCCGCTGCCCCCGGGGCAGTCAGGCAGTGCAATGCAGAGGTTGCACTGCCCACTGTCCCCAGGCAGCGGGGCAGTGCACTGCAGGAGTTGCACTGGCCACTGCCCCCAGGCAGTGAGGCAGTGCATTGTTGGAGTTGCGCTGCCCACTGCCCCCAGGCAGTGCGGCAGTGCATTGCAGGGGTTCCACTGTCCACTGCCCCCAGGCAGTGAGGCAGTGCATTGCAGGAGTTCCACTGCCCACTGCCCCCAGGCAGTCAGGCAGTGCATTGCAGCAGTTGCACTGCCCACTGCCCCCAGGCAGTGAGGCAGTGCATTGCAGGAGGTCCACTGCCCACTGCCCCCAGGCAGTGGGGCAGTGCATTGAAGGAGGTCTACTGCCCACTGCCCCCAGGCAGTGAGGCAGTGTGTTGCAGGAGGTCCACTGCCCACTGCCCCCAAACAGTGAGGCAGTGCATTGCAGGAGGTCCACTGCCCACTGCCCCCAGGCAGTGAGGCAGTGCATTGAAGGAGGTCCACTGCCCACTGCCCCCAGGCAGTGAGGCAGTGTGTTGCAGGAGGTCCACTGCCCACTGCCCCCAGGCAGTGGAGCAGTGCATTGAAGGAGGTCCATTGCCCACTGCCCCCACGCAGTGCGGCAGTGTATTGCAGGAGGTCCACTGCCCACTGCCCCCAGGCAGTGAGGCGGTGTGTTGCAGGAGGTCCACTGCCCACTGCCCCCAGGCAGTGGGGCGGTGTATTGCAGGAGTTGCACTGCCCACTGCCCCCGGGCAGTGAGGCAGTGCATTGCAGGAGTTCCACTGCCCACCGCCCCCAGGCAGTGGGGCAGTGCATTGCAGGAGTTGCACTGTCCACTGCCCCCAGGCAGTGGGGCAGTGCATTGCAGGAGTTGCACTGCCCACTGCCCGAGGCAGTGTGGCAGTGCATTGCAGGAGTTGCACTGCCCACTGCCCCCAGGCAGTGCGACAGTGTATTGCCGGAGGTCCACTGCTTGCTGCCCCCAGGCAGTGAGGCAGTGCATTGCACGAGTTCCGCTGCCCACTGCCCCCAGATAGTGCGGCAGTGCGTCGCAGGAGTTGCACTGCCCACTGCTCCCAGGGCAGTGAGGCAGTGCATTGCAGGGGTTCCACTGCCCACTGCCCCCCGGCAGTGGGGCAGTGCATTGCAGGAGTTGCACTGCCCACTGCCCCCAGGCAGTGAGGCAGTGCATTGCGGGAGTTGCACTGCCCACTGCCCCCCGGCAGTGCGGCAATGTATTGCCGGAAGTCCACTGCCCACTGCTCCGAGGCAGTGCGGCAGTGTATTGCAGGAGTTGCGCTGCCCACCGCCTCCAGACAGTGCGGCTGTGTATAGCAGGGGTTACACTGCCCACTGCCCCCAAGTAGTGAGGCAGTGCATTGCAGGAGGTCCACTGCCCACTGTCCCCAGGCAGTGAGGCAGTGCATTGCGGGAGTTGCTCTGCCCACTGCCCCCCGGCAGTGCGGCAATGTATTGCCGGAGTTCTACTGCCCACTGCTCCACGGCAGTGCGGCAGTGCATTGCAGGAGTTGCGCTGCCCACTGCCCACAGACAGCGCGGCAGTGTATTGCAGGAGTTACACTGCCCACTGCCCCCAAGTAGTGAGGCAGTGCATTGCAGGGGTTCCACTGCCCACTGCCCCCAGGCAGTGGGGCAGTGCATTGCAGAAGTTCCAGTGCCCACTGCCCCCAGGCAGTGGGGCAGTGCATTGCAGGAGTTGCACTGTCCACTGCCCCCAGGCAGTGGGGCAGTGTATTGCAGGACTTGCACTGCACACTGCCCCCAGGCAGTGAGGCAGTGCATTGCAGAAGTTGCACTGTCCACTGCCCCAGGGCAGTGAGGCAGTGCATTGCAGGAGTTGCGCTGCCCAATGCCCCCAGACAGTGCGGTAGTGTATTGCACGCGTTGCACTGCCCACTGCCCCCAGGCAGTGGGGCAGTGCATTGCAGGAGTTGCGCTGCCCACTGCCCCAAGGCAGTGAGGCGGTGCATTGCAAGAGTAGCACTGCCCGCTGCCCCCAGGCAGTGAGGCAGTACATTGCAGAAGTTGCACTGTCCACCGCCCCTAAGGCAGTGAGGCAGTGCATTGCAGGAGTTGCACTGCCCACTGCCCCCAGGCAGTGAGGCAGTGCGTTGCAGGAGTTGCACTGCCTACTGCCCCAGGGCAGTGAGGCAGTGCATTGCAGGAGTTGCACTGCCCACTGCCCCCAGGCAGTGGGGTAGTGCATTGCAGAAGTTGCACTGTCCACTGCCCCCAGGCAGTGAGGCAGTGCATTGCAGAAGCTGCACTGTCCACTGCCCCCAGGCAGTGAGGCAGTGCATTCTAGGAGTTCCACTGGCCACCGCTCCCAGGCAGTGAGGCAGTGCATTGCCGGAGTTCCACTGCCTACTGCCCCCAGGGCAGTGAGGCCCTGCATTGCAGGAGTTGCACTGCCCACTGCCCCCAGGGCAGTGGGGCAGTGCATTGCAGGAGTTGCACTGCCCACTGCCCCCAGGCAGTGAGGCAGTGCATTGCAGGAGTTGCACTGTCCACTGCCCCCAGGCAGTGAGGCAGTGCGTTGCAAGAGTCGTACTGTCCACTGCCCCCAGGCAGTGGGGCAGTGCATTGCAGAATTTGCACTGCCCACTGTCCCCAGGCAGTGGGGTAGTGCATTGCAGGAGTTACACTGCCCACTGCCCCCAGGCAGTGCGGCAGTGCATTGCAGTGAGTTGCACTGCCCACTGCCCCCAGGCAGTGAGGCAGTGTATAGCAGGAGTTGCACTGCCCACTGCCCCCAGGCAGTGAGGCAGTGTATAGCAGGAGTTCCACTGCCCACTGCCCCCAGGCAGTGAGGCAGTGCATTGCAGGAGTTCCGCTGCCCACTGCTCCCAGGCAGTGAGGCAGTGCATTGCGGAAGGCCCACTGCCCACTGCCCCCAGGCAGTGGGGCAGTCTGTTGCAGGAGTTCATCTGCCCACTGCCCCCGGGCAGTGAGGCAGTGCATTGCAGGAGATCCACTGCCCCCTGCCCCCAGGCAGTGGAGCAGCGCATTGCAAAAGTCCCACTGCCCACTGCCCCCAGGCAGTGAGGCAGTGCGTTGCAGGAGGCCCACTGCCCACTGCCCCCAGGCCGGGGCGCAGTGTGTCGCAGGAGTACCACTGCCCACTGGCCTAGGCAGGGCGGCAGTGTATTGCAGGAGATGCCCGGCCCACTGCCCCAAGGGAGGGGGGCAGTGAGCGGCGGGAGTACCACTCCCCACTGCCCTCAGGCAATGCGGCAGTGCGAAGCACGATTTCCACTGCCCACAGCCTCCAGGCTGCCTGGCAGTGCGTTACACTGCCCACTGCCCCCTGCCCACAACAACAGTGCAGCAGGGCACACACAGTGCAGTGTGGTGCAGAGCACCAAGCAGTGCGGCACCACACAGAAGGCACTGGTGGTGCAGCGCGGCACGCAGGGTGCAGTGGGCAAATGAGACCCTGTGTGACTGCGCGCAGGCGTCGGCAAGGCAGTGTCGGCCAAGTGCGAGAGTGCACTGGTCCGGCTATGCCACAACACACTTACACACAGCGCGCACACAACACACACAGCCCAGCCCGTTTACCTGTACCCGTGGGTAGACATCCCGGCCTTTTGCCTTTTGGTAACAGCGCCTTCGGCACAACACAACGCAACGCAACGCAACGCAACGCAACGCAACGCAACGCAACGCAACACAACACAACACAACACAACACAACACAACACAACACAACACAACCCTTGTTTTTTTTTTTTTACTAAAAGCATATGTTTACCATTCTTTGTCGGGCAGTTCTGTCCGTTTTGGTTTTTTTGTGTGTGAGCGCAAATCAAGATGGGTGATTTCAATAACGGATCGGGAGCAAAAATGCTCAACATGGCGGCGAAGGTGGAGGAGCATGCATCTTTGAACCACCTTGGACCCACTACACACACACTACACACAGGATGTGCTCAGACACACAGCCTTCCCTGCTTGCATTTTCCCGCGTGCAAGACCATCTTGGCCATTACCTTTCAGCGCCTTCGGCACACCACAGCACACCACACCACACCATGCCAAGCCACGCCACGCCACACCACACCACACCCCGCAACACATCACACCACACCACCCCACCCCACCCCACCCCACACCACATCACAAAACAACACAACACTAGCACAACACAGCCAATATTACAAGCGTCGGCTTTCCTTCCATTTGGTATGGTGTACTGTGGTGGTGTGGTGTGGTGTGGCGTGGTGTGGTATTGTTGTGTTGTGTTGTGTTGTGTTGTGTTGTGTTGTGTTGTGTTGTGTTGTGTTGTGTTGTGTTGTGTTGTGTTGTGTTGTGTTGTGTTGTGTTGTGTTGTGTTGTGTTGTGTTGTGTTGTGTTGTGTTGTGTTGTGTTGTGTTGTGTTGTGTTGTGTTGTGTTGTGTTGTGGTGTGGTGTGGTGTGGTGTGTTGTGTTGTGTGATGCAGCGCAGTTATGCGTGCAGATGTGGCGTGCAAGAATTACATCAAGGTCTTCGGCCCGTTCCATTTTGCCGCGTGTTGAGGGTAACTCTGTCACTGGTACGCATACATTGAGTGATATAGGGTGCTGTGCTAGTCAGCCTGCCAGCAATGTATCAGAATTCCGCACTCATAGTTTCGCTGATGATATGTAGGATCTTAGGATGTTGGACCTCGCAGATTGTGCCCCGTTTGTCCTTTGTGCTCAGACCTATTTTTTTTTGGGAACATGGGCTTGCCACACCCAAGCAAGGAGGTGAATGGGACCGGAAAGCAGTTGAAATGGTTTGGACAGGCAATAATTGAGGTGTGGATGAGAGGAGGCTTATCATTTCAGAGGGCCAGGCATACGAAGTGGGACAGGGGCTTTTTTCGTGGTTTGCACCTCAGTTGTCCTGAGCTGGGAAGGCAGCACCTCCAATCCACACGCCTCTGCAAACGAATTTGTCAAACTGTTCGCAGGCAGAAAATGGGACGCATTTGAGCGTATTTGAAGAGGGCTGACTCTGCACCACCTGCGCTCCCCCATGCCTGCAAACTGTGCAACGACGGCCGACCCAAGATTAGAAAACACCGGTGTTTGGGAACCTGGCGCTTACAAGAGTCCCCTGGACACTGACAATGGATGCATGATGCAAATTCAGTTTGTGCACACAGGGCGGACAAAGGCTGGAAGAGTGAGAGAAGACAGGGGGAAGTCAACAGGAGAGGGAGAAAAGAACGAAGGCGGAGGAGCGCAATCAAGTCAACACCGGAGCAGAACAAACCGGACAGGAACTGGGAAAGACAGGGGAAGACAGCCACATGTACTGGAACTAGGTGTCACCACCAGTCACTGGACAAGGGTCTGGACTCCTGAGAACACCAGTCCAGGTTTGGGCAAGCTGGGTACTCCAACATTTGTGGCATCCTCTACCCATCCGCCCTGTGCATAGCATGGCCCAATACAGAGCAGTTGGGGCAGCAAACCGCCCCAACAGGGGTTTCCAGCAATGTAGGATGATATCTAACAGTAAATGTTCACACAGGATGATTGTTGAAGGGGCAGAGAACAACTGGTGGTATGTGCAAAACAATGCACCACAAATAGGGGTCTGGTGCTCTATGCCTCTCCCCCTCACCGTCCCAAAGGGCTGAGTGCTCTACATACCCACCTGAAGGGCTTGTTCAGTGATGCCTTAGAGGCAAAAAAGAATTAAAGAGCCCCCCCCCCCCCCCCAGATGGGGTGTTGGCAATCACGTGCAGACAACAGATCCTCCTACTATTGGAGAATCTAAAAAACTGCCAGCTCCATCTTACACATTGCATGCATAAGTATCAGCAGTATTTCAGTGGCATAGCAACGAAACAGGGATGGCTTCTGATCAGTTCTGGTTAAACGTCCGTTACCCGACGTATGGTGCGCCGTTGTCAAATTTGTGGAAGAAGGACTTTCCTTCAAAGATTGTGTCTATGTTCAAGGAAGTCTGTGTTGAAGTGCACTTCCAACAACATGAAAATGGCAAAATACACAGGCACTTAAAAGGCCTTCCCAAGGGAGGAAAATGCTCTGCAGAGTTGGCTGACTTGTTTTGTTTGCCATTGAAGCGAAATACATCGATTTTTTTTCATTCAGAATGACTGTTTGGACGAAGCATAAAAAGGATTTTACACATGGCGTGACATAGACAATCTCTGTGGCTTCGGTGAAAGAAACGACAGTTTGAACACACTCAAGTGTGGCATAACCCATGAGGACAATACAGAAGCTCCCACAATGTCTAAATGTCTAGCACAACAGGTCCATGACTATTTTTCTTGACATGAAGACTACTTTTACCTCTAACACAGCTGGCATTTGGACTGCTGTCCAGCCAAAACGTTGTGGATAGAAATGGATCCCTCAGAGATTTCTTGTAGACATTTTTTGCAGTTTCTTCATATGCTGAAACCAGAAAAAAATGGACCCTTGTGCTCACCAAATAGTTTCATGGCTTTGCACCCCTCCTTCCCCACTGCACGCATGTATAGGTGCCTTTGTCCATTTGTGGGACCAAGGTGTGCTAGTGCTTCCCTTATTGAACCTTTCCCCGGCCCGTTAAAGTCACAGTCGAAAGCAATGAATTGACAGGTGGGGAAGTCAGAGCTTGCATAGAAGTTGTTGCGGAGCTGATGTGGTCACCGGCAACAACACTATGGGGGGCTTGCGAGTTGGGGCTTTGCTAAGTGAGTTGGTTGACATTTGCAACGTTCACAGTTTGTGTTTTGCTTGAACTGCTGAAAGCACGCGTACACCTGCACTGTGGGTCAGTACAACTTTTCAGCTTCTCGCAATCAGCATCATTCTGCGGAGTCCACTCCATTCGGTGCCATGAACAAGCATTGGACAAGTGCAGCATTTTATAGAGCTCCATGGCATGATCCGTGTACAGGTAGACAACTTCCTGTCGGTAGTTGGCAAAACCCAAGAATCCCCTGAGTTCCGCAGGGCAATGGGAGAGTAATCCGTAGCCTGTGTTTGCGCCGGAAAGCGTAAACCAAAGCCTGTTGAGAACATCTGTTGATAAGACAGGGGACTGTTGTGGGCCCCATGACACCTCAAGACGCATCGTCACCCAGTGGCAGGGTCGGGGAGGGGGGGCACTCAGAGACAGTACAAAAAATTTCCAATTGCTTTGGTGACCACTGTCTGCTCCTCACACCAACTGGGGTGAATACCCAGGTGCATTGCTGCTGGTGTTCTGGTGACATATCACACATTGCACGTTTTTTTTTTGTTGTTTTCTTCCTCATTTGATCACATTTGGTGTGCTCCTATGCAGTGCATGACCTTTCGCTTCCAGGTACTACTGCTATTGGGTCTCTGGGGCATTGGGTTCTGGCCGCTGCACATCTGGAACATCGCCTTCACTGGATACATTGCATGCTTTTTCCCAAGGCCTGTCAAAGATCTGCCGTTGCAATACCGGTTGGCGTGGACTGCCGCATGTTTTGTTGGCGCTTTCATGGGTTTGTCTGCTGCCACCAGCCGCGTACTACTCCATGCCTTCATTTCCCACAGCGTGGTCCCCCTCGTCCAGTTTTCCCTCAACCAGATGTATTTGCACAACCACAACGCCTTTGGCACACAGGCACGCACGCACTCGCACACCCAACCACCCTCGCACCCACCCGCCCACACTCGCACCCACCCACCCACCCATCCACGTATGCACCCACACACTCACCCATGCACCCACACACACACGCACGCATGCACGCACACACTCGCACACACACCCACGCACCCACACACCCACACACCCAAGCACCCACCAACCGACACCCACCCACTCCCACACCCACACGCACCCATGCACTCACAGCTCAGGACTGATTGCCTGCCCACCCCTCCCCTAACACCTCCTACCACTGTTTCATGTTTCACAGCGAGGACTCTTCTTTGGATCTTGTTGGTTTCCAATGGGGTGGCCCTTGTGCTCAATTACGATTTCTTTGTCCGAATGTTGAGCCTTTTGCCGATCAACCGGTATGCAAGATTTTGCAGCCTAAATGGCTACAAATGTGTGCTTTCAGCAACAAGCAGTCAGCAGAATGGGGGGCACATTGTTTGTGGGCTGCAGTGTGAAGGGTGCGTGCCCAGTATGTAAGAGGGCACACAGTGGGTGTCCAGACGGCGCGCAGTGGATGTAGAAGGTGTGCACACCAGGTCCATAGTGTGTGTATAGAGGGCGCAGAGTGGATGCATAGTGCGCACAGAGCACACACAGTGGATGTAAATAGGGCGCGTTAGTGAGTGCAAAGATGGCACACAGCAGCATAGAGAGCGCATAATACGTGGCCACATGGAGTATGGTATGCTGAAAATAATGGGATGTTTCCATTCCCCCCTGCATTTTCCAGTGGTGTTATTTTTGCGGATCCGCAAAATACTTTTCCGCCCCTTGGTGTCCCAATTTTTTTTGATGTATGATGAGCAATACCCCAAAAAATAATCCCAATCACATCAGTGTTTGGTCATTTCGCAATTTGGCAATAACAAATGATGTCATATTTGGAAAACAGGGCAGCACGTGCGCGGCCAAGTAGCATCATTGAAAAACGGAGAGTAGCCCAAGCAGTTTGGCATCTTCATATTGTCCCATGCCGTCGGCTTTTGGTGCCTATCCTTGTCTGTCACTTTGTGTTTTTGCAGCAGAAACCCCCCTCTAGCACCTGTCACTCTTCTGCCTCATGCTTTGGACCGGCTTATCCTAACTTAGTTCAGGTGCTGTAAGATAGCATACAGCTTCTGACCATTTTGTCTGTTCCAGGTATGAGCCGTTCAGCGCAAAACTTGTGATGGACACTTTCACTGCCAGCCCAAAGGAGGGACGCTTTTCTGCAGGGAAGCGTCCTGACATCTGACAGAGTCTTCCAGAAAGGGCTTCGTTGGGTACAAGCAAATAATCTGCTGAGCACATTGTGTGATATCTTAGGTCCAGCATTGTCCCTTTCATGTTTCACTTTTTGAATGGTGCCCTTTTGGTCCAGTGTGGCACCAGGAATTATCTCCTTAGCAGGGCACCGTGTGTTGTGCATCTTTATGCACTTTTGGTGCCCTGCTTACAGCGCTCATTTAGACACTTCTGTGATTTCTTTTGAATCCACAGCATGAAGGACTGGTGGCATGTTCAGAGCTGGGATGGGGTGGGACCCCAACCCAGAGCTTGGTTTTGAACTGTGTCGCATCACACAAAGAATGAGCTGGGAATTTGTCTTGTGGTGTTGTGCTAGCAAGGGGAGAGTTGATCAAATATTTCGTTGCAAAGATCCTTTGTTTGTGTGCATTCTTTGCCTCCTTTGAGGCACAGGAATTGCCAGCCAGCAATTGGTGCAGTTGGATGAATGAATGAGCTTGTCCCAAGGGTGAGGTCAGACAAATTACCAATATGACAACCAAGTTCATTAGACAATGTGAAAGAGTTTGATGGGGTGGCACCCCTTGAGAAGTCTTCAGTCTGGCTGCAGTGTTTCAAAGTGCTGGATGAATCCCCTGTGTACTTGTTCAAACAACCTGAAACACCAAGTGAGCATGCAAGATATGGCGAATCTCTTAAACCAATTGACCCAGAAATTGAAACCTATTACGCTTATTGGTCCGCAAAAATCTGCATTTAAGAATGCTACTGGCTCATGTGACAAGCTGTTTCTGATGGATAGTGTGTTCTTGCAAGTCCTAGGTATGCCATTGCTTAGTGTGGGACGCCCAACCCCTGGAGGGGCGGGGCTGAGGGGTGGGTTGGTGCGTCAACCGTATTTTTCAGTGGCTTTCTGGTGGGAGTGGGGGTGGGTGGGGTTTTCTTGGGTGCTGGGTTTGGTAACCGGTGCGACTGAGCGTGTTTGAAATAGTGCATGACATAAATGACAACCATTCACCTGCGTCTACCAATTGCATTACGCAATGAACAATGACAATAACAATTTTGCATTTTTCTGCCATTTTCTCAAAAATGTCATCTTGGAGGGGTTGATGCCCCCCCCCCCCCCCCGAAATCTGTTGGAAAAAGCCGCTTGAGAAAGGTGGGTTGGGAAGAGGGTTAGTGGGGATTTTTTCTGGGTCTTGTTGTTCAAAGGTGGGCATTTTAGGTTCCAGCTTACGGGAAAAAGAAAATTTTTGTTTGAAATAGCTGAATTTGACGCTGCGCAGGGGTCCGCCACTTTCAATTAAGGCTACCATTTTGATTTTTGATTTTTTCATCTCCAAGATAGGGAGTTACACCATTTCACATGAAATCTCAGCATTCTTGTGACAAAAATTCGAAAATGGTTGAGGCCACCAACTTTTTCTTGCTAGATGTGCGCCCATGTATGTGTGTACTACAGGTGCGGCAACCAAAAGGATGACAAGGGGTATCATTAGTGCTGAACTTTCATATTTTTTCAAGACGCATGGACTCATGGTAGAGACATATTAGTGGGCAAGAAGAAGCATTTGTGGTGTCCTGAATTTACTTTTGTGCCCATGCCTCGAAAAAAATCGGCCATGTAGCACCGTGGGTCAATTTGGCTCAAGTAAAGTGATAAGCACGGAGAACATGAAGCCAATGTTGCAGCTTCTTGGGTCATTGAGTGAATGGCCATGAAAACATGTTGCCAAAGTGCATTGAGACCCATCTCATGCATGTTTGCGGATGCCTTAGTTGTGTTGTTTAACCTGCAAGATTTCTTTAATGTCATCCGTAGAAGAAGTGTTTTACAATATGTCTATGTCTATCCTTTTGCGTGTGTGGGCCGACGCACGTACATAGTTTGCATCGTTTGACATGGTTTTGAATGTTCTGCTGGGTCATGATAGAGAAGAGGGACAACAATCATTCAACAAGGTATGTATACGAGGTAGCTTGTGGGGTGATAGTGATACATATGACCCTACAAAGGTGATGCGGACAGAGATGGGGATGCTATTGGTGCTATGGATGACACCAAAGACACTTTTAGAGATGTAGAAAGCGCTGATGACGTGACCTAAGAAGGGGGCGGGAAGGTTTGAGGTTGCCGGTCGTGTAGCTCCGCCAAACACAAGTAATTCATCGTAGCACCGGCATTTGTGATCCACACCATGTGCCATTCGTTAAAAGAGGCCGCAGCTATGCATAATCCAAAGCAACACTACTCTTTTGGCAATAATTGCAATCATTAATCATTTTTGCACTCTATGTTCCCCAAAATTGTCTAAGTTTTTCATCCGGACGTGATTCGATGACCGAGAGATGGTTGATACAATCAACTAAGATCATTACGTATGTTTGACAAGATGAGGTGTACAAGGTATGAGTTGGTAGATAACATGTCTAGGCCTACCATCACTTGATTTTTGGGGTTGGAATTCGGGTTCGTTTTGGAAAAAAACGCCCGAAAAGCATAAGAAGGCTGTCAAATCAACCCACAATAACGTTTTGAAACGGGCTATCACCCCAACAAAAAAAAATACATTGGGTGTGCCAACTCACGGAAGCTGCGGCACAAAGCTTGGTATTTTCTAAAACCATGGTGGACATTGCATGCCGTTGTTAATGTTTGCCAATGGGTTATGGCAGTCCACTACTAAACAACTTTTGGAGCCAATGCACAAATACTTCTTGACGCCCGAAGAAAGAAAGATATGCTCCCAATGATTGATCCGGGTTGATGTTCTTCTGCCTGTTTCGTGCGGCTTGCCCGGTCCTCTTTTTTTGGTGATTTAGGAAACCAAAAGAAAGGACCCAATCAACAGTCCAAGTAGGGCACAATTAAGGATCTTGTACTCCAAACATGAATGGCTGCGGTCAAAGAAAGATAGATGTACAAAGTATTCACAACAATATATGAATGTGTGACTGCTAATTAGAAAAGACAGTTAAAATACAAACTAATCACAATAGCAAACTGTCCTCAAGGGCTCCATGTCTAAAGCAGTGCCATACTGAGGTGTGCAGTCTTTGTTCTGGCCCCCATAGGTGCTGTGGTGGCATGGCATGCGGCAATGAGGTCACTACCATGTCACTACGGTGTCTCCTCATCAGCTAGAATGACTAGGGTTTGAACCAAAGACCTCTCAAAAGAGTTGCCCCTCGCCACTAGAATGCATAACGCCAGATAGAGTAGGCATTCATGCAAAAACAGATAAAAATCAACGGGCCATGAATCATGGTAAGCATTGCTCATCGGAACTCTGGTTCCCTAATCAGGATCTCTAATTAGCCTAAGAAAAGATGGGGAATGGGGTGTCTTATCATTCCAAAAAACAGTGATTAGTTCTATAGGCACAAATGCGTTTACCTCATTTTTGGTGGGACAAATACTGTGATAAAAATGTGCAAGGTAAAATGACCCGTTATGAGGCCACAGATTCAGCGATGGGCCTGGCGGTTGCGATTTCTGTTGGACGGTAAATTTGGACATGTAGGTGGATCAACAATGAAAGTTGTGACTTTAAATCTATCCTCACTTGCATTTCATTACTGGGTGGGGAAATCTCATTTCTGCCGGGCACCGGAATCGCACCGGATTTTGGGTGGTGACCATACCCGAGCCAGGCAAGAAGAGGTGTATTACGCTGATCTTAACGCTTTCATCAACAATTTTTGGCTGTTTGTTGCCTTTTAAATTTGATTCCTTTTATTTAAATATTTAGATGCGGGCGGCGAAGGGTCGTGCCAACGCCTGGCTCATGGAGGTCACCTCAAGGGAGCGAAGGAGGTCTCGACGGCCTCAGCACAAGCCACGGAAGCCGCCACGCCCCAAGGCCGCCCCGTGCTGCATCTACCCACTCCCCAAGGACGCGTGTGAGGTTACGGAGGCCGCCGCCGCTGCAATTGCTGGAGTGATGAGCTAGCGACAGGCTTCAAGGGAGCACGCCGTCTGCCGCTCAAATGTATAGCGTGCTACCGATCGCCACAGGTACATCACAGCAAGGAGCACCGACTTGTCTCTACCCTGTTCGTCATCTCCGTTCTACCCTTGCAATGGTGTCTGCCATCTTCATCTTCTGTCTCTGCAGTGTAGGAGACACCTTGCGGCCGAAGCCCCAAAGTACACGAACCCCAACTCAGTGTCAGCACATAAAAATCCTCTATGGAGAGTGCATTTAGGCTCGTGATGTGACGAGATTTAATGCCGTTTCTAGATGGTTGATGGTTTCCTCCGCCCAGGTAATGGCACCAAACAGAAATATCCTTCAATGCACGCACCTACTCAGTCATATAAGAAATCGATAAACCACAACGCACCAATGGTCCCTAAGAGAAAAATATGCTTTGTTGTGGCACGCTTCACGCCATAGGTTGGGGGTAGCCAAAATTTCCACAAGTTGGAAAACCAGCTAGCTCCAAAACCAGACACAAAAGAATGCATTTCCCAACACCATGCAAAGATGAACACACCTGGATAATTTCATACGTGGCCATCCGTTTGTGTCATGTTTCTACCCAAAACATAGTCCTTAAAGATGGAATCCTTTCATGATAGCCTACGTGCACATAAAATACAATACAATTTCACATTTTGACATTCTCCCTAGTTGTCTCAACATAGGTACTGCCCGATAGCCTAGCCAATTGCCCATTGTAAACAATCTGGAATGCTCCTAGTTGTCACCTTGTTCCCATTGGGTTGCGTTATCCCCTTTCCAAGAGCTTTAACAAAAAACATCCAAAAACCAAATGAAGAAAACAATGATCAATCAAAGCACAACACAAAAAATAGAAAAAGAAAAAAAACGGCACTATCAAACCTTGTCCCTGGCATGTTGGCCACTGTTATCGCGTCCAGGTATTTGATCATCAACATCCCAATCAAGACATATTATTTGACCGCTAGAACACTTTGCCCACTGCCAGCAGTCTGCAGTACTCCTAGTACTCCTGGTTGTTTCCTGGTTCCTCTTCAGTTGTTTTCCTCCGTCCTCAGTGGGTTCAATAATAAGCATCAGAAATCACATTGAAGAAAACAATGATCTGTTAAAACACAAAAAAAATCAAAAATGGATGTGTATCAGACTTGATCCCTAGCATGTTGGCCGGCTCCATGGATTAAATCATCAATCTCCCAATCACAGATGCAGCATTCAACCACTACAGTACTGGCCATTTCTGACAAATGCGTGCTCAGGGATGGGATTGATATTTTGGTCCAATAGTTTTTTCCAAAAAAACCCTCACCTGATTTTCAGTGTGCTGTGTCATGCTTCAAAAGCTCCCACAACAGGTACTGCAGCATCCTTCAACCGTTGGTCCCTGCTCGCCACATACCATCCTTCCTCAATTGCAACATGAGGCACTAACAACAATTTAAATTCTCTCCAGTCAAATTTAAAACTTGACTCAGAGACACCTGCACTCCAATCTTCGTCCTCCTCTTTCTCTGAATGAGGTCATTTTTTACCTGCTTGGCACCCATGCTCCCCGAATCTGATTGACGTCAGTTTTTTTCATTATGCCTGTTTTCAATTCCAGCTCCTTCAATGTATTCAAATTTCCGCCAGTATATGCATACTGAGATTAAAACCATCCCATTGCAAACCAAAACAAATGGACATTCAGAAATGCATGCAGTACATAACAAACGCTAAAATCCCACAAAAACCACATCTTTTCATAATAAAATTCAGCAACCCAAAAATGCTAAATCTGTGTGCACGCCTTCTCTGCAGAGCCCAAACATGGTACACTACAGGTGCTTAGTCTGCCCTGGCAATCAAACAGTCGCGCTGCACTCAAAGCGCTCCCCTTGAGCACAACAACACTGCACCCCAGCGAACCATGTTTTGGAAACGAAACCATTGCAACATCTATTGGCGGTGTTTCCATTTGCCCAGCGTTCTCAGCTGGCGCTGTGTGTGCAGCATCTGGTTTTGCTAGCTGCTGGGTGCATGGCCATCAAGAATTTTGCAGGTGGTACATGCCCAGTGCAGATACTCTTGTCAATATGTGCATCACATGCACAAGAATAGCACCACACAAACTGACTCTATACAAATGTACAACATTGGTGCGATTGTCCACTGGGGCCTTCCTGAATTCAGATGCAACTGATCCCCATATTTTTTGGAAAGGAGATGCAGGTCAAAGAGCCAAAGGGCGGGGGCGGGGGCTTGGGCTTGGAGGGGGTGTGGGGAGAAAATAGGGTGAGGGTCCAGATGGAAATAGAAGACAGATGGGAGGAACTGTGCAGCAGATCTGCATGCTTCAATGACATGTATGGGGTTAGGGAAGGTCTATCAGCGTTACAACTGGACAGCACTCAGTGCCTCTATGCAATGCTCAAGTAAGGAGGACCAAGAAAAATGGTGTAAAACCAAGCATGCTGCACAGTATGGAAAGAGGCGTATCGCTTGACATTGGCAGCATAATGCACCGCAGGGACAACCACGGTAGATGCACCACACATCTCTTGTTCCCACCCAAAAAGTCTAGGTGAACCCTGCCCCCCAAGGGATGTTTCAAGGGGTGGAAGGGGTGAGGTAGAAGTCAGCCTTGGACTGCCCTCTGCTGAGGAAGGCATGCCTCTGAGACACACTTTATAGATTTCGAACTGAACTGCCACTGCACACAACCTGTGGTTGCGAAACATGGCGCCAGAGTTGAGGATGAACAAAGGCCGGGATAGAGATTCAAAGGAGCAACAGCAGAATGGGCAGATGAATACCATTCATCTGATGATGCTCTCTGAGCCCTCAACCCTTGCCTCTTGGATCCAGTGCCACCAAGTGCAACACAGCTCGAATGCAGGGATTCACATGTACAACCAATAGGGTGCCTGGTCACTGTATCTAAGGACACTGCTCGCCATGACAGCCCGTGTGACATGTGAATGGCCCACCAATGAAAACTGTGAGCACAGGGCACCCCCACGATTGTTGCATATTCTTGCTGATGTAGTGGAGAATTCCTGCAACCCCCCATACATTAGTTCCCATATCAACCGAGGTTGGATGGTTGGTCTGCCAGTTGTTGCCCTTCCCCCTGCTTTGCCCCCCCCCCCCCCCCCTGCGTGCCACCATCTCCCCTCCCCTGATGGTTGCCAAATGAACCTCCCCCGACCCAGGGATACTGTGTCATATATGCATACTGCTGTCATCTGGACCACTTTGAACATACACATTAACAATCTTACCCATGCCATGCACACATCTCAGTGTGCTGTGTGCAGCGCTTGGAGAACAGCCTCGCAGCTGCTGTGCATGCCCGTGGTGAGATGCTGCAAGGAAAAGCACCTTGTGCATATGCTGCTAAACGCATGACCCGAGCCATACAAGGTTTTTGCTTGGATCATTCCGGAGTGGCAGCAGAATGAAATGGTCCGTTCCATGAAACCTCGCACTTCCGCAAAAGCGGACCAATTGGTACGCAAAAAAATCGGGATGGGCGTTTACAACAAGGGACACCAAAATCGTGAAAATAAAAGCGAACCTCTCGGGTCTGATTAGAAAGACAGATGTGAAGAAAATGCGTCAAGAGGACGCGCACAGGCGATAGCCGCAGGAATCCTCCCTGTCAGAGATGGCACTGGATCGCTGGTGCTGACTTTTTGTCCAGGACAGCCTGTGCTTTGGGACACAGCGTGGGCCACCCGCAAGCTTATGCCTGAAGTGGGGGAGAGTTAAGCCCCCTCCGCTCTTTGGGGTGACGGTCAGCACCGCCAACCGCATCTGTCCGCCCCCAACGCCCCGTGACTCATTTGCACCCGCCGGAAATTGTTTCGCAACCGCTTTCCCAACCGCCGGTGACCACCTTGGGAACCACTCTTGAAGCGCCTCTTTAGCCCACATCTCGAAGCTCTTCTCTGGCCGCCTGCTTTACAGGGCGCGTGGCAGGCGTTTCGGACTGTGGCAAAACGGAATGCGTTTTGAGGGTGAGAGTTTTTTTTTTCTGGATCAACTGAGTCGGATGGCGGTCTAAGTTCAGAGGTAAGTTGAGAGGTATCCTGACCACAAGGCGCAGGCTTGGCTGTAAGTTAGCACACTAATGGCCCCCCAGCCCCCTGCCCCTGCCCCCCCGGCCCCAGCCCCGTACAAAATGTAATCCAAATGGTCTAACCCGGTGTCTTTCATTTCGAGTCTTTGATTCACCATGGCACGAGTCCAGGGAGTTATTATTCGTTGGCTTCATTCACCGTTTCATTTCCTTAGTCTTTGCGCTTTGCCCGTATCACTTGGGGTCTGGGTGTCTGGGGTTCGGGGAAGGTTTCAGGCTTCTCTCTTCAGTTGGTCCAAATCCTTGAAATCCCGGAAAATAGAGGGGGCAATTGACTCAGCCACACCCCAGACCACATCACCTTCTATACAACACTGTACCAGCACAATCCCTCAAACGCAGGTCAAGCATGTGGTTGAGGTCAGACAAACCATGTTCTCGAAAATGATGACTGAGGACAGAAGCTTTCAAAGTGGGGGATGGGGGGCAGGACACTACGGACGTGTGTTGAGAGAACAGGCCTCAAGCCAACAAAAGCACTCCGGCCCAGTCCAACAATCGGATCCTCATTCATGATACCACCTGCACCTTTCAGTCTGTGGGCAGACGAGCACGGAATCGGCATTGTCTTGATTCCTACAGAGAGAGAACCGGTCCCGCACTGTCTTTCTTGCCCCCAACGGGGGGGGGGGGGCGTGTGCTTGGACCGGGCCTCCCCCCCCTTTGAGAAGCTTTGCAGGCAAATATCAGTTACTCTCAAAGAGTGTGCAGAATCAGGGCAAATGCCATGGCTGAGGTCTGGAATTGACCCTGCCATGACGGCAGCATGGCTGATCATGCGCTGCCGTCTTGGCACCTGATGGGAGCCCGCATGGGGAAGCTCCCTTGCTGCGGTATCAGCCGAGGCAATATGGGGTGTTCTGCCGCTTCAAGGGTCGGTGTGGATGGAAGCCAACACAATGACGTTCGCACGTCGTGCATCGAACATTGGGCACCCGGCAACCTGATTGTCTGACACATGGTTCTGGGACAGTTGGGGGTACGAAAGCACAGCGACGAGGCTATGATGACAGTGTGTTGGGGGGAATCCCGCTTCCCCCGGGAACATATCTCTCGGGGACAATGAGGAACATGCTAACACGGATCGTTTTCAGAGATTGGTGTTATTGTTGCCTCATTTGTGCCCACTATGTGTACCATAGGGGGGGTTATGTGGGGTATATTCGGAAAGCCCTTGAAAAGGGCTATTTGCCTGGGTCTGCATGTTGTAGAGACGGTATGTTTGAGATTTTTGTCCTTTTTGGATGGTGCCTGTGTTGCTTGCTGCCTGCTTTTGTCAACAGGCAGTCACTATGTCCGGGTATACATTCACGCCACGTGCTGTTGCATCCCCAGATGCACCACAGAAACCTTTGGTTCGCAAAAGAGCACGCTCTGGGGGTGCTGCCTGGGTGCAGATTAGTCGCATGGTGGCCCTTAGCACCGCAAAAAGGCCTCGCACAGGTGGTTCACAGCAACCTGCATGCGCCCACACCGAGCACCAGATTCTATCCACTTCTGAGGCCGAATTCAGGGTGGGTACCAGTGAAGAGCCACAGGTTGCAGGATTGGCAAAAGCTGAAAAAATATGTTCCCAACAATAAGCATGGTGATGTCTGCCCAAATGGGGTCCCATGATAATAATACCCTGCCTGAAAAAGACGATGCAAACGACGATTCGGAATAGGCGAGTGTGAAATGTTGAGTGCATGTTTGCGTGCCGGCTTTGCAGCTCTAGTGCTCAAAAATGTGACAACCTACCCCCCCCCCCAACCTATACATGTCTGAAATGGCCTTTTCTCACAGATTTCAAAAAGTATACGCATACCCCCCCCCCTATGGAACGAAATTTTGGTGCTTCGGACAAAAAATTGAAAAAACCTTGAACAAGTGCGAATTTGCTCCCTGTTGGCAGGTTATGCATGTCCCTGAGAGATATACCACAGGAAGCCGTACAATGGAGTGGAAAAACCCGTTTTCCTTTTTGGTAGAATTTCGGGAACCGAGTATCCAACCTTGCAGGTGCTGAAATTCGAGGCAACACAAACCAAGTGAAATGAACCGACAAAGCAACATGTACACAAAAGACTATAGAAATTCCGTGCCGACTACCATCTAACTTCCACGCTGTCCTGCTTGCCAGCAACGTATTTATCTGGGCGGTCCGGCCACACCGTGGTGGGGCAACAAATAAGCCAGAATGAGCCACCCACGATCGAGATGCCGGGGCAAATCCGTCCGAGTCCGCGATGCCGGGGCCCGCAATGAGCCCTGGCCGGCCATCGTGTTTGTATCTTGTCCAGACCATTTCAGCCCAGCCACTGTCTTCGAGCTGGACTCTCCCAATCACCTATCCCCAACGCTGCAGCTTTCGCATTTAACGCTTGCATGCCTCTATTTCCCCCTCCTCTTTCTCCCGCCCAAGCGGCGTGAAAACGTCACATTCGAAAATCAAAGCAAGAAACCGTTACGCAACTACAGGATACCTCTGACGTGAACACTTGCGCATGTACACACACCTCCACAGCACGGCTTTGACGTACATACGGATAGCCCTGACGTACACACGCCCCCACAGAATGCTCTGAGGTACACACGCGGGCGTGCACACATGCCCGGACATGTGGTTATGGCCGTGCGCGCAAGGTTACGCACGCTTGCGCACATTGTAGACGCACGGTTATGCATGCTTGAACCTAGTTGTCTCGTACAGTTGTGCACGGTACAATGGAATATGAGTTTACCGTCCAATTTGCATATCTGTGAGCCGCCGAATGGTCCCATAAAACATTGGTGGCCAGAGGTATTCATGTTCAAGGGTGCCATTTCTTAACTAAGTGCCTTCCTTCATCACCATGTCAGCACCCCACCAAGCCAAGCTTTGTGCATTACAAGTCCATCAATACATCCACCAACAAAAGACAATGTCCTCGGAGGGTGTTCAAGTCAGCCATGTTGTCTGGAGTCATAATTCTCAGACATTGCAACGCATATTACTCCCACTTCTACAGGATCCGTACATGCAGCACCCAAGGCATGAGCAGTGCACCCAAGGTAGCACTGCCAACTGTGCGGCAGGATGACAAGCCAATGGGGTTTGCAAAGCCCACACATGCATCATTCAACGAGCGCCCATGACAGTCGCCATCACACAGCGGTCACCCCACAACTGAAGTGTGGATGCACACTCGGGGTTTGGTTGTGTGACAGGTCATGCTGGGGCGGAGGACAACGACAACTGCAGGGCGCAGTCTGAGAGCGTGTGGGGGCATTGAGGGTTGCTTTCATGGGGTGTTATCCACCACGGCAGGTGGGCTGTATGGAAACGGGGCTGAAGTCAATTCAATGTATGTTCCACACCGGCCACAGCATGCCTGACGTTCGGAGCACAGCCTTCCTCTTATTGCCAAGAGGGCATGTCAGCTGGACTCACACTGGCCTCTCCCACTGTGTCTGAAACTCTCCATCAGGTAATAGTGTGTAGTAGTAAGGCTCGCCACCGTCGTATGCCACGTTCCAACCGGGGGGCAGGTCCTTGTCATCCTCATCCTCCTCCATGAGGGATGCTTCATCGGCAGCCGCAGGTGCTTCATCGGCAGCCGCAGGTGCTTCATCGGCAGCCGCAGGTGCTGCATTGGCAGGTGGCTGATAGTAGGAAGAATGGAGAGAGGATCAGTGACTGGGTCCCACGGAGGGTGTCCGGGTGCAATCCACACAGCAACCCCCCACCCAACCCCCAACCATTGGCCAAGCGCAATTCTGCGGCCGGAAAAAACCTGAGAGTGTCCTAAGAGGGTTGTGCTTAGGAACACAGGGTGCATGGGGGGCCAGTGGGGGGGGGTTTCAGTAACACGCAGAATTTAGGAAAACCCAAGAATCCAAAAAAAAAAAACCACCCACACCGGGTGTGTGTGCATAAAGGCTGAGTGAGTATGCTGGTTGGTACTTCCAGGTGTACATAGTTGTTCACCTTTGAGGAGGGAATCTTCCACGTGTGGATAGCCAGGTTCGTTGTCCACCCATTGGGTTGGGGGTGAAGGGGGTGGGCTCGAGAGCATGAATAGGTGGGTTGGTTGTTGTAATCGGACTGAACGGGGCTTTAAATTACTTTAACCTGATAGCCCACAACATTCATTTTGACCTAAAATGGGAATTCGGGTTTAGTAACAGGCGCTGACAAGAGCGCGTGCACAGTAGGATAGACGCGCGCGCAGAGCAATAATTAAATGTTAAGTCGAGATTTAAAGCGATATTTGGGATTTGGGTAGTGGGAATCTCTTTTAGAATGGTATAAAGCTTACGGCATAGTTAGTTGCTGTTACGGTGACAATTCAGATTTTGGTCTGATTCGCTTCATGCTTTGTGCCCACATGCTTGATTTGTAGATCCATGTAGAGGACTAAAGCAGTTTGTGACCTGCCGGTCTTGAACTTATACTTGGGACACATTCAGCTTTCTCCGTCTTTATGATGCTTTGCAAGGGCTACTGGTCGTTTCACATGGAGCCAAATAGGTATGAGTTTGAGATTTGTGGTTGCAGAACTGCTTTACTTCAACGACAAGTAGCTGGTTTTTGCAAGCACAACTTGGGAGAAAAATTTTTGGGAGCCTTAATATACTTGGCATGCGTGGAGGCATTCTCGACAAGACCTCCGTGGCCCTTGGCTACCCCTCTTGGGGCTTTGCATGGGATTCAATGGTTCGTCACCTGGAGGCACTCTCAATGAGTCCTCCGCGGGACCTTGGTTGTTGGGCTTTGCATGTGCCACTTTCGTGGTGGACACTTCTGTGGTTTTCCATGGTGAGTGTTCATTTGCATCCGATGTGTCCTTGGAAGCTGCTTTGACGCGTCTCTTGAAGTGGACGCGTTCATTTGAGGCCGATGGGTTGTTGGACGCGTCTTTTGAAGCCAAGGCTTTTCCAGAGTGGTCATTTGTGGAGAAGGGAGTGGAGAAACCCCTTGAAGGTCAAAGGTCGAACCTCAACACTTGGTGAAGATTCGTTGAGAAATGCGTCATGGAACGCATTGAGAGTCGACATGTTGGTGGAGAAACGCGTCGAGAACACGTTGAAAGTCGACGCGTTCACCGAGAAACGCGTTGAGAAACGCGTTGGGAAACACGTTGCAAGTCGACGCGCTCATGGAGAAACACGTTCAGAAACGCGTTGGGAAATGCGTTGCAAGTCGACGCGTTCATGGAGAAACGAGTGGAGAAACGCGTTGGGAAACGCGTTGCAAGTTGACACATTCCTTGAGAAAGGCGTCCTGGAACCCGTTGAACGTCGACGCGTTTGTGGAGAAACGTGTCCAGAAAGCCGTCTAAAGTCCATGTGTTGGTTGATGGTGGACATGTTTGGGGAGAACCGCGTTGAGAGTCGACGCGTTGACCTTTGAAGTCTTGTTGGTGCCCCTAGCCAAAGGGGCCTTTGTTGGGTTTTACGAGGTGTCCCGAGGCTAAAGGGACTTTCTTTGGGGTGGTGGTGTTTTTTGAAACCCCTTCCCCCCCAACCCTTAATGAAATGAGCTTGGATGCTACAAGCATCCAAGTGGTTGGACACCCCCACCCCCACTTTTTGAGCTTAGTTGGGCTTATTTTTGCCCATAAACACTTGGACTTACTTTCTTTTTGAATATTTTTTGAGTTTTCGCTATTAAGTGGGGAGTCCATATTTTCACTCAGACAAGCTCTTTGGGCTTTGGGATGGAGGATTCTATTGATTAGTTGTTTTCTCCACTCCTTTGGAGATATGTCCCTTGTTTTGAGCTTTTTGTTGGTCTCACTTTAAGTGAGAGGTGCCACCTTTGTTTCGTTTTCAAAGTTTTTACTTGTTGTGGTGGCCCATGGGGACTTGAATTTTTTTTTGGACGAGTGGCAAGTCCATTTTTTTTTTACTTGGGTGGTTGTTGGCCACTTGTAAGAGCTGTTTGAATGAAAAAAGACACTTTAGATTGGATTTTTTTTACATGTTTCATTATTTGATATCTCAATCTCTCCTAAAACCCCCACACCACTCGTGGTGTTAATGGGTGGTGGGGTAAAACCCCATTCTCTAAACTCCCAAACAAGCCCCAACCTCACTTGGAAGGGTCACCGGGGCTAATCGGGAGCCGGGTCTAACCATACCTCCCTTCTTCCTTCTTTGTATGGTTGATTGTTGGTGCGATATTTAGACGTGGGTGCGAGTGTGTGACAAATTGAGGTGAATTGTACCATGGTGTCTTTTTGCTTTAGGAACTTCATGCAATGACACGGTATCAGGGGTTGTCTAACAATTTAAATGCAACATGCACTAAACATGTGGAGAGTGGTGGGCTGGCCCTTCTTGATTTCTTGGTTTCAAAAAACAAGTAAACCCACCACGCTCTCCTACATGCTGGCCCTTGGGTATGTTTGTGTTAAATAGTGGGCACCCATGGGCTTGTGTAACCAAATGAACCTCCACGTGCAAAAATATACATGATAAATACCATCCCAACCATCCACTCACTCATTGACACTCACCAATCCAACAATCATAGTGTTGCGAACCTCATGTTAGGTTTGTGTGTGTGTAGGAATTTCCAACCACCATGACACGTTTACATTGGAAATGTGACATGCATTGCCCAATATGGACCCAAAGGTGCCATGGGTCGGGATGCACATGGCACAAATTTTCGCGGGCGCACGCGCGGGTCGGGGCACTTGGGCACACGGCGGGTTTAGCATTGAGCTAGGTAGTTGGTTTCACGTACTATGTGTGCGATGGTAGCCTCGGCCGCTAGGGTCCTGGCTGTGGTTGACGGTTGGTCTCGGCCCATAAGGCCCTGGCATCTCTAGTGAACACGTTCGAACGCGGTAAACTCACATGGGTTCAGTTCAAAGGTCTCGGCCTGCATGACCCTGGCCTAGTTGAGTGTAGGATGTCTCGGCTTTCGAGCCCTGGCATATGGTTGTGCACATCCCTCTCCGGAACTCCTTCCTTCCCTTGTATGTGCATTTGAATGTGTGCATTCTCACAATTTCTAACCTCATACCAACTTTCTGGGTGTCATTGTTTCGGCCCTTAAGGCCCTGACATGGCATTCCGGGTGTGCCTCGGCTACGGCCCTGGCTGCAAGGTTGCATCGTGGGGTTTGAAAAGGTTGGCAAATGTAGGCTAACCCCATGTTCATTTTAACCGTTCTAGTGATGTCTCCCATCACCCCCCCGATTCATCAACTTCACGAAGCGTCCACACCAACTTTCACTACAATATTTACACCCATTTTTACGTTTACTTTTCCCCTCGCCCTATCTTGATAGCTCGTCGGGTTGGAAGATAAGATTGACGGACGCCACCACAAATTCATTTTCCTATGATGTTGCCCCGCTGTCACCCCCCCCCCCCTTTTGAATTTGCTGAAAGATTGATGGTACTTCGAAACTAATCTCCTGCTATATATCAATGAGGCCCATGGTTGGCTAGTATAAACATCTCCTTCCCCCTGTTTTTTTTTTTTTGCCCTTTGTTTTGATTTCATAAACCCCCCCCCCCTCATGGAAGGGTGAAGCAGGAAGCGTCTAGCAAAGCTGGCTATCCGCAGTAACCCCTACAGCCAAAACACAATGCCGATGCCTCCCTTCATCAGTGATGTGAAAAGGTTTTTTTCATTTTTTTCTTACACACTATACGGGGATGGTGGCTTTGGGGCATAGGAGGTTGATACTTTTTTCATTGCCGGCGTTTTGTTGTTCGTGTTGATTTGACCCGTCGGCAACCCCAACCGGACAGCATCATCTTTTTTTTTTCAACCCCCGCGACAGCACAATTCATCATTTCTTGCTTTTTGTAATTTTGTCATAGGTCTGAGTGCCAGTAGCTCAAAGCACACGTGCAGAAATTGCACACAATGTTGACAGCTCAGAGCGCGCTTACACAGTGCAGAAAATAGCTTTTATTTTCGAGATTTTGATATGTGTGTAATGTAGTTAATTATTAAATTACATTATGCATTGTACTGCATAGGAACTACAGTTTTTAATTCATGCTATACCGAATTCACTGAGTTCCTGTGCTGTTCTATGCTTCGGTGAAGGAGATTTGAGTTTCGACAATTCTAGCACCTCGTCGGGGCCCCCACAGAAGTGACCTTGACACCTCTGCGGTACCTTGATTGTTTGGGCCCTGAGGCTAGTGACTTGACAATTTGGCTGAAAGTGGCCTTGACAATGGAGGATGGTTAACTGGTCCCGTCCACACCCAACCACCCACCCACACCAAAACCATTCTAAGCCTCAATGGCACCACCACCCGTCCCCCCCCCCCCCCCGCACATTTCTCTGCTTTACACTCAGAATTGCCTCTTTGTGAGGATTTGAATCCTTAAGCGAAGTGGTTTTTGTCGCAGCCCTTGGGATTTTCAGCTTTTGACCCTCAAAGGAAGCGGTTGTGGGCAGCCCTCCCCTAGGCAATTCTGGGCTCTTTGTATGAGCATGAGGCTTCCACCCTCTCTTAAGGAAGAGGTGGTGGCACAAACACAACAGCCTGCCAACCAGAACCAGCCAACTCCCCCACTCCAGGTTTTGGAGTACGCGAGTGAGCAGCGGCACCAGGTGGCTACAGCGAAGCTGGAGGCTTTGCACCCTCCCCCGTAACCACAGCACAGTCACACAAAACACGAACACCCAAAAAAATCCTTCCTTGATTGCCAGATGAACGCCCCCCTCCTGGTCAGAAACCGAGTTATGTGCCTGTGAGGAGGCAAAATGCCAGGCGCCAGCCCCCAAAGTCATGATGCCAGCGCGCGGGGCAGTTCCAAAACAGGGACATTGGCATAATGAGCAGGCACCCCACCTCTCGCACCCCCAACCCAATGGGTGGACAACTGTAATAGGTCTGAGTGCCAGTAGCTCAGAGCACGCGTGCAGAAATTGCACACAATGTTGACAGCTCAGAGCGCGCTTACACAGTGCAGAAAATAGCTTTTATTTTCGAGATTTTGATATGTGTGTAATGTCGTTAATTATTAAATTACATTATGCATTGTACTGCACAGGAACTACAGTGTTTAATTCATGCTATACCGAATTCACTGAGTTCCTGTGCTGTGCTGTCCTATGCTTCGGTGAAGGAGATTGAGTTTCGGAGAGTATAGTAGCCGTGATCAAGATCGACATCAGAAGATAGACACAAGGTATAGTAGGATTACAAAACTGTAGTTCCGAAAAAAAATAAAAAAAATGTAATCCTACTATACCTTGTGTCTATCTTCTGATGTTGATCTTGATCACGGCTACTATACTCAAGGACACTTCCATGAGGGCCCAAGCAGGTACCACAAAATTGGCAGGGCCACTTTCCAAAGGACCTAGACGAGGTACTGCAAAGGTGTCAATACACTTTCTTGAGGTCCAATACCAGGTGCTGCAAAAGAGGGGGTAAGAGGGGAGGGGGGGGGGCTCAGTACTATGGACAGATATACTTCTGGGTGTGCGCACTTGGTGATTGAGGGAGGGGTGCCAGGGGGTGAGCAAGGATTCTAGCTGTTTAAGGATTTCCCCCGGAGGCACTACACCTGTCACCCCGTTGGTGTATCTCTCAAATCCCCGCCTAGTGCAGTGAACTCGACCTGCCAGGGCTTGGGGACCGCTAGTTCTGGCGACCAGTGGCGGGTGCGGCCTCCCCCAATTCCACCTGCCCCTCCATCCCCTAGCGCGGATCTTGTGGGCCTTCCTTGTTGCCCCCTGGGCCTGCACTCCTGGTCAGTGCTCCCACATTGTATGGTGGCATGTGGTCATGGGCGTCTGGTGGCGTGTTCCCATACTTTTCGTGCCACGCGTATCAGGGGGGGGGGGGGGGCGAGCCATGCATCCTAGATGAACGTCTTGGTGGTGTCTCACCGTATGTGTACTAGTGTACCTCATTCTGTTCGCACGATGCAACCCGCAGGGCACTGTTGGTTGCATTCTTGGGGTTCCCACCTCCTCTTTCTTGTATTGTGGCAAGATGTGTCCTATTGGCAGTTGGAATATGTCCCACCCCTGGACCAGGCACAAAAAGATTTCAAACAATAGGCCATCAGCATGTACCATATCCTCCCCCCCAAGTGCAGTTTTGTGCTATAGCACATGGTCGCGCCTGTGTCTGAGGACAACAGACTTGTAAAAAGTAGAAATGGTGGTGGTCTACAGCTCCCACAATACTAGCACACACAACGTTATCTTGTGGTCTTTTCTTTAGCTTTGCTGAAAGGAATAGCAATACCAACGAAACACAGCCACCAACTACAAAAACTTGATGTCGTATTAGACCCACCTGCCATGAATGGCATGAAGAGGGGGGGGGGGGGGGAGGGTACTGAGACACACAGCCGCCCAGAAATTTGGGGACACCCAGCCCCATGTCCCATCAGCCAACCACTATGAACAGCCCAGGTCTTAATGAAAAGAAAATATATTTCATTCCTGAAATACAGCTTGCCTGCCATCCATACCAAAAAGCCAAGCCTGTCAACGGATCAACACACTTTGTGCAAGAGAAAATGTTCAATGTGCATTTAAAACATTGCTTGGCGCCGTGTGTGCAGTGCGTGCTCGTTGGAAAGATGTCTTGTCAGTGTTGCTGGAGCCTGAAGAAGGTTGACCGTTGAATAGTCAGGAGGGACAACTTGAGCGATCGTACTGATGACAGCGGGCGGGAGGAGCTGTGAGAAAATTGGTTGCACCACTATGCCTGAAGCGTCCAAGGGATGCGAAGGGGCCTCAATGAACATGGAATGGGAAGTGGCCAGTCGGGACGGTGACCACTGAGTATCCTGGGGGAATTGGTGTTGAAGATTTGTGACAGGATATTCTCAAATCGCTGACGCGCCGCGAAAGAAAAATGACCACAAAAAGCATCGAAAAAGCTTGACGCCACAGGGGCAGTATGCCGCAATGATGACCTGCCCCTCTCCCCCCCTTTCTACAGATACGGACGTCATCAACGGCAGGTCGCACAAAAGGAAAAGCACACAACACCGTTGGACTACACAGCAACCAGCCGTTATGGAACAACCTCCCGGCACATATGTCCAAAAATGTCCGGATTTCACAGGTATTTTAAATGCGAGATTTATACAATGAGGTCCACGCTCCTGATCAGGTTTGCGATTGCCAGGGGGGGGGGGGGGGCTCAGAGGGGAGGGGGGCAGGGTTGGGTACAGGACCCCTCTTGCTTGTCACATGAAGCACGAAGAAGGTGAAACAGCACAGCAGTATGAGGAGTGGTGCATTTATTCACTCAATGTCTGAGTTAGAGGATGTGGACATGGACTTACTTAGCGAGGCCATTGCTGCTATCTGTGGCGCTGTCAGACCTTCCCGCGAACATGAAGCACTTTCAACTTTCAGAAAGGCAAACAGTATCCATGGCCCAGTAAATTGCTGTTTGGCCCAGCACCAGCAGGATCTTTGCATGTACAATCTGTTGTAGGGCAGGAAGGACCACGGAAGGGATGGTGGACAATGTTTTGTGCTTTCTGCGCAAAAACAAGCAACCTAACATACCCAATGAGCCCACCAGAGTTGCCTAGGCCCAGACTTGGAAGGGGAGGAGGCGGTGGGAGACAAGGCGGTTCCAGGGGGGGGGGGTCCCCAATGATGCCTGCGTGGATTGCTGTCTGAAGCTGGCGGCGCCTATTGGCCTCTTGCCGCTTACCCTTGTCTTTTCCTTGAATCCTTTCCCTCCATAACTGTCTCCAACGGCGGCTGTGGGGGCTCATAACAACCTTAAACCTGCCCTTTCCTGCGCTCAGGCCTCCTTGTGACGCGCATCCTGTTTCCCCATCCCCTAGCCCATGTCCATAGTGTGTCTACCGAAAATCCATCCCGTGTGCAGCATGTGCGCCATCCAGGGTGATGGGTGGGGATTGGTGTTGTAGTAGGTGATGTGGGGTTGCCCAGTTGCTTCTGCTGGCTCACATATCCCAGCATGCGCTGGGAGGAAATTGATGCTCAAAGTGGTGCTGGTACCTTGGCTGGAGCGGCCCATTCAGCGCGAAGTTTCTTTCCCACGGCGCATTGCACACTGGGTCGGATCAATAGTAGGCGTCATGGTTGTGGATCAATTAGAGATAAGATGCACCCAATTTGGATTGTGGTGCAGTGCCGTCTTGCGTAGGGCGAGGGGTCCTGGGATGCCCCCCATCGTTCCTTTTTTATTGTTCAAGCATCCGATCAATGACCTCTGCTTTTCTGTTTTCCCATTGCTAAACCCCTTGCTCTGCAGTCCCATTTCTCACACCCAGGAGCCCCCTCCCCCTCCAGTGGCACTCCAACACTCCAGAACAACACAGAAATATGGGTGAGTTCGGCGCAAACACTTTCCTCAGCCTGTGATGGACATACCTGGGAAGATTTTGCGCTCATCGCGAGCCCTTTGTCTGCATACCAGCTCTCTAATGCCTTAATTTTGCTCAGCACCATCTCGATGGGCATGAGCTTCTTGGAATCTTTGCACTGCTGGAACTGGATCTGCTTCCGATCAAATCCATTGAAACTGTTCTCTTTGAACAGGCTCTCCATGCCTGCAAGGCATGCCTCCGGCGTCGGTCCAATGGCGAGGCACGCCATGCAGTGCACCTGCACCTGAAATGACAACGCTGGATTGCTGAGGTGCAAGCCCGCACAACGGAGCGCGCATCATTGGCTGGACGAAAGCAGCAAGCGTGCACTGTTGTACATTGCCGGGGTGGGGGCCAATGCTGTGCCCCAATGTGGTGCACGCCACACCGCATAAGGATTTTCAGTAGGGGAATTCAGGGTTCAATCTAGGGCTTTCGTCACCGTTTCACCGCATCCCAATTGGGCTTCTACTGGGCCACACCGGACTTTGGTTCGCGAAAAAACCCCACAGAGTGGACAGCGGCAAGTGGAACGCACGATTGTCCACTTTCCATCTCCTCCATGATTGGAGGGTAGGTGCGGACTCGACTAATGCAGAGCTTGACACCACCGAGCAATGCCTCACCTCAACTTCCACCCTCTCATCCCAACAACGAACCGTAAGCCATGGGATGTTCCCATGTCCGACTTTAGCACATCACCCCACAGTCCCACCCCGATTGCTTCCTAAATTCAGCGAGCACCCCATCCAAGCTTCCAACGCTTCCCGGTTCTCAACAAAAGGATTTTGTCGCTGCTTCACTGCTTGGATGGGGATAAGGGATAGCTTGTCCTATCTTGCACAAATGGGATTTAAACAAGCACCTCCCGCCCACCGTTTGTCGCCAACGACCCACGGAGCATGCCATACCGTAGTGGGGTCGAAGAAAACGGGCTGCATCTCCTTTCGCAAATCCCAAGAATGGAAATGCCACTTGCTGTGCGTGTCCAAAATGGCAACGATGGCCACCGTCTCCATAAAGCCCAACGCACATACTTGGCCAAAGGTGATGGGCCGTTTGCTTAGGGGGCAAACGCCGACTTGTGTCATGGGGGTCACGATCCATCTCCTTCCCTAGGAGGAGGGACATGAAGCGCCAATCCGTGCGTTGTGTCCTACGCACGGCGCGTAGCTCGAGTACCATGTACACAAAGAGGTTCGTGACTTGCGCAATGGTGGAAGCATACGACATTAGAAATTCGGTTTCCAACCTTCCTGCGAGTGTGTATTGAACAACAATTTTCGGCGGCAATCACGGCGACACAATGTTGTCCCACTTGGGATGTAGATTTAGATTTGGCTCGAATTCCGTTTGGATTCGGTGAATGTGGGCCGAATTCGGGTTTTCGAGGAACGAACGAGCCACCCACCGACACAATTTCACACCACACACACACACACGCGCGCGCGCGCAGAAATAGCACAAACACCCACTCATACACGCGGATTACGTGTCGTTGACACTATCAAGCCATTGGCAATGCATTTGACACACACGCGCGCGCGCGCACGCACGTACGCAAGGCAACCGTGTGATATGCGACGCGGCCGCGTGGACACCAGGAGTTTCATCGGTGCTTTGGTTGCAACAAAGGAAATTGTCGACAAATCGGCATCTCAAGGCAATCCGTGTGCAATGTCGTGCACATGATGCATAGCTCCACAAGGAGGTTTCGTGTCAACACAATGCAAGCGTGCATAGCACAGGCTAAACGGCAAAAAAAGAAGTTAATCGAAAAAGGGAGACACTGTTGAGCCTTTAATGGTTGCATGTTGCCTTGGAAATTGCGCGCCCGGTCGTGTTGTCTCTAGGATCACCGCATGTACCGATTCCAGTGTGGCACTCAACAACCTTGTTTGGGACTGCCAAGCAATTGCAACCCGTACGTGCGGGCAATCACGGAGTACATCTTAGCAAGAATGTTAGCAAGAAGAGATCGTGGAAAATGCGCCTCAGTTGCGTTGCTGCATGTGTGCACGTCAAGATCTGTCCGAAACCGTGCCCTTACTTTCTCCCCATTAAATTGTATGTGCGTGAGCCCCATGTGTGCTTGCATCACAAAGTGCGCCACATTCTTGCCCCATTTGTCAGCGGTGGTGACGCGGGATAGTTGTACTCTCCGTCTCGGATACTCGTTGAGAAGGCGCGTAGATTCATCCCAATGGCTAGTCTTCTAGCCATGCAAAGAGAACCGCTCCTCACCTCGCGCCAACTTTCTTACATCCACACAAGGCAAATGTTAGCGTACACTCGTGATTCTTGTCACTCGCAACCCGAGCAAGTACGCGCATTGCAGACGAACTCGTGCTCCCGCCATGCATAGTCGTGGTGGGGTTGGGTGGGCTAGGGTGTGTGGCAAGGTGGCAAACTCCATCCACAAGGAGTCCACATCGAGCCGCAAACTTGCCTCCATTTGCTGCTAATCTCACAAACCTGGGGCTCACAGGTACAAAGCCCTTGGTACGGGGCACATTCTTCTGACTTGGTCTTCTTTTTGCACTTTTCGCACCCACATTTGCATAACAACGTCATCTGGTGAGTGGCGAGCCAATGTTGACAAATGGGGGCAGTCTCCGCGACGTGCGTGACGGCATCGGGTGGCCAAATAGCATTGCGGAGCGCCATATTGTAGGCCTTCTTGTTATACTATTAAAGGGAAATGAAAAAGATTGGGTAGAAACGACACGCAAGAACCATGTCATCCGCGCTGAAGTTAGGTTGCGTGGCGCCAGACCACGAGAAAAATGGATATGAATAAATTGGGCTTCCCGGAGAGGTACCGGCAAAGCACACACCTGCCAACGACATCTTTTAAAGCATGCCCATGCACCCACACCCACACATGATGGTATCACTTCTACAATCAACAAACGTGTGAACCCCATTGTCCCCCACGTAGACTAGTTAACCCGTTTTACTTCCCCCCCAAAAGAGGGTATTAACCCGTTCTTAAGACATGGTGGGTAGGCCTAGGCCCCCACCGGGCAAAGCAAGAACAACACTACTACTCTGCCCCCACCGACAGTAGACCCGCCAGCAAATGACCATTGAAGAGACCAAGGAAAAGTGCACTGAAGAGACCCACTTGCAAAAGTAGACAAAGTCGAACCTCAACCAAAGTCCACGCCCTAATGTGGCAAGGCAGATGTCACCAAATGATGCCATCTTCATCCACAATACGGTTTCTTCGGTTTACACAAAGGCACCAACACCCACACAGAGAGTGGAATGCACTTGTTTCCAATAGTCCGCAGGTGGCACAAAAGTCAGCTCAATGGTGGAGATGCATTTGCAACAAGGCACTTCACAAGAGTGGCGCAACTGAGTTTCGGGAACTTCAAGTGAGTCAACATACACGCGAAACAAGTCTACAACAGTGTTGCGATGCTCCACCATGGCACGAGAATTGAGCTTGACAATGTGTCAGGTGTCAAGTACATTGGTCACAGAGTCGCACCGTGTCGCTTCAATCTGATGTCGAACGCACCGAAACAAACCAAGAACATGTCGCCTTGGTCCACATCGTCTCATTCCACAAGCCAATTGGACTACATATATATGCAATACTAAAATCACACAACGCAGCAGAGTACAAGCCTTGAATTCTCCAAATTAACCAAATTGTATTACCCAATGATCGCTTTGAATACCAAAAATTATCCATTTTGTCTGACAACATTTTGTTTGAACAACAAATTGCGCCAGCGGCAGCGCGAAGACGGCCTGCCGCAGGTGCATCCACAAGCTGGCGACACGTGCTGGTTATGTTTATCATTCGCGATTTTGATTTTTCCTTCTGGCCTTCTTACTTTTGCCTATTTTAACGGGTTCTTGAAGATCAATGTGTGTCTTATCAAATTATTGGTCAATTCAACCTGGTACAATTGCACATGAATGGCGGCTTCAAAACGCTAGGTTAGCTTCGGCATGTGCCGTCCTATTATTGGCGGGTGGCCCACCAAGATGCACAAGCTGGCCCCGGAACATGTGCTTGACTCAACATTGAAATCATTGCACCCGTTTGATGTGGTTGTGGTAACTTAGTAACTGACCTTACTAACTTAGGTGGCGGTTAGCAAATCAATTTTCAAAATCCATTTGCAGTGATTTTTTTAAAACTTGGGCCAAGGCATGCCCAGCCTGGGTACCTTTGTTTCCTTGCCAAAAATCCCTTCCCATTCGCTCCACATTTTTTCCAACGTTTTTGCAACAATCATTCTTCCACATGTTGTGCCTTTGGTTAAGGTTTGCCTTTGAAGAATGAAATCCACAAATACAAACATGCCCACATTTGAGATGCAAAATATCTCTGACATTGTCACGTGGGCGCGCCACACAGACACAGCCCTGCAACAGCGTGTGGCACAGGGGAGGGGGCGTCGACAGCGAGAGAGAGATGTCCGGCTCTGGGAGCTGGATGTAAAAGAAATGTTCCCACGCATGAGCAGGGGGGACCCGAGTTTTGAGCCGATCCAGGGCCCCTTGGAGACCTGTGACCAGCCAGAATGCCCGGGTGTCTGGGAGGCGATCCAGTTGCTGTGTGCGGAAGTGCGGGAGACCGCACGTATCCGTGCATGTACCGCAGGGCCATGGTTCGGACTGGGACCCGACAGGGGGTATGACGTCATGCGCAAGGCGTATGGCGACATGTTCACGAACCTGTCGTGGACCGACGTCAGTCAGTACCTGCATTTTGACCTGTTTCAGAATGATCTGTTCATCCTCGGTACGCGTGTCATGCGACAGAAACGGGGGGTTGCCATAGGCGGTGTGCTATCAGCGCAATGCGCCTCCCTATATTGTATGTCATGTACAAGGAATTTAAATGGCTGCAACAGCGAGGAGGCTCGGGGGCGTGGGCACACATCCCGGGGCTTCTGGCGCAACCGTTTAGGTTCCGCGATAACATTGTTGGAGTACGCCACTGCAAGACATCTCTGGAGACGCTGAGAAAGCGTTTGGAAAAAATCCTGGGTCTGAGTTTACAGGTTGAGGGGGAAGGTACTGTGTGGAACTCCCTTGAAGCGAAGTTAATGCTGAAGCCGCGGGGGGAGGGGCTGGACATAGGGTTAAAGGACCGCACGACTGAATGGGATCCATTGAGGGCGGTGCGCCGGTACCCAGATGCACACTCCCCGAATACACGGTCTGTACTCCGCTCCCTGGTTCCAGGACTGATATATAAATGTATCCTGTATGCGTTCGACGCTGACCATGCACGTGCCAACCTGCGGGCGGTGGGGAAAGACCTTGCTGTCAAGGGCTATCCACAGAGCTGGTGGGTAGGGTCAGCAAAGACAGCACTGCGGGTACAGCGACTCTCCCTGAGGGCCCCCTGTTGGGCCATCGCGGAAAACCATGGCTTCCTGCCATGCCTACTTGCTGCCGCCTTGGGCGCCAATGTCCAGGCCTGACTGAAGAGGCCTCAATGCACAGGTAAACATAGCGACACACAGACGAAAGCACTCAGAATTGATGAGGGAGAGGATGGCAACCGAAGGACACACCGAGGCCCCGAATGGGGCCTCAATGGGCCCGTTGGTTCACGATGCACACATCTTTTCTCAGCTATAGGCGCAAGCCTTTTGTGTCTTCATGCTTGCTGACGTTGCCTACTGACGAGTCTTTGTGTGCTTTGCCTGCGATAATTCAGTGGTGAGTAACTGACCTTACTAACTTAGGTGGCGGTTAGCAAATCAATTTTCAAAATCCATTTGCAGTGATTTTTTTAAAACTTGGGCCAAGGCATGCCCAGCCTGGGTACCTTTGTTTCCTTGCCAAAAATCCCTTCCCATTCGCTCCACATTTTTTCCAACGTTTTTGCAACAATCATTCTTCCACATGTTGTGCCTTTGGTTAAGGTTTGCCTTTGAAGAATGAAATCCACAAATACAAACAGGCGACTCCATATTCATTGCTCCCAAACCTCTGTTCTCCTTTTTGCTGCTTGTATTGTCTATCATTTGTCCCACTCCCTCAAGTAAAATTTGAAATGTTTGATGAAAACCGCAACAAACACAAGCACAACTCAATTGTTATGACCCAATTCCCAAAACTCTGATTGTCCTCGCTTCATCACTATCTACAAAACCAAGTACAAAACTTGTATGACCTTGTAGGCTTGTAGCACGGTCGTTCGTACTCTATGGTCGAATATAATCGATGCGAAGGGCAGAGGAAAACTTGATAAAAGGCGAAGCATCGCCATGGATATAAGCATCATATGGCCAGCGGTCATACCAAGTTGGCCGAGTGGTCACGAATTGCATTCTTGCACTCTTGGACGGCGGCCAGGGGAAGCCGAGGGGTAAAACACCAGCAGGGCAACAAAGCATCCAACGGCAAAAGGGCAAATGGGTGGGGGGTTATGGTGGAAAGTGGAAGGCAAAGAGGGAAGGCGGGCGGGGGGGAACAGGGGTGCAGGCAAAGGACAAAATCAGGCAGACACTAGGCGAAGTGGAGGGGGGGGCAATGGGACGCCTCACCATTATCATAACTTCCATCTTCGCGAATAGGTTGCATCATGCTTGCAGATGAGTGGGTTCAATACTCCCTCTTGGTGTTCCTACATGTTCGTGTGTTCATTTACCTCTTTGTAGTGGATCTCCTTGGGATTGGAGAAGAAAAATGGGATCATAAGCACCCATAGCCCACCACTTGTTGCCGAAACGCCCAAACATACTCAAAAATAGCCCTACAATGCTCAAAAACTTGGCGGCCAATGCTCCATGGTCATACGCATGGTGAAAGTACCCTAAACTCCTTTATGACCCAAAAAGTGTGGTTGCTTTCCGTTTCCTCCTTGCCTTCCGTTTTATTGGGCGGATTGAAACCGTGGGGGAGAGGTGGCAATCATGCCTAATCACCATTCTATTCTTGGCACTTTGCCTCTTAGAGCAACGGTAATATGGCCGGGGTACTCCGCGGTATCGGGGTATTCCAATCTCGTGTGGTTGGGCGCCGGCTATTAAAGCTCGGGGTCGCTAGTGGGTTTACGGCGAGTGCGGTAGTCATGATGCATCGTGAAAAGGCGCACGACTTGGTCGAATACAAAACGTACAAGGAGCCGAGCAACGATGCATTGGTTGCAAATGTCCCAAAGCTCCGGGTTGCATTCCGCTTTTGCCAATTGACCATTCTATTCCTACCTTTCGTGACGTTGTGGTTCATATGTTCAAGGAACGAGACATTGTACATTTGGTGGTGCAAGATGTTCAAGAGGATGCTCGAAATCACGGGCCCAACATTCGTCAAGGCTGGCCAATGGGCCGCCATGCGAAGCGACATCTTTTCAAAAGAATTCTGTGACATTTTGTCTGATTTGCATGCTAATGTATCCCCACATCCATTGCGGCACACGGTGAAGCTCATCAAGGAAAATCTCGGAGCGGACATCGATGAGTTATTTTCGGAGTTCAACCCAACTCCGATCGGATCTGGATCGATCGCTCAGGTTTATTTTGCGAAGTTAAAATCATCTGGCGAGGTCTTTGTGTCCCTTGTGTCTATTTGCTTGTTCTTGTGTTGCCATAAGTCCTTTATCTTGCTCGTGCTTTCTACCCCCATATCATTGGTCATATCGCCCTCTGCTTCTCCTTGCCCCATCCGCATCCCGATCTCCATCGATTTCTGTCCATTTTGATCTCCCTTTGCGTTCTCAGCAAGTTGCCGTCAAAGTGTGCCACCCACATGTGCGAGAGAGAATCGCGTTGGATTTCTATTGTATCCAGATGGTCGCCCACATGGTCCATGGATTGGCCCCGTGGATGGATTATCCGGGGATAGCAAACCAATTCGCATGTAACTTGAGCTTGCAAGTAGATTTGAGGTTGCAACCGCTCCCCATTGCATACCCTACCCTGCGAAACACGGCTTTCTTGTGCATGGCATCATGAAAACCCCTTGAATTTGGACCAAAGGTCCCAACGCCAACGTCGGAGGGAGTAGGTGTGCATGTCCCAATGTTGATTACCTCGACCCACAAGGGCATAAGTGGAAGCCGGTACTTTCACTGCGTCTTTCCACTAGCACGTTTTCAAAACAAGTTGGAAATGTCTGGAAAAGAAACGGTGTCATTGGACCCATTGGTCCCATTGGTCCCATTGGTCCTTTGCGGAGGTGGGTTGGGTGCTCCAAAGTAAGACCCTCAACGCCATCCCGGATCCGGACCATTTATCAATTTGTGGCGGGATAAGCCCATGTGTCCGTGTGGCATGCAAGAACCCATCCCGGCAAAAGTTGATCTGTGACGTTCGTTGTGCAATTGCAAATGAAAGTTTACATACCAAGCTATAAAACATAATTTATCAGTTCCTTATCGGGTCCTCTAGTTCACAGTGCTACCCTCACACCACTGCTGCCACACACCGGTGGTTTGGGACCCGCAGGAGCTTATTCAACCATGGATGGGGGGGGTAGCTTCACGTGCCTAGCTATTGTCTCGTGTCACGTGCCTAACGGTTCGTGTACCGGGGAGGGTGGCACTCGTGTCGCCCGTGTCATTTATATCCGGGGCATGCGCCCGAGGATATCAGCAGATATCCGGGGCATATGACCCGGGATACAGCAGCGATGATATCCCAGGTCATATGCCCCGGATATCTGCCAATATCCCGGGGGCATGTAGCAAATCATGAGACTTGTAGATTAATAACCGCGAACAACCAAATCACCCATCATCACATATTTGGGTGCCCAAGTAAAAATTCTCATGGCTTATCACCGCAAAGACAAGGAGAGGGTCGAAAAGGCTGCCGAGATTCTTTCGCGCTACCATGACCCTAAAAAGGAGGAAGGTGAGGTAATAGCGGACCCTTCTATTGTTGTTATTGCTACTCCTACTGCTCCAAAGGAAGAGAAGGGCTCGAACAGTGCCACTTTGTCACCAAAGCGTGAGGTGGTGTGTGTTAGCCTCGGTTTAGTCAAAGCAGAGAAGAAACGGAGCTGTCACGTGTGCCAAGCTCAGGTTTCCTCCGAAGTTTGGTTCGCGGGCCTGTGAATCTTGTGTCACCGACATGATTGGCTCCCAACAAACCATCTATATGTGCCAATATTGCATGTTTGTAGAGAGCTTATTTGAAGCACCATGAGAGAAAACGCATCTCGGATTTGTTCCACTCCACGTGTTGAGGCATCAAGGTTGCGCGCAAGGATCCCGGGTCATATGCCCCGGATATCTGCCGATATCCTCGGGCCCCAATCCCCCGGATATGAGAATTGGGCCTAATGCCCCGGATATCTGCTCTGTATCCCGGGGCATATGCCCCGGGATACAGTGCAGACTGGGGCATAGGCCCAATTTTTGTATAGTGTCGGCTGTGCTGCCATGACATGGAGGGGGGGGAGGGGAGGGGGGGGCTCATCAGAAAGTGTGTCGTGACATGGGTAAGCTCCGCAGCATGGCATCATTGGTTGCGAGGTGTGGCACGATTTTTGGTTTTGCTGCTGATGCAGTGGTAGGGCTATGGTAGATGGGGCGGACATCGGTGTGTGTTGGGGGCAACCGTGCACGGCTCGGAAGTGCTATTGAGCATTCAAGCATCACTAACATAGACAAGCGTTATTTTTCGTCATTCAAGTGATCTAGGCGACAATGCAAACCGATTACCACAACAAAATAATGAAGCAAACGTTCCCCTAGTGCAATTTGGGGTTCTCCATGCATCCTTACCAGTTTAGAATTCAAGTTATTCAAGGTAGGAACAAGTGGCGGCTTCCGTTTGGGCTAAGGTGATCCGCTCCGCGGATCGCATCCAACCATGGGTGGTGGATAACCAATTTTACCCCTTAGGGGGTGTTCGGGTTAGGTTAGGCGGGGGCCACCTATGCAAACCGGGGAAGTTGGGCGCCCGATGCAAGATCCCCTCAGATCGAGGCTCCTCACAACACAATTTTGGGTTTCCGAAAGGAGCCGGGGTCATCATTCGGAACTCTGCTAGGTCACGCATTCACAACCCACTTCAATCCGGGATATGTATTGTTTTACACTTTCACTTGTGCGAAACGTTGTTGTTGTAAAATGTATGCTTTGTGTTTCGGGGGTGGTATTACAATGTTTCTTCCTACCACACCACATTGTCACATTGATTCATTGGCTGATGTAGTAACATTTTTTGATTGCCTAGACACAAATACTATTTTTTCGAAAGGTGGAACGCTGTAGCACAGAGCACAATGCCCTTGCAAAAATCTATTGCTCAAAATGGATGCTAATTGGGGGGGTTTATTTGAAGGGAAATGGGCGTTTTGGGGGTGGGGTCGTGTGAAGAGGTCCGGTGGTCACCAGCTATTCTTGAGGCACGCGTGAAGCGTGGAACCTCCACACAGTCAAAGTGATGCAGAGACACCGGCTCAGGGCGTTGACGGAAAGCGTCATGGACGGATCGAACAGGCCGTAAGGGCGATGTCGGCGTGGAACTTTGTCTATGGTGTCCAACAACACCCCAAAAAGGCCCCAAAATAGCCCAGCTGCAAGTAGTCCCCTGCAACCCCCACCGCTTTTTGTGGCGTTCTGAGGGCCTGCCACAGTTTCACCCGAGCCGATCGCAATCATGTCTCCTCTCCGCCTTACTCTCATTCCGCCGTTGCCCACCGTTGCACCGTAGAGCGTCCCATGACAATCTACACAATCCCTTGCTCCTTCCCATCATCCTGTGTGCGTCACTGTGTCCACTGTGTTCATTGGTAGGCCCAGACACCGCATCTCGCTGTTGACTCCCGCTTGTTCCCTCTTCTCTTGCTTCTCTTGTTTGGCTGTCTGTCTCCAGGTTCGAAGCTCAAAATCTGGATTCTTTCCGGAACAATTTCCAAGAAAGCGAGTATGTGATATTTCCAAAGCCGATCATGGCGTCGGAACAGGTGCTGGTTGAGGAAAAGATCACTGGGAAGCCTCTGACCGAATGGTATGGCGGTAATGGAGAGGAGAGCCCGGCCCATCGACGTTTGGCTGAAGCCGGATCCGATGTGTTTCTCCAAATGATTCTAACAGACAACTTCTTCCACGCAGATATTCATCCAGGTTTGTGTGGTTCTTGTGCCCAGGTGACCCACACGCCCCCACCGAAAGTATGTTGCCATGGTCAGTGGTGGAATCAACATTCCACTCTGACCTACAAAACTGCGTTTCGTCCTCGACTCTTGAGTCGCAAGTGGCCAGTGTGCAGGGCTAGCGTGCAGGGCAAAATGCCTGAAAGAGAGCGCGCCACTGATGGGCGGCACTCGGTGATCCGGAACCCCGCGGGCCCTGTGTTACACCTCCATCGGTGTTGGAGAGCCCTCCGAATTGCACGGTGATGGGAGCATCTGCATGTGAAGCCTCTGCAGGCGTCGGCAGGGGTTCTCAGGCCCGCCTGGGTTGGCTGCAAACCCACGCTCCTTCAGACAGATGGACTGCAAGGACGCTGGGGGGACATTACTGGGACAATGCTGGTTCACGCCTGGCATACTGCAGCACACTGCAAGGACACTACGGGGACACTGCGAGAACACTGCAGACAGTTTGAAGCGATAGTGCTTGTACAAAGGAGTCGTACGTTGTGAAGGGCCTGCTGCAGAGCGTGTTCCACGGTCGTGTCAAAGGCAATGGAGGGGGCGACCCCTCCTTTTTTGGAGTGATGGTGCTAACAGGAGATTGCTTAGTGGCTTAGTGGAGGGTGTGAGGGGTTGGGTCAGAGGGTGGGTGGAAGGGTTTATTTCCCCTGATTTTGGAAAAGTGCGGATACCTCCCCAGGTGGGGGTGTCACCTCTTTTCGGTGAGTGGATGGGGGGGATTGCTGAGCTTGGTAGACCGCCAACGTGGTCCATGGGCTGAGGC
Organism: Eutreptiella sp. 'Long Island Sound 2002'; assembly: GCA_964036045.1. Classification (NCBI taxonomy): domain Eukaryota; phylum Euglenozoa; class Euglenophyceae; order Eutreptiales; family Eutreptiaceae; genus Eutreptiella; species Eutreptiella sp. 'Long Island Sound 2002'. The sequence continues at coordinate 42,345,432 of OZ038392.1, forward strand.
ACATTGTGAGGCATGAGGTGCTGCGAAATGGTGCAGACCTGTTTTGCTTAACATTTGTCATGGCCACACAAGAATGTGAATGAGGGATGATCATCAAGGACTGTTGAATCCATGCGTTTGCTCAGCTTGATCAACTTGGGGTATAGGGGACAGCTACTTGTCTGGAATGTTGTGGCGTCCCTCCTCCGTACTACAGCTCAAGGACCTTAATTCTTTGCAGGTGTCCTTTGTTCTACAGGCAAGGTGGGCGACAAACCAAGCTCTGTGACCGCCCCACCCCCCCTGTGTATATGGGTGGGTGGGTGGGTGAGTCAGCCAAAATCCTGGGAAGCCCATTTTAACCCCCCCCCCCTCCTCCAACGATCACTAAGAAGCAATCTCCTGGGTGCCAACCACCCCTGTCAGCCCCCAACGGCCCTCCAACCGGTTGGTAACGCTGACAATCCCTGGGAACACCCAGGGATCTCCGGTCGTCGGAAGAGGCTGGTAACAATCAACGAATTGTCATGCTCCCTGCGCTGGCCCGACTCGCATTGCTCTTTCCTCTCCTCTCCGTCTTCGACTTGCAGTATCCTATTCTTCTCATCCCGTTCTCAACTCTGCGCTCTACCCGTGTTCCCCACACTCACTGTTTCCCCCTCCGCAGGCAATTGTCTGGTTGGGTACCGCAAAGGAGAGGACGTGCCGTACCTGGCCATGCTGGATGTTGGGGTGTGTCAAACACTCACAAAGGAGCAACGTGACGTTTCTCATGAATTATTGACCTCAATTATCATCGAAGACTGGGAACGAGTGGCACTTGTACTCCTCAAAATGTCCCCAAGCCAAGATTTCTGCAACCAGGCAGATTTCAGACAAGTGTGCTGTCGTGCATTTGAAACATGTCCCTCCCTGTGTTGCTGGCCAGACGTTGTGCAATAGAAGGAGCGTTCGTGCTGCAGTTGGATTGCCACTGAATAATTACAAATAGCTATCTTGCAATCACACCAATTGTTGCCCTTTTTGCGTCTGGATAAAATGCTCAGAAGCTGCCCAATCAATCACCAGGGTCCATGGGGCAAAACTTCCTTTGCGTCCAGTTGTTCATGGTGCAAATGAGTTCAGGACCAACCACCCCTGGAAAATTCCTCCCATTTTTCCATCAGAAAACTTGATTTCGAGATAGGGGCCGGACAGCCTTTGTATTGCTGCATATGAGTGGGGTTAGTAGTTACCGCTTCCTGCTCTCCTTCCCATTCTCCCTCTCTCCCTCCCAATAGTAAAATGTATCTCATTTGGTGCCTAGAGCAACTGGGAAAACTATTGCCCCGATCGCCTGTTTACACCCCCATTTTTTTCACATGTAGGCAGCGGATCATTTACTGCCCTATTTCCTCTATTAGGTTCGCACAAATTTTTGTTTTTGTCGCACAACCATGCACTTGTTCTCACCCAACAAAATCCAGTATCTCCGCCCCCTCGGATGCGCTGGTTGAAAGAGCCTCCCCCCCCCTCCCTCTCTGGGTATGTGTCGTCCATGTTTGCTAATGAGTTAAGGGCCCTGTTGTAGCAGCAGGAGACCATGCCCTTTGCACGCGTTCGCTCTAATAGAGTTGTTAAAAAAACGGGCTTGAACAACACATGCCCCCAAAATTTCCATGCCGTTCTTCAAGTTTTTATCCTCTCAAGGGGATGGGGGTCCCACAGCATGTTCCCACGACGAAGTATTGGGCCCCCAGGGGGGGTGCCTGCCCTCGTTGGAGCTACTGCTGCCCCCCCCGCCCTTTCTCGCCACCATTTCCTCTTGGGGGGGCGGGGCAGGGTTTTGTGGGTCTAGAGGGGGGGGGGGGCTGGGCAATCCCCTGCTTTTGCCTGTGCCCTTGTCTCTGCCCTTGAGCCTTCCCCTACCCCTCCTGCTGCATCCTCTTGTGCTGGGCCCCTCCGTTGTCCCAGTCCCTGTCGTCCCCGTTGTCCCCGTCCCCGTGCCCCTTCCTGTCCCCGTGCCCATTCTCATTGTCCTCAACATCCCCCCTTCTCATCCCAGGTCAAAAACTTGCTGGCCTGGGGCTTGGGGGGGGGGGGGGGGTTGTTCACCTTCACCACCTCCTTCCACACGGCCAAGTATGCTTCCTGACCCTCCTCCGGGAACAACAGACACACCCGCTGCTTGCTCTTGTATTTGCCCCCCGCCCTGCGCCCGCTTTGATTTGGGCAGCAATTTCGGCGCCCCCTTCGCTCCCCACCCATACTTTTCTCGGTCTTCCCCGCACCCTCCCCTTTAATCTCCACCGGGGTAGCCCCCCTTCCCCTTTGCCGGTTTATCCTTTCCCTTCCGCCTGTAAGGGGGGTCGGTTTCTGCTAGAAAGCGAAGAATGATAGTTTTCCAAAACTACTGCTGTTTTGCACTGCCCCCAGAAGCTTTATTTGCAAAACTATTTGCATGGTGAATAGGTGAAGGGAGTTCTTGAAGCACTGCAAGTTTTTGGCGCTTTTTTGTTTGCATTTTCACCCCTTGTGCATTGTGTTTGAGCACCCCACTGGGTTTGACCCCCTCAAGTGGGCCCGTTGCAGCGGGATAGGGCGCCAAGCCAGGTTGCTAGTGCTGTGGCGATGGCAGACAATTGCCACGAGTGCCTCGTCCCTCCCCTTTTCTCCTCAAAACCGCAATCCACAATCAGGGGCACAAAACCCCTGCATGTGTGCACAAGTTTTTGCGATACTGAACCTGGAACCCCAAAGCGGCCCCAAAGCGGCCCCAAAGCGGGGGAAAATCAAAATGGCTACATAACCCTTGCCATCTCCCAATCCCCAAAGTGGGGAGGAATCAAAGTGGCGACATGACCACATTTTTTCCCCGCCCTTCGTCAAAAACTAAACGGAAAATGGTGGTGTGAAATAGCCAGTCGCTTTTGACAAAGAGCACAGCCACCTTTATTGGCCCATTTTCAGCCCCCCCCCCCCCTCTTCAGACCCCTCAAAGGAAGTGACATGCAACATTCAAGGGTTCGTGTGCCCCTGGAATTGTGTTGCATTACGTCCAGAATACAGCGAATTGCATACTGCAGGGCTATTTAGTTAAACTGACGTTTGCTGCCAGCGTGATGAGTTATGGCATCAGATATGACGTGTCTCCAATCTGCGGGTGATGGGGTCATTTCTGCCTGCAAGCAAAGCACGGGGCAACCATTCTCAACGCACGCATGTCACATGAATCCTCAGGAAATCCGCGACATTTGCAATCGCCTTATGCCCCCGTTCGAGCCAAAGTCTCTGCCAGACCGTCTGTGGTTGGTCGCCAGCAAGCTTGGCCTTACACCGCGAACGACTAAGAAGACCGGCATGTGCACGGATTTTGTCCAAAGCATTTTCAATGCTATGCAAGAGCACCGTGTGCGCATTGACCCGGCGTACGCTTCGCTGCTGTTTTCATGCCTCATGATGGAGTGCATCGCCAACCACTGTGACAGCACCCTTGACGTCATCACTCACGCTGCTCCATGGTTTCTCTCTTCTGCAATCAACGGACCCCGCCGGCTCGCGCACTAGTCGTGGCAAAGACTCAGCGCCCACCTTTGAACCAAGGTGGTCCTTCACATGAACGCAACGAAGTGTGTATCAGGGGATGATGGGCAGCGAGACTGCGGGCCACAGAGCACCCCTTGGGTTCAAAAGGGTCAGATTTGCGGAAGTACAACGCACTCCTCTGGGAGATGGGCAATGGGAAAGTAGAGATCTACAGCCTCCAAGCGCCCCTTTGTGTTAAGATCATCTATCCCATGGCTGGCACACGGGAGCACTATGCCCCGGATACAGCATGGCAGGGGAAAATGTGTTGGCGGAACCCAAAACAGTCCACCGAAGCAACCGGTATGAACGACCGGTGGTATCTTCAATGCACTGCATCGCACTGCAGTGCCGTACACTGGTATGCCTTAAACTGCATTGGTGTGCATTGCATGGCGCCGCACTGCACTCTTCTGCGCCGGACTTGGCGCCAGATCTTGCATTTTGACAGGGTCGTTTTGTTGTAAGATGGTTGATGAGGTCGTGTTTCTGGACAGCTGGGGAAAATGTATTCTATTTGCGAGAGAAAAGGACTTGATCTGGGAACCGTTTAACCTGTTTTGTCCCCCGTGTTGGACGAGGAGTTGTTTATATTATTCTGCGTTTTGACGCGCCTGGATGCATTCAACATTTGCGGTATAAACGGACACAGGTGTTCAAATCTGAGTCATTGTGCACAACACGCAGACAGGCGGGCACCGAAATGGCTGCGGAGCCGAGGCGTTGTAGGCATACCCGCCCTTTTTGGGGCCTCATCTTGAGGGGGATCCTAGTAAGCCCCAATAGAGCCCAAGCACAATCACACCTGCACTGCATAGCACTGCATTCCACAGCACACCACAGCACACCAACACCACACCGCACCACACCACACCACGCCCTGAGGACTCCCCAGCCATACCCACGGGCTGGGTGCTGGGTGCGAAGCCCACACGACAGGGCCTGCGCACTGCCCTCGAGCCGTGTACTAACAGTGTCGGGTGTGCGTGCGCTCCAGCGCTGAGCACCAGCCCCAGGATCCCGCGGCCCCCTAGTACCAGCTGCCTGGGCCTCGGGAATGGGTTCGCGACCCCCTCGGGACGCTGACCCAACCGGCCTCCCCCTCTCCCCACCACACACGGCCCCCCACGCCCCTGCAGCCCCCCCCCCCCCGCCCGCTGCCCCTGCCACCCCCCCCATGTGCCCACCCGCTCGCCCATGCACACAGGTGTGACGGCTGACGGCGTGGAGGCCCCCCGCTACGGGGCTTTGACGGCGGCATGGCAGCCAGGTTTGGAGCAGGGTGGCAGGATCGGGGGCCGAGGACTGCAGGTCACGAGGAGAGCTCAGGGACCTGGCGGGATATTGGGGTAATGAGACGTCAGGAGTATCTACGGACCATCTCATGTCCGGTACACCCACTGCCCCAAGGCAGTAGGGCAGTGAACGGAGGGAGTGCCACTGCCCTACTGCCCCCAGGTAGTGAGGCAGTAAGCAGAAGGAGTTCTGCTGCCCACTGCCCCAAGGGAGTCATGTGGTGTATAGAAGGAGCGCCACTGCCCACCACCCCAAGAGTGAGGCATTGAACTGAAGGGGTTCCATTGCCCACTGCCCCAAGGCAGTGAGGCAGTGTACAGAAGGAGTTCCGGTGTCCACTGCTCCAAGACAATGGGGTAGTGAACGGAACAATTGCCACTGCCCACTGCCCAAAGGCAGTGAGGCAGTGTACAAAAGGAGTTGTGCTGTCCACTCCCCCACGGCAGTGGGGCAGTGAATGGAAGGAGTGCCCCTGACCACTGCCCCAAGGCACCGAGGCAATGTGCAGAAGGAGTTCCACTGCCCACTGCCCCAAGGCAGAGTGGCAGTGTACAGAAGGAGTTCCGCTGCCCATTGCCCCAAGGCAACGAGGAAGTGTACCGAAGGAGTTCCACTGTTCAGTGCCCCAAGGCAGTGAGACCGTGTGCACAAGGGGTTCCATTGCCCACTGCCCCAAGGCAGTGAGGCAGTGTATAGGAGGAGTTCCGCTGCCCACCGCCCCAAGGTAGTGAGGCAGTGAGCGGAAAGAGTTCCGCGGCCCACTGCCCCAAGGCAGTGAGGCAGAGGTTAAAAGGAGTGCTAGTGCCCTACTGCCCCAAGGCAGTGAAGCAGTGTACAACAAGAGCTCCACTGCCCACTGCCCATAGGTAGTGTGAAGCAGAAGTGCCAGTGCCGGGTGGCAAAGAATCACGGGGACTCCACTGCCAACTGCCCACTGCGGTGTGGCAGTGAAGAGGTAGAGCCCCACTGCCCAATGCCCACTGTAGTGTGGCTTTGGATGGAAGGATCCCTGTAGTCCACGGCCCACTACAGTGTGGCAGTAGACCACATGATCCCCACTACCCACTGCCCCAAGGCAGTGTGGCAATGTGCTGAAGGGTCTCAGCTACCCAAGTGCCAGCCTCGTCTATGTCCCACCAGGGCCCAGAGGCACCGAGGGCAGGGCCCAGCGAGAACTTTGGTACCACCATCAGGCGGAGGGGCAACACATCCCCAGGGCAGCCCGGGATGGTGGCCGCCCGGCACCAAAGAGGGTGACGGCCCTCTGCCACAGGTGCACAGCATACCAAACACAGTGCGCGCTTAGACACACAGCCCTCCCAGCTTGCATTTTCCCGTTTGCAAGACCATCCCGGCCATTAACAGCGCATTCGGCACACCACATCACACCACACCACTCCACTCCACTCCACTCCACTCCACTGCACTGCACTCCACTTTCACCACACCAACTACCACACAGCACCACAACACCACACAACATCATCCTGCCATACAAGACCAAGACTGACCTTTGCTGGGTCAGGGTGGATTCGAGTCACAGGACTCTAAGTCACAGGGCTTGGCCTGGCCCTAGCCCTGGCTTCACCTGGACTGACGTTTACGGTGTTTGCAGATGGCGTGTTCCATGCAGGTCTGCACTGCTGCAGTCCACAATGATGCAGGGTGCTGCAGGACTGGAGCACGTCCAGAGGCGACGTCCGAGTCGGATTTGTGTCGTGGCTTCTCAAAAGGACTGGAACAAGTCCGTCGAATGCTCTGACGGGCAATGCTCTGACGGGATGCAATGTAATGTGCGTTGTGTAGCCGGTGTCCCACACTTTTCGGCAAAGTCTGGTCCTTTGGGTGTTTTGCCGGAATCGCGCACCTCGTGCACCAACCCCCTTTTCACAACATGCACAGTTCTGGCGGAGCTATCGGTTCTTTACAATGGGAAGAGCAGACCTGTATAAGATGGACAGTTCTGCACGATCTCCCTTCCTAAGCCCCCGCCCCTTCAAGAATTTCTCTTTTGGGGGAGTCATCGACTGTTTGGCCATGTGTAGCGCGATTCAGAGGGATGCAACCCAACGCAACCCAAATGCTCGGGCTCCACTGGCTTCTCAGTTGAACATCCATGCACGCACACGCACATGCACGCGCGCGCACACACACACACACACATACACACACACACACACGCACACACACACACACACACACCAAGCCAGCCCCCCAGGGCGCCTGATGTATAGCGAGAGCGTGCAAAATGGACCCGCCCTTTGCCTGCAGGATGATCCGCATCCATGGGACCCCAAATCATTCTTCAACACCCAATGTCCACTCCTGCCTTACATGTGACTCCTCTGTTGACAGTATCTCCTTGGCTGTGGCCAAGGTATTGCTTCTTTATGCCTTATGTGTTCGCTGATACGCCTCCAACACACACGTGCGCATGTCCGCACTTTGTGTGCTTGTGCATGTGTGTGTTTGTGTGTGTGTGAGTAAGTGTGTTCCCGTATGAGAATTGGAACGGAATGAAATATGGGTGCCACTTACTGCTTGGATAGGCCAAAGTGCAAAAGACTTCCCAGGGTATCAAAGGCTCGGACGATGTGACAGAGAAGCCGGGGGCGGGGTTCTTGCACGCACCGACCCGACCAATGTGTCCACCTGCACACACACACACACACACACACATGTGCACACACAGGTGTGAACGCACTTGCACAGACATGGGGGGAGTAGCAGGCACTGTGCCTGTGCAGTGTACAGCGTGTGCACGGTCTGTACATTGGAGCTGTGCTAAGAGCCCACACACCCAGATTAGCGGGCCCAAGATCGCAACCTTGCTGTGACTTAGAATTAATGGTCTCTAAATGGGGGTTGGGGGTTGAAGATTGCGGGGATAAAATATTGGACACAAACAAATTCGCAGAGCAAAAGCTTGAAAGCAGGTCACATTAAATGTGGTACGCGAGCGCAAATAATGAGCTGTGGACGGCATGAGCGGCGGGCCTCATTTGGCACACCACAGCCAAAAAATTGTACATCAACCAAATTATCCTCTTGACCCCACAATCGGAGAAATTCACGATATAGGTTGAAGCAATACTTCAAAAAAGGTGCTGTTGGCAGTTTGATGCCTACTAGTACTTCTTTGTGGTTGGTTGTGTTGTTTAAAATTCTGATAGGAGAGCTCAACAATGATCAACATAGTGCGAACACTAAATCTTGTCCTCCAGCACCATCAACGGGTTTCTTTTTCTGTTTTCTTTCGCATTCGTTTGACTGAATGAGGGTATCGTGCATACATATACCATTGAAAAGATTGGCGTTCCACCGAAGCTATGTGTTGCATTAAATATACATGCATCGTGGGATGAGCATAGAATGCGGCAACTTGTGCCGTTTCTGTGGCGCGCGCTTCGTCAATGTGTAGCAATTCAACCGAAAACCAGGAAACATGAATCACCTCGATTTCCTTGAAACAATGTACGCCAAAAGATCCATTTTACGCGAATATCTTTCCCAAGTTCTTTCGTTAATGGCCATGCAAAAACTCGGCTCAGCACACTTTTGATGGTGCGCGTTCAACCCACTCAGCTGTTGCAATTTTGCTGCGATCCATGACGAAAACACTAAAGGTCTTTGATGAAGCCAAACATCAATCGTCAAAGGTTCAAGGAGGTTTCGTCTCCTCTTCTCTTGCGACAAACAGTGGAGGCGGTTTGGAGAAGCCTCAACAAAGGTTGTCCCATTAGTCGAGCCAACTCGCTTTGCGGCCCTTTCAGAGCACTGGCAACCAAGCTGAGGCTTCCAGGAAGGTTATTGAGCACAACCTCAAAGAATTTGGTTGGCCTCTTCTACTGGGTTGTTTGAATGCTGATTTGGAGAAAGGTTTGCAAGGTGGTCAATTCGGAGGCTTTCTCCAACAGTATGTCTAAAGAGTAGGATGTCGTGCAAGCATCTTCCCAAGGGGCGTGGCTTATGTTCTTGTCTTTTGCAGGATTCTACCCCATGACATCGATTCACAGTTGGCTCTTCGCCTTCCTGGTGCTGCTGCTGCTGCAGTGCTGCGTGACTGACCCACAATATATCCCCTACACCCTCAAAGATTCTGCCGGCCAGGCGGAGTGGCTCATTCCAGACTCTTACGGTTGGCACCTGCGTGCTGCAGACGTTCACCTGAACTTTCAGGCCTTTGGGGCAACACGTCACTTCCTTTTGAGCCGAAACGTTCCTCTGCCTGGCACGCAGGTTGTTGTGGCCACTGCTAAAAGTGCCGAGTCACGCCCAGCGCCGAACATGCAGGTGTGCACCAGCTATGTATTTGCCTTCCAGGCTGCGCACCATTTGAGGACCCACCCACGTTCCTCCACACACTGTCATCACTGAGGCACAGCTGCAGCTATGGCTGGTGCTGGTATTCATTGCACACACAACACACCACACTACACCATGGGGATGGGGATGATGGGGATGATGGGGACAAGTCTTCCTGTCGATTTCGGGTATGCGTGTTGGTTTGGGTATAAGTGTGAATGGGAATTTGTATGTGTGTGGGGGTGTGGGGCGCGTGTGCTGGAGAACCAGTGGCATCTGCCATGTGCTGTCTGAAGCGTCTCCTAATGAAAACTGACCACTCAGGGTGATTTTTTGGGGGAAGAGGGATATGCACCATAGAAAATCTGTTGCACGAAGTCTGATCACAAATTTCTCACGCAATTTTGCACCCATTTTTTTATAAGGCCTGGCAGATATTGTTGTTGGCAATGATGTGGCTGAACAAAGCGGCACCATGAGTTTTTCATGGACCCAAGCTCCAACAGTTTGCTTGTCGGCATGTGCAGTGCATCCTGTACACTTTATTCCACCCTTGCAACAGATCTGTACCGCATTCTTGTCGTACGGGCTTTTATCCTATCTGATACCATCCAAACAGAGTTGTAAGCTGCAGCTGCAGCTGCAGCTTCAGCCAAACGCAAGAAGCAAGTAAACGACAATTTCTTTTATTGTAAACCCAAGCCCTAATGGTGTTCTTTCAAGAGGGTCGACTGGTTGGTATCGCCAAGGGAGCAAGTACCAAATGCCCTTCGAATTGGGCAAGGGGCAAATCGCAAATCACCCATCAATCAAGACGCCATTGCATGTCACATTGCAGGTATCTCCAGTGCAGCCTTTAGCGACCATTGAGCGACGCCCACGAAACAGCAGGAACCATCTAGCCGCCTCCAACAATGATCAGCAAACATCCAGAAGCTCCCAGGAAATAACAGCAACCACCCAAAAGTCTCGGCATCCAAAAGTCTCAAGGAAATTATAGCAACCACCTAGCAGCCTCTTGTAATGAACAGCAGCCATCCAGCAGCCTTCAAGAATTGACAGCAACGCTGCCAAAATTGATATCAACAGTCTAGGAGCCTCCAGGAATGGTCCAAAATGGGACTGAGACCATCCAAGACCATCAAATGACTTTTAGCCTTTTGAAGCCGCCAATCAAGTGTTGTGGGGCCCAGTGCCACAAAGGCTTGCCAATGGGTCGGCCTTCTAGAGGCCCTAGGAGCCACATGGTGTTGGGCAGAGAGGTGTAGAATACAGGATATATGCACCCTGCACCCTCCTCCCCATAAATCCGACACAAGCAACAGCAACAATGAGCAACACTTCACCGATCGGTTTTGTGGGCTAATCCCACACACCGGCCTGGTGCTTGCCGCAAGGTTGGTGGCTTCCACACCCACAAATGGCTTTGCCAAATTTCAAGCATAAGCTCAAAACTCAGTGGTGGCAGCCTAGGCCGCAAGTGGACACCTAGACCCTCGTACTAGTGCATGCTTGACAACAGCAAGCAATTGCCTAGAGCCCATTTGGCCCGCAACATGGCCATGGCCGGCCCCAATTGGCCAAAAACAGATCCTAAACGGTCACACCATTGGAAACACTTGTGACCCCCCCGGATCAACTTGCTCTCCTTGCGTCAAGGAAGGGTATTTTACCCTCTAACTCCGGGACATCTGCATGCCCTCCAAACGGCCCAATGGCTTAGAAACGGTCCGTTTTGGCCTGCACTAGCCCCAAACCAAGAATAGACTTGGGCTCGTGGCTTGAAATCTAATTTCAAGGGCGCACAAGCCCCCACTTTTTGTGGTTTCCAACCTTGAGAATGGACAACACTGACACCTAGACACCCATACTAGTGCGTACTTGAAACCAACAAGCCGGGAATGCAAGCCTACCTAGGCTCCCGTCTGTGCACCAGTATTGGGGTCTAGGTGTCCGTTTGGGCCATTCTCAGGTTTGGAAACCAGAAGAAGTGGGGATTTGCAGGTGGACCATGTGCCCTCGGAATTGGATTCCAAGCCACATAGCCCAAGGTCTGGCAGAATCTTGGTTTGTGGCTAGTGCTGGCCAAAGCACTGCATTTTTGGGCCATTTTGGGGGTGACACGGAGATGTGGCAGAGGTTTGAGGTAAAATCGCTTCCCTTGAAACGAGGAGGGCAAGCCGGTTCGGTAGGTGTTTTTAAAGCGTTTCGGATGGTGTGACCGTTTTGGCCCTGTTTTTGGCCGATTGTGGCCAAAAATGGCCACGTCGTAGGCAAATGAGTGGAATAAGTGTTGAATCAACTGTTGCATCAACTGCTGTGTAAACTGTTGCATCAATTGCTGCATGAACTGCTGCATGAACTGTTGGCTGAGATGAATAGATTGTTGAATCACCTGTTGTAGCAATGCTGGACGACACTGTTGCATAAAATGTTTCATCATCTACTCTACTGCCTAAGCTGCTGTCTGAGTGCCGAGAACTCACCGGTGGCGGCCTGGGCGGCGGCCACAAGTGGGAGGTTTACCCTGCAAATTCAACCCAAATATGGCCATTTTTGGGCGAAAATTGGCCCACAACTGGGCAAGAACACACCTTGGGAAACCGTCGCGACGCTACCAAACCGGCTTGCCTTCCTTCTAACTCTGCGATATTTCCGTGCAATGCCGAAAAATGGCCCAAACCGGCCCAAAAGTGCTGTGGTTTAGGCAGAAACACCGCAATACTTCCAAACCAAGATTGGGCTATACCTTGGGCTGTGTGGCTCAAAACCCAATTCCCAGTGCACCTAGTCTACCCAACCCCCGACTTTTTGTGGTTTCCCTCAGAATTGCCCAATGCACAGAGCCCACTCAGCAATTTTGGCAATAATCTTGGCAATAGCTGATGCAAAAGTCTGCTCAGCCAGGTCTTTGTTCTGTTTCCCTGCCTAGCCCAGCGTTGTGGCCATGCAACGCACAGTCTCCGAGGAGTTTCTCTAGTTGTAGGGGTCATGTGCTTCCGGTGGCATGCCTGTGCCCCACCTCAAGTCACAGCACTCGGATATCGCGTTTCTCTCAGATATTTGTGGGCCACGGAGCTGTGCTCACAGTTGTGGGCGACCGATTGGAGGGCATCGTGCAGTTCGATGGCCGCTTTTACGATGTGCAGACGGGCACACGCAGCACGCTCCCCCTGACCCTGACCCCAACGGGCGATGCGCGATCTGCAAAGCGCACAGCCCAAACACAAGAGTTTGCCCCAGAGCAGATCGAGCGGTGGACGGATTGTTATTCCGGCGACGAGACACCGCATCGTGCGCTGATTGTATGTGTGCCGCAGGGCGCTCCTTTATGACCCCATGTTGTCTTTCTTGTTTTTGTGGTAAGAGGTTCCGGAGGGAACGCCCAAAACAATTGCTCAACTGCCTCTCCAACCGCCGTCGGCCACCGCCCAACCGCGGTCGGTTACCACCCGAACGTGACTGAGTGTATGGTCACTGGCTTTAGTTTGAATTAGGCAGCGCCCTGGTGTGCTGGTGTTGGACGTGCCCCACACAGTGTGCTGCCTGTGTGCTGCCGAATTCACTGGCAGGCATGTTGCACGCGCATACTGTCGAAATCCGCCCCTCAGACGCGTCGCATCCTTCTAATGGTCTCGCCGCGCCGCAAGCGTGCTACAAAGTCAGGTGTTGCCGGCGCCGGCGCGTGTGCTGCAGCAATCGTTTTTAGCGAACAGCAGCCCCTCTCCTCGGGGTATGCGTTTGTGCTATGACGCTTGGAGCTCCTGCAGTACTGCTGCACTCCGTGGTGTGTTGACGGGTAGTCCCCTAGAATTGTGTTTGAATAGCCGACAAGGAGGAGGAGGGGGGGTGAGGAGGCCTTTCCCCCTTGGGAGCCCCACACCTCCACCCCAGCCCCCTGTGGTGTGTGTTGCACGCCGTGAAGGGGTCGGTCAGCAGGACCCCCGACTGGCACAGGCAGCCCTCGTGGTGTTCGAGGTGGCGATGGCCCATGCCCGAGCCCACCCATCGGTGGGGGGAGGCCTGGGCCGCCTGGGCGGCCGGGGCCACCGGGGCCGCTGGGGCTGGGCGGCAAACGAGGCCCACGCCGAGGCCGGGGCCGGGTCCCCCCACGCCTCAGCCAGCTGCTTGCGCAGCGGGTTGATGATGTCCTCCAGCGACCTGATTGGTGGAGTTGTCAGCTTGGGGGGGGGGGGCGGGCAGGCTGCCGCTGCCCCCCCTTCCGCCCCTGGGGGCGGCCGCGTACGGCACCTGCGATTGCCGGGGCCGGGGCCCGAGCTGCGAGGAAAGGGGCCAAGGTAGAGCCCAAGGCTGCGATGGCCGAGGGCTGCTGCAAGAGGCCCGCAAGCTCGGCGGGGCCCATGGCTCATTGCGTGTGCCGCATAGTGCAGGCCGCATGCAGAGCATGAGGGGAGAATGAATGAAGATGTGCCTAAGGCGTTCCTCCAATTGGGCAGCCGAAGGGGTTATCCACGGCGCAACGGGTGCCGAAGCGGTGCTGAGCAGCCCTTGCGCCGTGGATAACCCCTTCAGCAAGCAAGCGATGCGCACCACGCGGGGACTGCGGGCACCTTGTCGCCGCAAGCAAAGAGCAAGAAAAGAGACTGGAAAAGAGACTGCAAGGTTGTGGTTCAGCTGAGCAGCCTCACCACATGTAAGTACACAACAAGAGCCCTAAACAACAGCCCTTTCGGAGCTTTCTAGGCGCCATGGCCGAAGCTTCATGGGCCTAGCGGCCACCATGTGGGTCCAGTACGTGTATCGTCGCCAAATGATCATAAACCCATCCCAAAGGCAACAAACTGGGTGCCAAAAAAAAAGCCAAAATTTTTGAAAATTTTAAGAACAGCAATTTTGGGGCTTTTGGGCCTGGGCTACATCGGCCAAGTGGGCACCATGTGGGTCCCCATGGATGGGTTTGGGTAATCATTTGGTGACAATATGGGTACTTGAGCACCCGTAGGGACCCACGTAGCTAGCTAGTGTGGGCCATGGGCCCGGAGAAAGCCCCCAAATTGCTTTTCTTTTTTTAGGTTGTTTAGTGGCACTTGAGAATTTTTCACACCGCGACTTTTTCCATACTCCTTTTTTCGCCTTTTGCATGGGTTTCGGTTATCATTTGGTGGCCACTAGGCCCATGTAGCCCGGGCCATGGGCCCCCTAAAAGCCCCAAGATTGCTGTTGGTTCGGTTGTCTAGTGGCACGTACGAATTTTTCAAAACTTTGACTTTTTCTAAACTCCTTTTTTCGCCTTGGGTATGGGTTTGGGTTATCATTTGGTGCCAGGGCATGCGAGCACAAAAAGTCGAATTTTCGAAAAATTGCAGCTGATGACGCATGCCAACCTGAAAACGGCGAAGTGCTCACCGGCAATAGCCCATAGGGGGGTCAACCAGGGGTACCCGGAGTTTGGACTTGAGACCCCTGCCATTGGTTAGAGGGTCCATGGACAAGAAAACTGCTGTTCGGGACTCGGGTCTAAATGGACACACAACGTACACCGTACGAAAAAATGTTTTGACCCCCCCCACCCCACCCCACCCACCCCTCCTCAGAAAGTGGCACCCGGGTACTGGGGGCCAGAGGGGTCAAAATCAGAAAATTTATCAGGATCATTTTGTTTGCCAAAATGATGATTTTACGAGGGGTTGGACATCCGATGTCACCCATCAGCATATGTTGCGTGAATAATATATATGGCGCCCGCACCTGCGCTTGATCTAACGACCTGTCTTCGAGAAGATTTCTCCTTCGGAGAAGCCGTGAGGACGAACGAAGGCCACCAGTTGCTGGCCAATTGCTGTTGGTCAATCACCTTTGGTCACCAGCCAAAATTTGTTTGTGAACCGCCCACCCCACGTTGGCCCCCGAGGACATCAAGTCGGCCCGGGGAAATGTCACCCTCTACGGTGTGGAGCGCTTCGGCAAGGGTGTTGCTGAAGTGGCTGCGGCCAAGTTCGCCGCAAGGGCAGCAGAGCGGGCTGCCGGCCGTGGTGGGGCTACTGCGTGCTCACCCATGGAGTGGCGGGTGGCGGGCCCCCGCAAGACAGCGGCCAAGGTGGCACAGCCCCCTCAGCAAGCCCCGTGGACCGGGTATGCGGCGGTAGCGACGTCCCACCCGCCCTCCAACTCCCGGCACAGCCAGGTGCAAGTGGTTGCCGTTGCTGGGCGTGAGGTGCTGCTTCCGCCGCCTGTGCAACCCTCTGGAGCGGCCCTGCTGCTGCTCCTCCCGTTGTTGACCGCATAGTAGCCCCGGTGGCTGTCCGAGGGTGCCGTGAAGGACTTGCTCCGCGAGTGGGGCCTCATACAAATCATGCTGGGCTGGCACCCGACCGAGTGGCGCCAATCGACCCGCGGCGGTGTGCTGCAGCGGGCGGTGCTGGTGGGCTGCACCCTCCACAATGCACACATGGCGGCCGCCACTACCCTGGCGGGCCACGATGACGTGCTTGGGGTGACAGCCCTTGTGCATGACGGCGGACAGCGATCTCAGGCCGCTGCGGGGCTTGTGGAGGGCGACTCCCTGGGGCATCCGCTGGTGGGGCACCAAGCCCAGCGACCCGGACCCGGTGGCCCGAGCGGAGCTCCTTAGCGCCCCTGCCCCAGCGCAAGTGACTGCCGTCTGCATGCGGGGGTACCCCCCGCCTTTTGCACTGGCCACCGATGAGTACGCCCAGCTGTGTCTGGCGGTGCGGGAGGTCTTCGGGGACGCGGCCCCCATCCGGCTCCGCTGCTGCACCTATTTGTCTTTCAGCTCCCTGGCCCGCCCAATGTTCGACTTGGAGGTGGAGGGTGTCCCGTTGGGTTGGACCGGGGCCCCGCTCCGGCCAAGGATACGCGCTTGCCGGATAGGATGTAGGATCTCACCCACCGTTGAGGCGGCGCGGGACGCTAACGCCTAGTGGAGCCGCGGGACTGCCTCCTGCGCGACCGGGCGCCGTTGGACGAGGCAGAGGAGCAGGCCACGTAGCGGCCCGGCAGAGTGACACCAATAGCGCCGGCCGCGTTTGACAACTTGGGTGAACAGTCCATGGCCGAGGGGAACGACGAGGCCGTAGTAGACGCTGAGGCCGTAGAGGGTGGGGAGGAAGAGGACATCTTGTAAATTCTGTCTCCCCACCCCAACCTTAACCTTGAAGGGAGTAACCCTTGTGTCTTGGCGAAGCCTGTGGCGGTTTTGCATGGTGCTCTAGCTATTGGTGTGCGCGGCGGGCGCGCTGAGCAGCTAATGTGGCCGCTTCTTGAGCAAGGCTTGGGCCCCGGTTGGTGACTCGCGGGGGGTATTTGTATGTCGTGCGCCTAGGGTGGCGCCATGGGTGCCGGCTACCAGCGCCGTGGCTAGCGTGTGAAGGGCCGGCTTTTGTGCAACGCCTGTTGCTAGGGCATACGGCGGCACGACTACCTTGTCCACTGACTGGGTTCCAATGGGTTGGGGGGTCGGTGCTCCGTGTGGATTTTTTCCCAACTATTTTTGTCGCCTGTGGGATGGGTTTGGGTGGTCATTTGGTGACAATACGGGTACTTTAGCACCCATGGGGACCTGCGTATTGGCCGCTAGGCCCATGTAGTGTGGGCCTTGGGCTCCCAAAATTGTTGTTGTTTTTGTTGTTTCGTGGCACCTTAAAATTTTCGAAATTTGAATTTTGATTTTTTTCTCAAACCTTGCGTCGCCTATGAGGGGGAGCACATGACGCAGCACGCGCGCGACGCGGATATTTAGCGGTCTAGCCTGACCAAGCAGCTGCAGCTTCTGCCCCAGGGGCCCCTTGTCTCGGGGTTTTGAGCCTAGGCCGTGATACTCTTGAGTTGAACTACTGCACTAAGTTGTTCCATCAAACCGTCCATGCTTTGAGCGCCAGATCGTGCAAGATGAGGCGCTATACAAATGTCGTTTGTTGCTCTTTGAAGATCTCGCCCTCGAAGCTCAGCCCTGGTGTGTGGTACCCAAGGGTTATCTCTCCTCAGGGGGCATTTTTGGAGGTGTGTCAAGCCAGCCCCTTATGGGTAAACACGTTGGAAAAGTAGCGCGCAGCGCAGGTACTCCCCCTGAGATGGGTTTGGGTGATAATTTGTTGACAATACGGGTACTTGAGCACCGATGGGGACCCACATAGTGGCCACTAGGCCCATGAAGCCCGGGCCATGGGCCCCTTGAAAGCCCTGAAACTGCTGTTGTTTGGGATGTTTAGTGGCACGTGATAATTTCCCATCAGCCGTCTCCCTTCGAGGTGCCTTGCCGAAGGCAATAGAATTTTTTGGTTCGTTGTGGACTGGCCTCTTGCAGGGGGTCAGTGGTCATTTTGTGAAGTGTAATGCAACACGTATGTATGCTCCAAACGGCCATACCTCGGACTGCTTGTGGGCAGAAGGTGCAGCCATGACTGTATGGGGCCTTATGCCCATCCAAGATTACTGACCGAAGGGGTGGGGCAGCTTATATAGGGGGCACGGTCCAATGCACTGAGATGGGGTGGCACATAAAACGGTCCACAAATTTGATTGTTATCTACGCTCAAGAATGATGCAATGTCTCGTAAGGGTGGATATTATGTTTACTGAATTATTTTGGTGGGGGTCCACGTGGGGAACTCTGTTGTGTGCTGCGAGTACGAAACGCGGATTATGAAATTCTTGCACTAGTCCTTTGAAAAGGGTAGTCTCAGGACTGGTGATGGCTCATAAAGTGGGCCGCCGTGCAGCCCACTTTTGTGAAAGATAGTTTCCTCATGATACATGCCTCAAAGTGAGCAGCTCATCATGGAGACCGTTTTGAGGGGTCTAAGTTCCAGTATCACGGACCCCCGCCCCGGACTCCCTTGGGAGCCTGTTTTCGATCTGCCGAATTTTTCATTAATAATTCATAATCGGTTGGTGTGTGTGTGTGTGTGCGGTGTGTGTGTGTGTGTGTGTGTGTGTGTGTGTGTGTGTGTGTGTGTGTGTGTGTGTGTGTGTGTGTGTGTGGTGTGTGTGGGGGGCTTTATATCCACCCCTGTTGTCCGGAAAGAAGAAGTGGATGTGGTTTCAAGCAATATACATTCGATTTCGGTGAGGAACTGAAGGTATTCGACCTGCCCATTTCATGATTTGTATGGTCCTTGTGGGGTGCGATGCTTGAGGTTCTTCATAAAAACGTTTTGGATAACAAAAGTGCGCCAGGGGAGGGTGGAGGTTAGGGGCTACTGGTGAATGGCCTGTACATACCCTGACAGAAATTACTCCAAAATTGAGGGCCTGTAAATTTTGTCTAGGGTAGGACCATTTCATCTCAAATCCTAACAGGGCAAGGGGTTACCCTCCTACAGGGGGCGGGGGGGGGGGGGGGGGGGGGCTCCAATGTGCCCAGGGTGGCAATCTGCTTCATCCATGAAGCAAGTTGGACCCGGCCCGTGTGCACTCACAGGGGGCTGCAGACTTTGCACGCCAGGGCAAATGCAGAGTGGCCACGCAGCTTGTGCAGCTGGCGCCCATTCATTCGCTCAGGGTCTGGCCATGGGCTCCAAATTGTACAATCGTTTCGGGTCCATTGAGTTGGCCACACAGTTCTTGTATTCGATGGTGGCCAGTGCGAACCTGATCTACGAGCCTCAAATGAACATCGTGCTGACGCCTCATAAGTTGTACATCCAAAGCACTCACACCGGCGCACCTGCGTGGGATCAAGGTAAGTAAGTTTGGCTCCGCTCTGGCACTAGCGCATTGGATCATGTAGAGGAGGAGGGCATTTGTTTCAGAACCCCCCGTCAGGCGGTGCGAATTTCATGGTTCCGGGAATGCCTGCATGTGAAGCCTCTGCTGGCTCTGGCAGGGGATCAAACACCACCGGTAGTGATGCTGCAATTGGAAGCAGTTGAACAAACCACTCTCACCAACAAAACTACACTCTGTCCTCTGTAACACCCCAGGGCCACAAACCACCAAATCCGATGTCAATGTAGCGATTCATATGTGGTGCAGTGGTCTGGATGATGGAGAAGGGGTTTGACAAAAGGGGGGCACCTCTCATTGATATTCATGGGTGTTGACACTGAACACCCATTGTGTGCCGCCGGCATTGGATTGCTGTCATGGGGTGGATTTTGAACAGTGGATTGCCTAAGGTGGGATTGACCGAGACGAGGGTGGGGAGGCTGGGTGGGTGGATCAGAGACCGGACTCACAGTCTGCCTTGAAGGTGGCCTCAAAACACAACCTCAGCCATGTCCCTTGATCAACCAGGTCGTTAAAAAGCACCTCGGGCATTTGTCGGGTATATGGACCGGATGTGCCGCAGACCTTCGTTTTTCTTGGTCAGCATTTTCGACATAGGGGATTCGCAATTTTTGGGACAAAAACTCGCCTCTCGGCCTGAGTTCTCAGACATGGCTCGTGGGGCAGGAGGGGGTTAAAATTTTGACCCCACCAGTTTTTAATCCCGAGAGCATGTATTTTTTTTGGAGTTTTTTATATTTTGAGACAACAGCCCAAGTCTGTTGGGCTTGCCCACACCGTGTGGCTGGGCGCTTATGCTTTATGGCCATTCATTTTCACGCAAGCACAGAATTTGCTTTCGGAACTGGTTTCTTCCCATTTCATGCCCGCGTGCTAGGTGCTTGCTGTTTGCTGCTGCTGCTGCTTGGCTGGCCATGTCGTGTTTGAAAGATGCGAAATTCCTGCTTGCAATTAAAACAGGGCCAAAACTGCCATTTTTGTTCCCGCAGTGTATTCAGCAGCCTCAGGGACCCTGTGGTACCGCCCATAGACGGGCTGAATAGGGGATGTTGTGACAGCATACGCACAATAGGATGCAAAAGGACATGTTTTGCAGCCTCTAGCCCTGACCAGGGGCGGCCATGGCCCATGTGAAAGCCAGGAGATCACTGGTTGCACTGACAACAGGGTCCGCACAACCCAGTACACAAACTGCTTGAGCAAGTTGCATCCGTACCGGCTGAACAATTCAATTTTCCAGACTTGTTTGTTCTGATGTTGTGACCACCCGCAATGATAAAAGAAAACTTGCGAAGCACGTTCTACACCCGGATGATGTGGTTTTCACCTCGTTTGGCCACTTGTTGTGGGGATTAAATGAGGGTGGTCACAATATCGAAACAATCAGGTCTGGGATTTTCGAATTGGAATTTTTCAGTCGCTGGGGCTGCTTCAGAAGCTTGTGCACCACCCCTTGCCTATGGCACTCTAGTGGCCAAATGAGGTGAAAACCGCATAAATGGGGTGTAACAACTGCTTCACAGGTGGTTTTCGTGGGTGGTCACAATATTTAAAAAACGTGTTTCTGAATTTTTCAGCCGTTGAAGACTGCAACAAAGGTCGCATCTTTTTCAGGAGCTGCAATTTGCATGCCATTATTAAAGCTGCGGTCTTTTTGCCGGTGCTGATTTTCGAAAAAGGCTCGGAAACGCCATCCTGTAGTGTAGTACAACAACTACTTGTGTCCCGTGATCGCTTTGTTTTGGCAGCATTTTCCGCATCCCCCCCCCCCCCATGAAAAAAGCGACAGCATACCATCCAAGCCTATCTTTTGGCATCGATGGCCTCCACTCTGAAATGGAAAATTGATTCTTGGCCGCTAGGGCGGGGAATGCGTACCCACAACACATGTGATTATGTGTTTGGTTCCGATATGGCTGCAGATGAAGCCAAGATTCAATCTAAGCCTCAATACGGCACGGTTGCCGGGATTCCTGTTTGAGACAACCTGGGATTCATTGGAGCACTGCCTTGTGCAATCTTTAAAGTAGGGGTAGGGGGTTCGCCAACTGTTGTGGCTTCCCCCTATGTTCTTGTGTGAGGTTCTGTGCAGTGAACCCTGTAGTGACCCCTGAAGTTTGGATCTCTTCTGCAATGATTTGATGCACCCCCGCACCATTTCTTTGGGCAGGATTGTCTTGCTGGGGCGCGTGGGGTGGTGGAGCATTACAACTGCTCTCCATACCTGGTGCACTGCAGCGCAGATTTGATAGTTTGCCTTTTTTTTTTACGGCAACAACCTCCGCATGGGTGTTCTGCCTTGTGGCTGATATGGGGGTGCTCCTGGCCTTCTGCTGCAAAGTATCGTTGATGCCAGAATTTCAGGCACTTTATGTGTGAGGCTGGTGCTGTTGGGTTACTAGTTCCTGTTGATCTGGATGATATGATATGTGTTCCTTGTGAGGTGGGATGTGGCTAGGACTGCTTTGCAAGCAGCCCTTATTGTGGATTCCCGTTGCGGGTTTGCAGCCAATGCTCTGTCTTGGGGTGCACTATTCGCAAGGTTGCCGGGAGTGCTTTGCGCGCGCGGAACATTTTTTCATGTTTTTTCTTGCACCAGGGTGACCCCCTGTTTTGCATCCTGCCCCCGTTCTCTGACACATTTTTACGGCTGAAGCGCCGTAAAATGTTTGTCTCTGCAGGCAGAAACAAGGCGGCAGCAGAATGAAATACAAGACTTGAAACAGCTATGTTGTGTGTGTGCGTGGGTTAATGGCACAGGAAATGTACAAAAGGTGGTGCAAGGCATCAGGCACCTATGAATTGAAAGACTGAGAAGAAAATGGTCAAAAGGGTCAAAATGGTCAATGGTTAGACAAGGAAGGGCGGGAACCTGCTGTTTTCCCGCATGTCGTTCGAGAGGATGAATGAGAAACCTCTCATGCCCCCAATGTGCGAAAGTGAGTTCTTTGTCTTGGGATGCGGAACTGTTTCCTCGATGATTTTGCTGGTTGATGATTGTCACGTGACAATCAGTGCTGTGAACGGAAACCCCTCCTCAACTCCCCAGCAAGGATTCGCATGGGGAGTTGATCCAGGAGGCAGCGGTAAAAAGTAGAAACGTGCAGGCGAAC
Organism: Eutreptiella sp. 'Long Island Sound 2002'; assembly: GCA_964036045.1. Classification (NCBI taxonomy): domain Eukaryota; phylum Euglenozoa; class Euglenophyceae; order Eutreptiales; family Eutreptiaceae; genus Eutreptiella; species Eutreptiella sp. 'Long Island Sound 2002'. The sequence continues at coordinate 42,367,397 of OZ038392.1, forward strand.
GTTTCTGCTAGGGGGAAAACAGCCCACCCGGGCAAACCAAGGACTTTAGGACAGACAAGCCCCGCCTTAGGCTGCGGCTACACATGCATCCGGTCTGGCCACGGCGCTTGCAGTGGTTCAGTGTGGGCTCTCACTATAGGTGGTCGCGAAAGCACCCCCCCCAGACCTCAAGCAATGCCTCAAGCTGTTTCTAAAGAGGATCCACCCTTACTCCGCCCCTCATGGCGGTTGGGTGAGTGGGGCGTCGTGGTGTCGTGCGGCCACACCTTGAACAAAGGACAACAAAACTCAAGGGCTTTCATCAGGCCCACAACTTTAGGCGTAGGGGGAAACTTGGGGACAGGGCAGCCACCTTGTGCCGTGCACCAGCTGGTAAGTTCGACATGGGCAGGATTCCTATTATCTATGTCGTATTAGCACGGTAAGACTTATGAGGTATGTTCTGTTTTTTCATGTTGGTTTGGTATAGGTCCCTTTTTCATGAGGCGTTTTTGATGCCCCGGAAGCAAACCAGGGTTGGCGTTCGGTTGGAAACCCTGAGGGTCAACAATACCCAGCGGCTCTGGTTTCCTCCACCCCAAAACGTGTTCTTTTTTTACGGCTCCAGCGCCGTAAACTTAAGAACGCATTCTTTTTCTACGCATCTCCAGGAAATCGGAGGCGTCCGACGGGTTTCGCTTCGCAGGCGGACGTACCACAACCCGCTGTACAACATCCGGTGGTAGTTGAGGCCCCGGTTTCGGTTTGGGTTTTGGCTTAGGAGGGCCATGTGCAACCTTAGGCTTAGGCTTAGGCTTGGGCTTAGGCTTCGGCCTATTGTTCACAAGCTTTTCATCAATGCAAGCCAACAGCCTTTGAGACTGTATGGTTAAGGCTTCGATATTAGGTGAGGGCACAATACCAAAAACATCTTGGGCCTGTTGCACAGCCTCGGGAATGGTAGTCCCATCTCTAAGCTCAATTGGAGCCATTAGGTTACGCATCAGCTTCACCGCGTGAACCTTTACTGTTAGGTCAGGAGGATCGACCCATAGCCGGCCGGGAAAGGTGAACCCGGGTGGCCACGCAGTATACGGTCTACCCTGAGACATGGGTTGGGAGGTTAATGGCATGTAGGGTAAAGTACCAGCTAAAATACGGGTAATCAGCCGTCTGGTTCTACATTGTACACGGGCGGTAAAGCTACGTGCTAGGTGGGGCTGCGTTAGATCCCGGGGCTCATTCGGTTTCCGATTAAGGTACCGGTAATGCTTTGCATGCTCCCCAACTGTGATAATAGTTGGGTCATCTTCTTTAGCTTGTTGAAGTTCACTCAGAGTGGACACCAATTTTTCTTCACAGAAGGATGCACCAGGCAGTGCATCCAGATATGGCTCCCACTGCAGCAAAGCCAATAGTGTAGCATCCAGGTATTGTTGGTGACCCTGAGTGTCTCTTAGGGCCATCAACATGACAGTGCTGACTTGCAACACCTCATGTGCATCAGCACCTGTCCAGGCATCATATTGCCTCCAGTGAAGGGTACACACCCTGTACCCGAGATAAAATAGGGCAGGCACGTAGTCCCGAAACAGATACAATAGAGCCTGTAAGCGCTCCTTTTTTACTGCGCTAGCGCCGTAAATTGCCTGAGGCCCGGCAACAGAGGCCAACGCACCCCGTATATGGGGTGTTACTCTTCCAGAGATTAGGAAAGCACTTAGTACCATGTGCTCCATCATTCCAACATGGAAGTGGGTCCGAATGGTTACCGCTGTAGGATTGTCCAGGAAACCCGGGTGTTCAAGGGTTGTCCAAAACGTTAGAAACTTGCGGTAACACATAGTCAAACAATATTTATAGGCATGCCACAATCCAAAAAGGAGCGGTGTGTCTTGCAAAAAACGTACCTGTATTCACAGCAACGTATGTTGTGCTGTGATAAAGTTTGTGTATTCTAAAGTACAGATCCACATCACATAGCACTGGACTGTACTGGGGGTTAGTTCTCTGGTGCCATTCTATTAGGTTAGAGCATACTTGCAGTAGCCCCTTCCGGGCTGATACATTGCATGGTAGGACATCTGCCGTCCACCATGGAGCCATAGTCACTCCATATCGGCGAATGTCTAGTGGTGTCCGCACCGAGTCATAATTCATATGGTGTGCCCTTAATGGGTCTATCCTTGACCAAAATAGTCGGCTGGCTTCTCTTAGTTTTTGAGGCAAGAGTTGTGCAGCCCGTAGTAGATCGGGAATGGACAAAACCCCTCTTCGTGGTGGGAACCCACCATCAGGATGTGGCACAGGGAGGACTGCAACACATGTTGCGTTGATGGACATGTCCCTTTTACGACATACGTTCCGACTGTAGCGCCACTTGTTGTATTTATCAATCTAAAGCACAGTACAATGCTTTGTGGCCAAATCCACAATTGTACGTGCAAACTCCATGGCTGCCTGCGCAATATTTTCCTTGCGGGTTAGCACAAGACTAGTACCAGCAACAACAACAGCCTTCCATCGGCTTAGGTCCTCTAGCCGCCGGTCCACCATGGTTGCTGCACAGGAGCTTTTCCCCAGTACACCACTGCTCCATCGTTTCATGGACGTGAAACAGGTCCAAAGACTTTGGGCAAAACTGGTCACACATCGGCCGCCGGCGCGGCCACCACGTCTAGGCCAGTCTTCCAATTGGTTCGTCCACACCTTTTGACACCTTTTGTCTTGGCGGGACAAACTGAGGAACCACAGCACAAACGTTCTGCATGGACCACCCACCAGGGCGTCCTCAACAATCTCCTCCACAGAGGTATACCCTTTGAGGGAACACAGCCCCTGTATGTAGTCGCCCGGGAGGTATTGGTCATCAACTCCACTGTGAGTGGTACCGCATATCTTCCTTCGCCGTTTCGCGGCCCCTCCCCGGGAAAATTTTACGGCTGAAGCGCCGTAAATTTGATCATAGTCCGGTGTTTTGTCTTTCAGACCATCATCAGGCATTGATGTCCGTAGTGGCGAGAAATGCAAATGTGACACAGACACCTATAGAAGGGTATAATTGGTTACCATTAGACATTTGAAAAACCTCTTTTTCAGGAGGTATGCCATAACCCCAGTCAGGGACATGAAATGTGTTTTAATCACATTTACAACACACACTTACCTGGCAGTTACTGGCAGTTAGACACTGGCGCCAGATACTAACTTGGCTCACCAAAATGGAGCACAGACAATTGCGGCTTTGTTTGTGTCGCATTTTAGTTGTGTACATTCTTGCCAATTTTAATTTGTTACAGGTATGCACTATTTTGCAGGATAATACCACCGTTTGTAGTTGCACTGTGTTCCCACGACCTTGACACAGGGGTCTGTTCACTGGCAGTGTGCCACTCCGTGTAGATGCGAGTGTGGCCCCGAGTGCTAGACAGGGGGCAAACCACCATGCATGCCTGTTTCTTTCCCCGAATAGGGTGTGCACTGCGACATGCTAGAAGGGGTTACAGAGGTGCTGCAACTTGGTACACCGAGGGTGAAATTGCACCCTCCACCTTGTTGTAGACACAAAACTAGCACAAAATGGCAAACGGGCCCCGCCAGCAGCAGCAGAAGAACAACCTCGAAACGAAGAAGACAATTGTGCTGCTGACGGAAGGGCCTCAGACTTGGGTACAACAATCTACACGGCGTCGCTTCACAGTCACACCGAACAGGAGTCCCCTTCTGGGGCCCCTGGTGACACACAACATCTAGACGCCGATCTACAATCCAGTGGAGACGAACTGACACACATAAACGACGGAAACCCGGACGACTACGAAGCCGAATATGTTGGGATGCCCAAAGGCCAGGACGAGGAGGATTTGGAGGCTGAGGAATACCAGGACGTAGACTTGAGGCCTGTGGTGCAACAAAGCAGACCGCGACTGCGACAGACAGCACTGCCACAGTACGCCATCCCTACCCAGGAGGAGGGGCAGCCAGTTCTGGAGACCAATGCCCGACGCACTAGCACTACCGACGAGCAACTCAGAGATGTACATCAAGCTTTTGGCTACGACATCAGCCAGTGCATTATAAGTAATGCAACAGACGTCAGTGTTGACGACATTGACTTTGATACCGAGGGGATGTTTGGGCAATGTCGTATACTGGACGACAGACTAGTCGAGCGATACATAGATGGATTAGCTCAAGGCGATCCCTTGAGTGGCATCAGCATTGTCCTAAAGGACTGCGCAGGTATGTTAGTTGTTTACTGCTACTATCGTTGTCGTATGCGGCGTAAAATTTTTACGGCGCTTTAGCCGTAAAAAATTTTACGGCTGAAGCGCCGTAAATTGTGTCCGTTTCACTACGAACTCTCATCACATCACTAACTGTGTGTACCGGCTTACATACCTGGTCATAGGGAAAAAACCAATATGCATTGGTGGCCAACATATTACCAAGGCCTGCAAGACTCGACGCAACTACTTGGTCGATACTGGCGTACCCCTGCATCGGATATGCTGGCATCTCCAAGTTATGTCGGCCACCATTTTTGCCTCAGACACACCCCTCCATATTTTGGAGGAGGCCGCAGGCCACCAGAGGCAGCAGCACGGCATATCCGAAAGTCGGATTGCTGACCTGGTAGATTTTCTCCGCAGGAGAATTAGCAGACAAAATGCCGGTGGGCTAGGCATACACCTGAGCCCAGGTAACTTATTTGCAGCCATACTAGTGTCTGGGGTACGTTTGATGGACATTGGGACTACTGAGGAACAGAAAACCAGGTCACCTCAACAGCAGAAGGAGATGCTGGACAAACGGGTATGTTCCTAGTATCTTGTCACCGTCATGTGGCTTGTTTCTCGTATACACTTGTTTATTTCTGCTTATCTATGTCCTCCATTTAGAGGGGTGACGCTATTAGGTGCTTTATTGGATTGGGTTATGTCATCGGTGCCGCGTCGTACAATGACACCTTTTCGAAGGTGGTTCGGTCAATCAATGAATGTTTTGAGGCTCCCTATGAGCCAATCAAAGCAGCAACGTTCCGTGACTACAACAGTGGCCTGGCCGTCTCCAATGTACAAGATTTAGTGCAGTGGCTGTGTGACCGGCCGTTGAGTGTTACAGGAAACAAGTTGAGCGAGTTTTTGCGGTTTCTGAAAACCACACGCATTATTTGGAATCTATGTCACCCCAAGAATACACTAGTGGCACCAGAGAACAGTATGTTCCTTCCAATCCCCTTACTCCGTAGTACTAGTATACGCCATTCCGCCTCATAGTTGTTGTAGCGTTTACGGCGCTAGCGCCGTAAATTGTTACTTGTATGCTGCTGCACATCACAGAGTCCCTCGAGATGTGTACGAGGCTGGCGGAAGTGATGGCCCAGAAGCACAGCGACAAGTGGCTGCCAAAAGATGGCCTTGGCGGGAGGGCGTATGCGGAGCTGAGGACAGGCCGTGAAGACTGGCCTGAGTGGACGGCTCTTCTCAAGAGCCCAATCTGGACGGATGCGTCCTGTGCGGAACTCCGTTCTAGGTTGCAGAATCCTTCTAGGAACGCGAGCGTCACGTCGGCCAAAGGGCCTATTGGTACCGGCGCCCTCGTTCGGGCGGAAGTGGAATTTAGGGATTGGAAGAAACTTATTGTGGCAGGACCCACTATTGGGTCGGTGGTTGGTGCACGTGGAACCCAGTGCGTCTACGTGGAGGCAACTAAGGATGATATTCCCCACAGCCAGGACATCATCCAAATCGCCAATGGATGTACACCAATTATTGTACTGGGCCGCGGCACCGTCGTCCAAGATTGGGTAGACCAGAGTTGTACTGACGGTGCCTCGCAGGCTAACAATTTCCGGACTGTAAGTACTATTTACTTGGGGTCAGCTGAGGAACGGCAGTTGTTCCTCCGTGACCCAAAGCATACAGGTCTTGTAAGTTCCCTGGTGATGGCCATTTTGAGCCCTAAGGCTATGGTCCTCCCTAGTTACATTGGGAGTCAACTGGGTTTGCGGGCCAGTGTCATGGCCTTCCCCACGTTGAAACTGGGCTTGAAGCCCGATCTTAATCAGGGGAATTTTTGGGGCGTGGCACTGGCCTTGAACCCAGGGCGAACAGATGGTATGCTTTTGACTGCCAGTTTGGCAGATGAGTTTCCCCGTTGGCAGATTTCTGTGGTCACTGAGCCACATAATTTGTCACTTTTTGACAAGGATCTGGCATCTGCCACATCTAAGTATTATGGGACTATGTCTGCAGACCTGACCCATGAGGTAACATTTTTGTGCAAGGGCCAGGGTCTGGATGACCAGAACATTGCTGTTCTTAGTGTGGAGGAGAGGGCAGTGCAGCGTAGGCGCGTTGGCGAACTGGTCGCCCAGCATAAGAGGGAGCAGAAGACAAAGGCCCAAAAGGAAAAGGCTGAGACCAAGAAGGCGGTAAAATCCGCCCTGCAGGAACGAAAAACAGAGAAGGCTGCCTAGAGCAGTGGGGCAGCCCTGGAGACAGCTGCAGTTGCAGCCCCATCACATGATACAGGTATCCTGGGCAACAGTGCCCAAACTCGAACTAAAGCAGCAACAGCTAGGCAGGATGCAGCTGACATTGTCGCTGCAAAGGCAGGTACCCCTGCAGGCAAGGCAGGGACCAGTATGGGGAGCGGTACCGCCTCCCCAAGCAGCAAGAAGAGGCCAGCCAGGGCCCCAGGGCTTCGGTCTAAGAGGCCTAAGCTTCCCGCAACTGCCGAGCCGGCTGCACATGGGGATAAGGCCGAGATTCTTGGTACCACTGAGTTGAAGGCCCTCTTTGTCGGGCTGCGGTAGTGTACATTACGGTGATACATTACATTGACTACACTACATTGATTATGTTCATACAACATTACCGGACAGTTCTGTGTTATGCTTATCCTCCGTTTTTGGGAGCGATCAAACTATATGAACACATGGGGTACACAGATTTAGCTGCTTTTCTACCTATTGCTTGCCCGTTTCTTCTTGGTGTGTTCCATTTTTTAATGGCTCAAGCGCCGTAGATTTTTTACGGCGCTTCAGCCGTAAACAGCATGCGTCAATGACATGGAAGATGAAACAGTTCCGTTGGCATTCCATTACAGAATTTAGTGAATTTTCATAATTTTTCCACAGTGAGATGCTAAGTCGATTGCATACATCAGAAAGGGGTGCAGGATAAATAGGTAATAGCTTCATACGTAACAGCTGGCGTGACATGTTATTTCACTGCCTGCTAATCCACGTCAAATCAAAAGGTGACTCTTTTTCACACAAAGTGGTATGTGCTGGTTGGATACTGCAAGCCACCTGTAAGCACGGGGATCTGCACATCAATGCTTAGCAAGAATCTTTGTCACCCCCCCTTTTCTGTAGAATTTTTGTTGTATTTTGTGTTGCATTGTGACATAACTTGGGGCACGTTTGTTTTAGGGTACATTTTTTTACGGCTCCGGCGCCGTAAATTTTCGCAAACAAGGGAATCTGCTGCAAACCCCCATGTTTTCACGATGTGCTCGCGTTTTCGTACGTTTTTTGGGCATTTACGGCGCCTGCATTTTGGGGGGGACTGCCGGCAACCTTGCGAATAGTGCACCCCAAGTCTGTGGGTGCATTGGGTTTCGACACGGGCATCATCGCTAGCACATTCACGTATCCGAACAGTGTGGAGTGCAGAATCACCTTGCAGAGAGGCTGTTAGATCACAACACGCAACCCCCCCACCCCTAAAAAAAGTGGTACCCAGAAACAGGGGGGGCGGGGGATAGAGGGGTCAAAATCGAAAATCCATTGGGGGATAATTTTGTCTCCCAAATTGATGATTTTACAAGGGATTGGACATCCAATACCACCCATTGGAGTATGCTACGCGAATGACCCCTCCAAAAGGGGAGTATATGGTGAATTCAATTTTTCCCGCGCCTGCACTTGTCGATTTCGACCCGGGGCCTAGACAAGTTTTTCCCTGTACATGGATCCCCTAACCAACGGCGGGGGTCTGGGGTCCGAACTCTGGGGACGCAGGGTCGGCCGAATCCACACAAACCCCATGGAGTTGGGGCCTAGCAACACTTTTTCGGCTCAAAATCGAAAAAAACCAAAAGATTCAAGGTTCATTTTTGACCCCCCCTCCAAAGTTGCCCCCCCCCCCCCCCGCAAAAGTTGGGTTTTGAGTGGGGGGGGGGGGGGCTAGGGGGTTCCCAACCAACAACCTTGAATGGGGATAAGTTAATTGGACAAAATGATCATTTTACAAGGGTGAAACCAAGAAGTCAACCCCTTGGGGTAGGGTATGAATAGGCCCAAAAAGGGGTGGGTATGTGGCATTTTCCCATATATGCGGGCCTGCGTGGTTTTGATCTAACACCTCTGCAAGGTAATTTTCATCGTAATTTTCATCTGACGCATTCTAGCTTAAGAACAGCCAAGTCCTCACCGGCAAGATTTCGAAAGTTCTATTGCCTTCGGCAAGTGCACCTTGCAAAGAATCTGCCCTGAGCAATGTGCCTCCAAGTGGCTGATTTTGCAATCATCCATGAGATCCATCAGCATCATGGCTCCCCATGGTTTCACACGTACTCCCATTGTCATTACATGATCACCCCACAACAGCCAAGTGGCCCCCTGGGGGTTCTTGGAGGTTGCCCAGGCATCGCCATTTTTCAGCCAATCCATGTCGGCTTGAATATAGCTAAGTCCTCACTGGTGGGGCCCTATAGGGGGGCCGATGTCAGAAACTGGGAGATTGCACCTGGGACCCCGTCATTGATTAGGGGGTTCAAATAGCATGCAACAACGACCCACTTGTCCCTGAGGACCTTTAAGGATCGCCAGAAAAAGTGCTTTTTTAACCAATCACATGTGGGCCATTTTTAGTGCAAACAGTCATTTTGTGTCTTTTACATCGGCCATGACCGGCCCTAGGCAAGGCTAGGGGCTGCAAAAACGTCCTGTTGTATCCTGAGATGCATATATTGTCACAACATCCCCGGTTGCACCTCTCAAAGTGGGTGTCAGGGAGTCATTAAGCTCTTCAAAAGCATTGACATAGCAAAAATGGCTGAAAACTGCATAAAATTGCATGAGCGCTCGTCCCACTCCCCAAAGGGCCCAATGGGCCTGGGTGATCATTCGGTGACAATATGGGTTATCCAACACCCATGGGGACCCATGTTGTGGCCACTAGGCCTTTGGGCTCCCCAAAAGCCCCGAAACTGCCGTTTTTTTAGGTTTAAGGTTGTTTAGTGGTACCTCAAAAAAATTTCGAAAATTTGACTTCTTCTGAAACCCTTCGGTCCTCCGTGGGCTGGGTTTGGGTGGTCATTTGTTGACAATACGGTTACTCGAGCACCCATGGGGACCCGTGTGTTGGCCGCTAGGCCCATGTAGCCCGGGCCATGGGCACCCCAAAAGCCCCCAAAATTGTTGGTTTTTAGGGTGTTTCGTGGCACCTGATGTTTTCCGAAACTTTGACTTTTTCCGAAACCCTTTTGTTGCCACGGGGATGGGTTTGGGTTGTCATTAGGTGACAATATAGGTAGTCCAGCACCCATGGGGACCCACATAGCGGCTGCTAGGCCCATGTAGCCTGGGCCATTGGGGCCTGGGCCCCCTACAAGCCTCGAAGCTGCTGTTTTTGGTTGGCCTCTGTGCGTCAATTTGGACCCAGGTCCCATTCCACTTTTTTCTTCTATATCTACCCCCTAACCAATGATGGGGGTCCTGGGTGCTATCTTTGATTTTCCCACATCGGCCCCCCTGTGGGGCCCCACCCTGAGGACTTAGCCGTTTTCATGCGGCATGGGTTGGCTGAAAACAAGGGTGACCTCCGAAGATCCCTGGGAACCCTGGGGCCAGTGTCGGGTGATCATTTGGTGACAGTGGGCGTATGTATACAGCCATGGGGAGCCGTATAGTGTCCGCTAGGCCGTCCTAGTGGTGCTTGTTGGCCCCCAAAAGCGCCGTTTTTCAACATCTAGAGTCCCTCTTCGAGGTGCCTTGCCGGAGGCAATAGAATTTTCGAAGTTACAGATTTTCGCTGCATTTTTGTGCCAGTATGATCCCCCCCCAAAATTGTTGTCAAACAGTCAGGCATATTTCTTGCAAGAAGGCTGCAAAGGGGCAACAGGCAGCCGAAACATAGCACGAATGCCATTCTTTGGAGTGCAGTGCCACCATCTGCAGACCCAGTGAATCCAGGTTGGCCCTCCTTTCCAAAGCACGACAGCGCTTCCTACTGATGCACTTTACCGACAGCTGTCCGAAAAACAAGCAATAGGAAAGCAGCTGCAGCATCGAAAAACAATTGTGTTTCCCTCCACACCGCATTCAACACTAGGACACAGGCCCCACACGCTGCTGATTGGGCTGGTTGCTCAATTCTTCTGTACATGAGGCCCATCCTCCTCAGAACATTTACGAAGACAATTGGGGGTGGCAACCGAGATGGAAATGAACTGCATATGTAGGATGGTGTCACCACTGTCACTGCTATCGTCACCATAGCTGCCAGTCTATGCTGATCCTTGCCGCTATCATCAAGTTGTCTTTGCCACTATCACTACCACTGCCAATGCCATTAGCCATGTCACTACCATGTTAGGACCAAGCTGCCCGATGACCATCCAAGAGCAGACAAGGGCACTTCAATATTGGGAGCCCCCAGAGCCCTTGGCGTTGTGGATGCTCTTTGACGACTGCGTGCCGACAGGAGCAGAAGCGGTAACTGCGACGGTTGGATGGGCATTACGGCGTAATCTATGCCGCTTGGACGGCGTTGTGGAGTCCGATGGCCGCCGCAAATTTAGCAACGTTGCAGTGTCCTGGTGGACCCCAGATATATGGTCAACGTTTGCGCATGAGGTTACGTTGCTTCCTCCTGCCTTTAACAACCTCACGACCAGGGCGCTTATTCTGAGGGCCACATCCCCCAGACCAATTGGTCTAGATGATGTGCTCCTTGTGGAGCGTGGTGATGTATTGCGGGAACTCTCAGCGTTGTGGTGGTCGCAAACAACCAGTTGTAAACATCTCGCTGTTGCGGGGGCTGTTGGCAGCCCCAAGTCGCTGCTTGCCTGTCAGATCTGTGTAATTGATTGATGCCCGCCCGATGGGCACTTTGTGGGCGCATTGGGTCTTCGACACGGGCACCCCAGGCACTGGGGTCTGAGCACCCCTGCTCCCCGGCCAACAGGTCATGGCACAGGGTGCCAGAAATCCAGCACTCCCTTGCGCCTCTTCCTCCTCGATGAAGTGCCTTTCGCCGAAGATATGTTCGCCTGCGGTGAGGCAGTGACATGCTGGTGCGCGCCATGGTGCTGGCCATGAAGGAGACATCTGCTGGACTGCCTGCCCAGAGAGCAGGATGCCAGTCCTGTGTCCATCCCATAGCATCCCACCACCGGCTGCACCTACATGTACTGGTGCTGATCAGTGTCGACCGTGGACACGCCGTCATGAGTGTCGTTGCTGTAGTCCATGGGGTCATGGTGGAGTCATTGGGGGCTCATTTGGAGTATCATTTGGGTGTGGTTTGGGGGGTCATTGTCTTCCGCCAGTTAGGCACACACACTCACAGGGCACATTGGTGTTCATTGAGAAAGCGCAGTGGTGCCGGAAAGTTGCGGCATAACACCACAATCCAGGGGAGAGCACGGGTCTAGCCGAGAACAGCTGGGACAGGGGTTGCGGCTGTCGATGCCCAGGTTTATCCCCAGAGGCCCCCTGTGCAGGCGCCCGCACCGAGGGGAGACCTGCCGGCACTTGGCGATTAACCGCCATGCTGGCGGTCTGAGGTTGGCCGTTGGCCCAGACAGCTGTGCCTGAGGTCTGTCCTTGATAAGAAAGAAAAAAAACTGTGGATCGTGCGCCTCTCCCCCTTCCCTTTGGCAGTACCCCCAGCCAATTACCCCTCTTCTTCAAGCACCCCGACCCTACCACCTAGCCCCCCCAGGACGGTCCCTCCGCGCTGTGCTGGTGTGCACAGGGGTGGGGAAATCCGGCCCTCCGCCCTGTGCTGGTGTGCAGAGGGGTGGAGAGTGTGTTCCTCCACCCTTTTGGTGGTGTGCACAGGGGTGGAGAATCCGTCCCTCCACCCTGTGCCAGTGCGCAAAGGGGTGGGGAAACCGCCGCTCCGCCCTCTGCCAGTGTTCACAAAGATGGGAATTTGTCCCTCTGCCTCGTCCCGGTGCGCACTCGGGTGGGTAGATTCCCCACCCCTATGCACACCAGCACAGGATGGAGGGACGGATTAGGCCGGGGCTGGCGCGGGCCCGAGCTGGATCTCGGTTCTCGCCTCAAAAGTGCCACATGGCATTGTCCTACCCTAAAGCTGTAGATGTGGATACGGATGGTGTCTTGCACCAGCCCATATTCACATCATCCATGGCTACAAAGATTGTGCGTGACTACTCAGCCTTTTGCCAAACGGTCAGAGTTCCCCCCTTTTGCCAAACCCTCAGCCGACTGGGGATTACCAACATCTGTGTTGGCACAGTCCTATCTTTCATGCCACACAAGGCTGCATTCGGCGCAGAAAGCAATGCAGTTCCATTGACGTGCATGAAAGATGCTCCCAAATGCCGAATCTTCGGGCTGCCTCCTCTTGCCATTGGGTCACCAGGACGGCGAGTACCTCGCGGGCTGCCCCTCTTGCGTTTCTCCTTCTTTCTCCTCTCCTAGGCTGACCTCCCAGCCGCTGGCTGGTCGTTCACAGACAATGTTTTTGTCGTTGGGCACCAGGTGTGGATGAAGGTGCATGTCTTCACTTTCCCAGTGGATGTATTATTGGATGATTTGAAACTTTGGTTTTCCTGGTCACCGTTGCCATGGCGGCATGTGCATTTTGTTGGGTCAAGTGAAAATTGACGAGAGTTTTTTTCTGCTTAAGGACAGCCCTGGAAGGGAGTGGCACAGGGGAGAGGAGGCAGACAGCAGGGTGCTGCGCATCATTGTCTCTCCAGGTCGGCCATGTATTTGGTGCAGAGCACTCCTTTGAGGAGGGGGAGGGGCAAACCGGTGGCATCATGGACTATGGCGACGGCACTTACCAGGGCATTTTCCAGTTCAACACGCAGTACCGGAAGAAGGAAATCTGCACTATCTTGACCCGTGCAGTGAATGACGCATGCCCTGCCATCGTGCCCTTCACCCCCGTTTGTGGAAACAGCATTGTGGAGCCTGGCGAGACCTGTGAGTGTGCAGGTACAAGGGCAGGGAATCTCCAATATCTACACCTTCTTCCCACTCCCCAAGTGCGGGGATTATTTTTTTATATATCTGTACAATGAGGATTGTGCCCAGTGTTGTGCTTGAACAAGAAAATGGGAAGGAGGCAGCCCCTTCCTATATCCATCCATCCCTGCTTTCCCAACCAGCACTGCGCCACGTTGTCCCTTTCCTTATTCCTCCCCTTCCGGTCTCTTTCATGCTTCCCAATGCTCCGCACCCGCCTCTCTTGCCATCCCCCCCCTCCTTCAAACCATGTATTCGCCCAGAGCCAAGGTTAAAAATGCAGCCTAGTAGCGGCAGTGGCCAAGGTCCTGCAACGGTTTCAACAGATAAGATATTGTTTTGGATCCGGTCCTCACATGTAGCAGAAATGTGCAAACTTCTTACATGGTTTTGTTTTTCAGTTGTGAGAATTGCCCACACACACGTGCGCGCGCACAAAGGCTGCGGTACGATCACATGTACTGTGTCCAGGTGCTGCCGTGGAGCAAAGGTGCATAACAAAACGGTGCTGCACTGCCCGGAAACACAGTTGCGCACGACCCCTCTTCCCTATGTGATATTCCACGACCCAGACAATGTAATGGTGGTACTGAAAGGCCAACGACAGGAAGAAAAATCCGACGCCCCGTCAATCCAAGAAAACGAGGATTTGCAATCGAGGAAAAAGTGGCCCTCGGACTGCTGGAATGGGAAGAGGACACCCATATTTCCTCCACTAGATCCCCCTCGACGAATACCAATGTTGGTGCGCCTCCGCTGTGCTTTTTGCCTCGCCTACCCTACCCTGGTGGGGGGGGGGTGCGTGCCTGCCTGCCTCCTTTTGATGGGACCCGGGGGGGGGGGGGGCGCAAGAGTGGGTAGGTGGTTTTGAGGGGAAGGGCCATATTCCCTGCGCCGAAGGCGCCGGAAAATTTTTCCGTACTTTTTCCTTTGTGTTGGTTAGTCTGTGAGTGGGTGGTTGCCTTTTGAGCTGAGCCCCTGCCCCCCCCGTGGGGGAAGGCCAAGTGCTGTGGATGCCTGCCCTTGCATTCTGCCCCCCCTCCAGTTGCTAAGAAAAGCCTCCTCCCCGGCACGAACTCATTGGATCTCTCACGCAGCCTGTCGTTCGCTGGACGCCTTATCCTCGCCACAGTTCAGATAGTGAGGTTTGGGTCCTGGACAGACCACACAGACCACACCACAAGTCGCACTGCAGCCCCGCCAAGTGCTAATGACATGCCCAAATGGATATCCACGTACGTGGCGCAGCGGTACGTTGCCTGATGGGGTACACGAGAGGACGTAGTGCTTCGGACCACTCCCTCGGTTTGCGGGCAAACCCAGTATGTCACAACCGACGTACGGCGTGAGAGGGCTATGATCCCACACGGTATGACATTTCAGACCAAACAAAGTCTTCGCAACCCCCGTTTTAAATATTGCATGCATGATTGACAGTTTTAGGCCCAGTGTCAAACAATTGTGTGTTGTATCACACCATGTGCCCAGTGTTGCATAATTTTGTGTTGTATCACATCACATTCCATTGTATGTGCTCACCTCAATGCTTTCTGTTTTCTGCATTTCTTGCAACGGTTTTGCAGATTTAGCAGATTTTCTGGGCTGGAACAAGACATTTTTTCCCGTAGACCTGTGCACGGTGTGCGCGACAAGACCACCTTTGCATGAGCCTCTCTCTGCCTCGTTGCCAGGTTTTGCCTCAGATCTTGCGCCCTCTCCCCTTACACCTGCCCTTCTCTCCTTGGTCGCGGGTTCGAAGGCGGATCAGCCCCACACTTCCTGAGCCAGGCAAACCTCAGCCCCTGATCGTTTTGACACCTCTCAGACTTGTGACCGCTAAGCCCTCAATGCAATTCCTCGGCCCTTCAGCCTCGCATCTCCTCGGACCCAACAGCCCACAGCCTTGCATCTCCGCATCCCCACAGCCTGAAGCCCATAGCCTCACAGCCTCACATCCCAGCCACCCCTACAGCCCCTCAGCCCCTGCGCGTATCTGCCCCACAGAGCGTCCCCCCAGTCTCACGTCACCAACTCCCCACAACCCAACGCCCTCTGCAGGTGGCCTCACACGGTGCGCGTTCTGCACCGGCTGCCACTTGGAGCCGGGGCGCGAGTGCACGCCGGACGGGATCACATCGCAGTGCTGCACCACTGATGGCAAGCGGGCGGGCACCAACGAGACCTGCACTAGTGCAATCGATGGCAGCGTGGGCTACTGTGTGGCGGGTGAATGCGTCAGCACCATCTGTGCACAGCTGGCGCATGCAGGGGTCGGTGCCTTCTGCGGGCTGCATGCGGACAACCCCTGCAAGTTGCGCTGCCACTACGGCGGCACATGCCATGAACTCGAGGGGGTCACACTCGCATCGTCCCCTGGGGCCATCAAACCCCGCGTTAATCATCTGCCGCTGGGCACTCCATGCAGCAATGGGGGTAACACCTGCGCTGCGGGGCTTTGCATCCCAGGTGTGTCTGTCTCAGGCAGGCCTTTGCGGAGGGTAATGTACTCCAAAAGTGCGGGTCGATGGACAATGGACAATGGACAAACGGTGTGACACACGGCATCGGAAGCATGTGCAGTGTACAGGGGGCACGTGCCATGCCAACTTCCCTCTGATGGAAGGGTTACGCCACCGTACCTGTACACCACTGTACTGCCACGCGCTGTGTACAAAACTTGTTGTTGGGCATCCCCAAGCAGAGCAATAATATGTCTTTTTGGTGCTCAAGCAAAAAGATGCTGAACTTGTTTGTGGAGTAACACTGATTTCCGTCCTTTTGAAGCTATCATCCCACAACCAACCTACGATTTTCGGCCTGCTGTTTCCTCTTTGAGGACGCCCTTCCCTCCAAGAACCACTACCACATGAATAAGGCGGCCACAGTGCAGGAGGAGACTGTCATGGTGATTGCAATTCTATTTGGGGATAAACTACTCTGCAGCGTGACAAAAATGTTCACAAATGTCCATATATCCCGTATATCCATACAAACCGCACGCTGTGCAGAGTCACCTCCCATGCTCCGCCTGATTTTGTTTCTCCTACTCCCGGTTACCACTTACCATGTGCCAGAATTCAGAAACACCCGATTTCTCTGAAGCATCAATGCTGTACACGAAACATTTGCATGGGTTTGTGACCACCAGAAACGAAACACTGGTCCAGAACACACCGTTATTACAGTCAAATCAATCTCTTGTACATGATGGCATGTGTGCTACGCTGCCGCCTAAGCCCAGCCAAACATCCCGGGGTTTGTACAGACATTGTAAAATGGGTGTCACATTGAATCTTTTGATGTGTGGAATTGCTTTGGTGAATGAAGCGTCCCTGTTTGCACAAGCAAACAGCACCAACAGAGCGCAGGGACCATTAAATCCAGGCGGTGGCCCACCTCTAGAAGCGCCACTACATTTGGGGTAGCCCAGCCCCTGGACGAAGGCACTGAGTGGCCCGAACATGGAAGCACTAGAAGGGCTGCACACCCCTGTTTCGGTACACCAACTGTTGGTTCAGGCCTCGTTCTCTAAATCATTGAGCAAAGGGGGAGGGCTGGGTGGGTGGGTGGGTGGGTGGGTTGCAAGTTCTGCCCCTGCCCCACCCCCACCCCCACCCCACTCCACACCCCAACTTTCCCTGGATGGGTGTCACGCACCCTGAATTCAGCGGGCACATGGTCATAGTGACACTGCATTCTGCTCTCGTGTCTTTAAGACCCCAGATTTCAAGTTGTTGAGCAGCAGCAACGCTGTTGGTCTGGGTCTTAGGTCATGAAAACAGCAAATGCTGAATGGGAGCACGCAAAGAGTGTGAAACATCGAGCGTTGGTACAACTTGCGAACCATTTTGGAGACTAAACTGTACAAAGGCGACTAGCACCGGCAGCAGCAGCAGCAGCATGGAGACTAAACTGTACAAAGGCGACTAGCACCAGCAGCAGCAGCAGTAGCATGCCCCAACCTCCGTCTGTACCCAAGTCTGCATTCCCGCTGCAGGTTTTTTTTAC
The DNA here is from genome assembly GCA_964036045.1 of Eutreptiella sp. 'Long Island Sound 2002'. Classification (NCBI taxonomy): domain Eukaryota; phylum Euglenozoa; class Euglenophyceae; order Eutreptiales; family Eutreptiaceae; genus Eutreptiella; species Eutreptiella sp. 'Long Island Sound 2002'. The sequence goes on from OZ038392.1 coordinate 42,384,624, forward strand.
ACCTCAGGCTGTACTAGAGCCCGGGGCAGAGTTGACGACAGAGACTGCAACTGAACCTACAGCAGGGCCCACAGTGACCTCTCCATTCAAACCTGCAGTCCAGCCTGCAAATCCCTCACCTATCAGACACCGCAAACACCAATTCCAGCAGTCTTGGCGGCACACTCCAAAAAATGAAAAATACAAAATGATCAAAGACCCCCCCCCCAAAAAAAAAGCAGGTGGGACCATGTATTTGGGCATCTGTGGTGGCAGCACCTCTTACCAGGAGGGCTGATGCCCAAGGGAGATGATGTGGACCCCAAACTGCAGAGAATGTGAAAGTTGCATTTGTGAAACCAGCTCAGCACAACCAGAGGGCGTTAGGAAGAGTCCCTGCCTGGGATTCAGTGAAAAAAATGTCGCCTCAAGAAAATTCTTTAGCGCCGGATTTCATACCGTTAAGACTAATCGCTCCATTGAGCTGCCGGCTTGGACCATCCCCCTCTTTTATGAGGCTCTATTGACCACCTCCGCCCCAAATCCTTGTGTAACGGGAAATCCATTGCGTCCAGCACCATGGGATGCGCCGACGGTTCAATGCTTTTGAATTCTGAGGGCAACCAGCAGCTTTTAGGGGATAGGATATTCGATGGAACCTTCTATGACTAGCTCATTTGTCTGCTCCCATAGATCTAGTCAGGGGACGGCATCTGTGCTGTCGGTTTCGGGTTTTCTTGTGGGGCTGTGTTGCGCGCTGGGGTGTCCTGTTGCAGTAGAGTCTTCGGTCCAAATTGTATTGTGGTGCAATTTCATGGATTCGGCAGAACACTGCAGCAATTCTGCTGTATTTGTTTGGCCATGTGTCTGGGACTAGTGAAGACAAGGTGCAAAGGATGGCACGATTCAATGCAGTTCTTCTCTCCTGCTGCTAGTTTGCAGCATCCAAACAGGGATGCGTGGTGTGATGTCGTAGTGTGGTGTGGTGTGGTGTGGTGTGGTGTGGTGTGGTGTGGTGTGGTGTGGTGTGGTGTGGTGTGGTGTGGTGTGGTGTGGTGTGGTGTGGTGTGGTGTGCCGAAGGCGCTGTTACCAAAAGGCAAAAGGCCGGGATGTCTACCCACGGGTACAGGTAAACGGGCTGGGCTGTGTGTGTTGTGTGCGCGCTGTGCGTAAGTGTGTAGGCCTCGGCAGGGGGAGGGGGAGTCGGGGAGACCTGGTGAGTTCGCCTCTGGCGACCGCGCTTATTCCAGGAGCTCCCGCTGCACCCCTTCCCTTTCTGCTTGCTGGTGCAGGCGCAGCTTCTGCAACGCCCACGCCATCGTGCTGCCCGGGCCCAGGCGGGCCTTCAGCAGTGTGGCACGCGCCTTGGCGTGGGCGTACCAGATCCGTATGGACTCCTCCACAACGTGGCGGAGGAACTCCGTGCCCAGCGAGTGGGGCAGTGGGCAGTGGACCTCCTTTAATGCACTGCCCCACTGCCTGGGGGCAGTGGGCAGTGGACCTCCTGCAATGCACTGCCGCACTGCTTGGGGGCAGTGGGCACTGAACCTCCTTCAATGCACTGCCTCACTGCCTGGGGGCAGTGGGCAGCGGACCTCCTGCAATACACTGCCTCACTGCCTGGGGGCAGCGGGCAGTGGACCTCCTGCAATGCACTGCCTCACTGCCTGGGGGCAGTGGGCAGTGGACCTTCCGCAATACACTGCCCCACTGCCTGGGGGCAGTGGGCAGTGGACCTTCGTCAATGCACTGCCTCACTGCCTGGGGGCAGTGGGCAGTGGACCTCCTGCAATGCACTGTCTCACTGCCCGGGGGCAGTGGGCAGTGGCCCTCCTGCAATACACTGCCCCACTGCCTGGGGGCAGTGGGCAGTGGACCTTCTGCAATAGACTGCCCCGCTGCCTCGGGGCAGCGGGCAGTGGACCTCCTGCAATACACTGCCTCACTGCTTGGGGGAAGTGGGCAGTGGACCTTCCGCAACACACTGCCCCACTGCCCGGGGGCAGTGGGCAGTGAAGCTCCTGCAATTCACTGCCGCACCCCCTGGGGGCAGTGGGCAGTGGACCTTCTTCAATGCACCGCCTCACTGCCTGGGGCAGTGGGCAGTGGACCTCCTGCAATACACTGCCCCACTGCCTGGGGGCAGTGGGCAGTGGACCTTCTGCAATAGACTGCCCCGCTGCCTCGGGGCAGCGGGCAGTGGACCTCTTGCAATACACTGCCTCACTGCCTGGGGGCAGCGGGCAGTGGACCTCCTTCAATGCACTGCCCCATTGCCTAGGGGCAGTGGGCAGTGGACCTTCCGCAATAGATTGCCCCGCTGCCTCGGGGCAGCGGGCAGTGGACCTCCTGCAATACACTGCCTCACTGCCTGGGGGAAGTGGGCAGTGGACCTTCCGCAATACACTGCCCCACTGCCTGGGGGCAGTGGGCAGTGAAGCTCCTGCAATTCACTGCCGCACCCCCTGGGGGCAGTGGGCAGTGGACCTTCTTCAATGCACCGCCTCACTGCCTGGGGCAGTGGGCAGTGGACCTTCTGCAATAGACTGCCCCGCTGCCTCGGGGCAGCGGGCAGTGGACCTCTTGCAATACACTGCCTCACTGCCTGGGGGCAGCGGGCAGTGGACCTCCTTCAATGCACTGCCCCATTGCCTAGGGGCAGTGGGCAGTGGACCTTCTGCAATAGACTGCCCTGCTGCCTCGGGGCAGCGGGCAGTGGACCTCCTGCAATACACTGCCTCACTGCCTGGGGGAAGTGGGCAGTGGACCTTCCGCAATACACTGCCGCACCGCCTGGGGGCAGTGGGCAGTGAAGCTCGTGCAATTCACTGACGCACCCCCTGGGGGCAGTGGGCAGTGGACCTTCTTCAATGCACCGCCTCACTGCCTGGGGCAGTGGGCAGTGGACCTCCTGCAATACACTGCCCCACCGCCTGGGGGCAGTGGGCAGTGGACCTTCTGCAATAGACTGCCCCGCTGCCTCGGGGCAGCGGGCAGTGGACCTCTTGCAATACACTGCCTCACTGCCTGGGGGCAGCGGGCAGTGGACCTCCTTCAATGCACTGCCCCATTGCCTAGGGGCAGTGGGCAGTGGACCTTCCGCAATATACTGCCCCACTGCCTGGGGACAGTGGGCACTGAAGCTCCTGCAATACACTGCCGCACCGCCTGGGGGCGGTGGGCAGTGGACCTTCTTCAATGCACCGCCTCACTGCCTGGGGCAGTGGGCAGTGGACCTCCTGCAATACACTGCCCCACTGCCTGGGGGCAGTGGGCAGTGGACCTTCTGCAATAGACTGCCCCGTTGCCTCGGGGCAGCGGGCAGTGGACCTCTTGCAATACACTGCCTCACTGCCTGGGGGCAGCGGGCAGTGGACCTCCTTCAATGCACTGCCCCATTGCCTAGGGGCAGTGGGCAGTGGACCTTCTGCAATAGACTGCCCCGCTGCCTCGGGGCAGCGGGCAGTGGACCTCCTGCAATACACTGCCTCACTGCCTGGGGGAAGTGGGCAGTGGACCTTCCGCAATACACTGCCCCACTGCCTGGGGGCAGTGGGCAGTGAAGCTCCTGCAATTCACTGCCGCACCCCCTGGGGGCAGTGGGCAGTGGACCTTCTTCAATGCACCGCCTCACTGCCTGGGGCAGTGGGCAGTGGACCTCCTGCAATACACTGCCCCACTGCCTGGGGGCAGTGGGCAGTGGACCTTCTGCAATAGACTGCCCCGCTGCCTCGGGGCAGCGGGCAGTGGACCTCTTGCAATACACTGCCTCACTGCCTGGGGGCAGCGGGCTTTGGACCTCCTTCAATGCACTGCCCCATTGCCTAGGGGCAGTGGGCAGTGGACCTTCCGCAATATACTGCCCCACTGCCTGGGGGCAGTGGGCAGTGAAGCTCCTGCAATACACTGCCGCACCGCCTGGGGGCGGTGGGCAGTGGACCTTCTTCAATGCACCGCCTCACTGCCTGGGGCAGTGGGCAGTGGACCTCCTGCAATACACTGCCCCACCGCCTGGGGGCAGTGGGCAGTGGACCTTCTGCAATAGACTGCCCCGCTGCCTCGGGGCAGCGGGCAGTGGACTTCTTGCAATACACTGCCTCACTGCCTGGGGGCAGCGGGCAGTGGACCTCCTTCAATGCACTGCCCCATTGCCTAGGGGCAGTGGGCAGTGGACCTTCCGCAATATACTGCCCCACTGCCTGGGGGCAGTGGGCAGTGAAGCTCCTGCAATACACTGCCGCACCGCCTGGGGGCGGTGGGCAGTGGACCTTCTTCAATGCACCGCCTCACTGCCTAGGGCAGTGGGCAATGGACCTCCTGCAACACACGGCCTCACTCCCTGGGGGCAGTGGGCAGTGGACCTCCTGCAACGCATTGCCGCACTGCCTGGGGGCAGTGGGTAGTGGGCAGTGGACCTCCTTCAATGCACTGCCCCACTGCCTGGGGGTAGTGGGCAGTGGGCCCCGCGCAATACACTGCCCCACTGCCTGGGGGTAGTGGGCAGTGGGCCTCCCGCAATGCACTGCCTCACTGCCTGGGGGCAGTGGGCAGTGGACCTCCTGCAATACACTGCCCCACTGCCTGGGTGCAGTGGGCAGTGGACCTCCTGCAATACACTACACCACTGCCCGGGGGCAGTGGGCAGTGGACCTCCTGCAATACACTGCCTCACTGCCTGGGGGCACTGGGCACTGAACCTCCTACAGTACACTGCCCCACGGCCTGGGGGCAGCGAGCAGTGCAACTCGTGCATACACTGCCCCACTGCCTGGGGGCAGTGGGCAGTGGACCTCCTTCAGTACACTGCCTCACTGCCTGGGGGCAGTGGGCAGTGGAACTTCTGCAGTACACTGCCCCACTGCCTGGGGGCAGTGGGCATTGGACCTCCTGCAGTACACTGCCTCACTGCTCGGGGGCAGTGGGCAGTGGAACTTCTGCAATGCACCGCCTCACTGCCTGGGGGCAGTGGGCGGTGGACCTCCTACAATGCATTGCCGCACTGCTTGGGGGCAGTGGGCAGTGGCCCTCCTTCAATACACTGCCTCACTGCCTGGGGGCAGTGGGCAGTGGACCTTCTGCAATACACTGCCGCACTGCCTGGGGGCAGTGGGCAGTGGAACTCTTGCAACACACTGCCACACTGCCTGGGGGCAGTGGGCAGTGGGACTTCTGCAATACACCGCCTCAGTGCCCGGGGGCAGTGGGCAGTGGACCTCTTACAACACACTGCCTCACTGCCTGAGGGCAGTGGGCAGTGGAACTCCTGCAATACACTGCCCCACTGCCTGGGGGCAGTGGGCAGTGGACCTCCTTCAGTACACTGCCTCACTGCCTGGGGGCAGTGGGCAGTGGACCTCCTTCAATGCACTGCCTCACTGCCTGGGGGCAGTGGGCAGTGGATCTCCTGCAATACACTGCCGCACTGCCTGGGGGCAGTGGGCAGTGGACCTCCTTCAATGCACTGCCTCACTGCCTGGGGGCAGTGGGCAGTGGACCTCCTGCAATGCACTGCCTCACTGCCTGGGGGCAGTGGGCAGTGGACCTCCTACAACGCACTGCCCCACTGCCTGGGGGCAGCGGGCAGCGGAACTCCTGCAATACACTGCCTCACTGCCTGGGGGCAGCGGGCAGTGGACCTCCTTTAATGCACTGCCCCACTGCCTAGGGGCAGTGGGCAGTGGACCTCCTGCAATACACTGCCCCACTGCCTGGGGGCAGTGGGAAGTGGACCTCCTTCAACACACTGCCTCACTGCCTGGGGGCAGTGGGCAGCGGACCTCCTGCAATACACTGCCTCACTGCCTGGGGGCAGCGGGCAGTGGACCTCCTTCAATGCAGTGCCCCGCTGCCTAGGGGCAGTGGGTAGTGGTGTGGTGTGGTGTGGTGTGGTGTGGTGTGGTGTGGTGTGGTGTTGTGTGGTGTGGTGTGGTGTGGTGTGGTGTGGTGTGGTGTGCCGAAGGCAGTGTTACCAAAGGGCAAAGGCCGGGATGTCTACCCACGGGTACATGTAAACGGGAGGGCTGTATGTGTCGCGCGCGCTATGTGTGAGTGTGTTCACCACGGTGGAAAGCTGGAATAGGAAGACCTGGAGGCTTCCCACCAGGCTATTGTAGTTAGCCCAGCAGCTCCCGTGGAACTCCTTTCCGGTCTGCATGTTGGTGTAGGCGTAACTCCTGCAACACCCACGCCATCCTGCTGTTTGGGCCCGGCCGGGCCTTCAGCAGCGTGGCGCACGCCTTGGCCCGGGGGTACCAGACCCGGATGGATCCCTTGATGACATGGCACACGAACTCTGTCCCTAATGTATGGGGCCCAGAGCCTCCATGTGGACCTGCTGCACGGAGGGGGTGCGTACTGCAGCCGCCCACTGCTCTAGAACAACCGGTTGCCACAGCTAGTTGCGCACCCACGGCAGTGGGCAGTTGAAGTTCTGCCGCACACCGCCGCACCTCCGTGGGGCAGTGGGCATTGGAACCCCTGCTGCACAATGCCACACTGCCTGGGGGCAGTGGGCACTTGAACTTCTGCTTCACATTGCCACACTACTAGGGGTCAGTGGGCAGTGTTTCTCGTGCCGCACACGGCCACACGCCCTGGGGGGAGTGGGCAGTGGAACTCCTGCTGCACACCGCTTCATTGCCTTGGGGTAGTGGGCAGTGGAACTCCTAGCCGTACACAACCACACTGCCTTGGGTTCGTGGGTAGTGGAACCCCTGCCGCACACTACCACACTGCTTGGGGGCAGTGGGTAGTGGAACTCGTGTGGCACATTAACCCAGCAGCAAAATGGTCACGCGACACTACGTTTTTGGGTTCAGCAATGTCCACGACTGTGCATTGTTGTCTCGTCTGCTGCGTGGATCGCAGTGAGGGGAGGTGGAAGGGGGTTATGGGGTTTGGTGGGGCGAAGCAGCAAGTGCCAAGCCCATGGGGGGAAAAACAATTCAAACCCATCGCTCTTGGGCAGTGGTACCGTTGCTGTACACTGACGCACTGCCTGAGGGCAGTGTGCAGTTGAACTCTTGCTGCACACTGCTTCACGCTTGGGCCCATTGACTTCGGGGGTTTCTAGACACGCTGATGGTTCAGGCAAACCCTCCGGTTTTTTTCCATGTCCCCAAAATTAATGAAAAGTGACAACATGCATATTAGCAACCCCCCCCCCCTTTTTTAGCTAGGATTATGGTGACACGTGGTCAAAGTGGTAAACCTTTGATCGTTGGTTGTGTTTGTCCACTTGCTGTCTTTCTTTCCCTCTCATCCCATGTTCCATGTGAGGGCTTAGAGTAGAGGAGCCCGCTTCCTAAATGCTTACCCCTTAGGCCACCGCGTCCTTGCCCAAGGTATGTCGCTATGAACACTGGGGGATACCAGGGGGGGGAGGTTTGAGAAATCCGATAGCGTGGGGGGTTTTGAACCCCCCCCCCCTTTTTTCAAAATGGTCCGAGGGGGTGTTTTAAGGGTGTTTTTCGACGCAGACACATCATTTGTGCGAATTTTCTTTTGGTGGTATTCTTTTGGACTGCACATCCAAAGTTTTGTCCTTGCCCCCATTTCGGCCACTTTTGATTTTGTCCCCTTAGCTAGGGACCACCCATGATGCAAGGGCGACGTTGCATTTCCGCGCCTTTGTGGACACTTCTGATTTTGCTCCCCGCTCTGAAGTGGTGGGGACCCCCGAGGCGGCAGGGGTTATGTAGTCACCTTGCCCACTTGTGGGCCACTTCTGATTTTGCCCCCCGCTCTGAAGCGGTGGGGATCCCCCAAGGCGGCAGGGGTTATGTAGCTAGCTTGCCCACTTGTGGGCCACTTCTGATTTTACCCCCCGCTCTGAAGCGGTGGGGATCCCCCGAGGCGGCAGGGGTTACGTAGCCACCTTACCCACTTGTGGGCCACTTCTGTTTTTTCCCCTCGGTCTGAAGCGGTGGGGATCCCCCGAGGCGGCAAGGGTGATGTAGCCACCTTGCCCACTTGTGGGCCACTTCTGATTTTGCCCCTCGCTTTGAAGCGGTAGGGACCCCCAAGGCGGCAGGGGTCACGTAGCCACCTTGCCCACTTGTGGGCCACTTCTGATTTTGCCCCCCGCTCCGAAGCGGTGGGGATCCCCCAAGCGGCAGGGGTTATGTAGCCACCTTGCCCACTTGTGTGCCCCTTCTCATTTTGCCCCTCGCTCTGAAGCGGTGGGGATCTCCCGAGGCGGCAGTGGTGATGTAGCTACCTTGCCCACTTGTGGGCCACTTCTGATTTTGCCCCCCGGCTCTGAGGCGGTGGGGATCCCCCGAGGCGGCAATGGTTATATAGCCACCTTGCCCACTTGTGGGCCACTTCTGATTTTGCCCCCCGGATCTGAGGCGGTGGGGATCCCCCAAGGAGGCAGGGGTGATGTAGCTACCTTGCCCACTTGTGGGCCACTTCTGAATTTGCCCCCCGCTCTGAAGCGGTGGGGATCCCCCGAGGCGGCAGGGGTGCCTCGCTCTGAAGCGGTGGGGACTCCCAAGGTGGCAGGGGTAATGTAGCCACCTTGCCCACCTGTGGGCCACTTCTGATTTTGCCCCCCGCACTGAAGCGGTGGGGATCCCCGAGGCGGTAGGGGTGATGTAGCCACCTTGCCCACTTGTGGGCCACTTCTGATTTTGACCGCGGCTCTGAAGGTGTGGGGATCCCCCGAGGCGGCAAGAGTGATGTGGCCACCTTGCCCACTTATGGGCCACTTCTGATTTTGCCCCCCGCTCTGAAGGGGTTGGGACCCCCCAGGCGGCAAGGGTGATTTAGGCACCTTACCCACTTGTGGGCCACTTCTGATTTCGCCCCCCGCTCTGAAGCGGTGGGGATCCCCGAGGCGGCAGGGGTTATGTAGCCACCTTGCCCACTTGTGGGCCACTTTCGATTTTGCCCCCCGCTCTGAAGCGATGGGGACCCCCCAGGCGGCAGGGGTTATGTAGCCACCTTGCCCACTTGTGGGCCACTTCTGATTTTGCCCCCCGCTCTGAAGCGGTGGGGATCCCCCCGAGGCGGCAGGGGTGATGTAGCCACCTTGCCCACTTGTGGGCCACTTCTGATTTTGCCCCCCGCTCTGAAGCGGTGGAGATCCCCCGAGGCGGCAGGGGTGATGTAGCTACCTTGCCCACTTGGTGGCCACTTCTTAATTTTTCCCCCCGCTCTGAAGCGGTGGGGATCCCCGAGGCGGCAGGGGTGATGTAGCCACCTTGCCCACTTGTGGGCCACTTCAGATTCTGCCCCCCGCTCTGAAGCGGTGGGGACCCCCCGAGGCGGCAATGGTTATGTAGCCACCTTGCCCACTTGTGGGCCACTTCTGATTTTGCCCCCCGGCTCTGAAGCGGTGGGGATCTCCCGAGGCGGCAGTGGTGATGTAGCTACCTTGCCCACTTGTGGGCCACTTTTGATTCTGCCCCCCGCTATGAAGCGGCGGGGATCCCCGACGCGGCAGGGGTTATGTAGCCACCTTGCCCCCTTGTGGGCCCATTCTGATTTTGCCCCCCGCTCTGAAGCGGTGGGGATCCCCGAGGCGGCAGGGGTGATGTAGCCACCTTGCCCACTTGTGGGCCACTTCTGATTTTGCCCCCGGCTCTGAAGCGGTGGGGATCCCCGAGGCGGCAAGAGTGATGTGGCCACCTTGCCCACTTATGGGCCACTTCTGATTTTGCCCCCCGCTCTGAAGCGGTTGGGACCCCCCAGGCGGCAGGGGTGATTTAGCCACCTTGCCCACTTTTGGGCCACCTCTGATTTTGCCCCCCGCTCTGAAGCGGTGGGGATCCCCCCGAGGGGGCAGGGTTATGTAGCCACCTTGCCCACTTGTGGGCCACTTCTGATTTTGCCCCCCGCTCTGAAGCGATGGGGATCCCCGGGGCGGCAAGGGTGATGTAGCCACTTTGCCCACTTGTGGGCCACTTCTGATTCTGCCCCCGCTCTGAAGCGGTGGGGATCCCCCATGCGGCACGGGTTACGTAGCCACCTTGCCCACTTGTGGGCCACTTCTGATTTTGCCCCCCCGCTCTGAAGTGGTGGGGATACCCCGAGGCGGCAGGGGTGATGTAGCCACCTTGCCCACTTGTGGGCCACTTCTGATTTTGCCCCCCGCTCTGAAGCGGTGGGGATCCCGAAGGCGGCAATGGTTATGTAGCCACCTTGCCCACTTGTGGGCCACTTCTGATTTTGCTTCCCGCTCTGAAGCGGTGGGGATCCCCGAGGCGGCAGGGGTGATGTAGCCACCTTGCCCACTTGTGGGCCACTTCTGATTTTGCCCCCCGCCTCTGAAGCGGTGGGGATCTCCCGAGGCGGCAGTGGTGATGTAGCTACCTTGCCCACTTGTGGGCCACTTTTGATTCTGCCCCCCGCTATGAAGCGGTGGGGATCCCCGAGGCGGCAGGGGTTATGTAGCCACCTTGCCCCCTTGTGGGCCCATTCTGATTTTGCCCCCCGCTGTGAAGCGGTGGGGATCCCCGAGGCGGCAGGGGTGATGTAGCCACCTTGCCCACTTCTGGGCCACTTCTGATTTTGCCCCCAGCACTGAAGCGGTGGGGTTCCCCTGAGGCGGCGATGGTTATGTAGCCACCTTGCGCACTTGTGGGCCACTTCTGATTTTGCCCCCCGGCTCTGAAGCGGTGGGGATCTCCTGAGGCGGCAGGGGTGATGTAGCCACCTTGCCCACTTGTGGGCCACTTCTGATTTTGCCCCCCGCCTCTGAAGCGGTGGGGATCTCCCGAGGCGGCAGTGGTGATGTAGCTACCTTGCCCACTTGTGGGCCACTTTTGATTCTGCCCCCCGCTATGAAGCGGTGGGGATCCCCGAGGCGGCAGGGGTTATGTAGCCACCTTGCCCCCTTGTGGGCCCATTCTGATTTTGCCCCCCGCTGTGAAGCGGTGGGGATCCCCGAGGCGGCAGGGGTGATGTAGCCACCTTGCCCACTTCTGGGCCACTTCTGATTTTGCCCCCAGCACTGAAGCGGTGGGGTTCCCCTGAGGCGGCGATGGTTATGTAGCCACCTTGCCCACTTGTGGGCCACTTCTGATTTTGCCCCCCGCTCTGAAGCGGTGGGGATCCCCGAGGCGGTAGGGGTGATGTAGCCACCTTGCCCACTTGTGGGCCACTTCTGATTTTGACCGCGGCTCTGAAGGTGTGGGGATCCCCCGAGGCGGCAAGAGTGATGTGGCCACCTTGCCCACTTATGGGCCACTTCTGATTTTGCCCCCCGCTCTGAAGGGGTTGGGACCCCCCAGGCGGCAAGGGTGATTTAGGCACCTTACCCACTTGTGGGCCACTTCTGATTTCGCCCCCCGCTCTGAAGCGGTGGGGATCCCCGAGGCGGCAGGGGTTATGTAGCCACCTTGCCCACTTGTGGGCCACTTTCGATTTTGCCCCCCGCTCTGAAGCGATGGGGACCCCCCAGGCGGCAGGGGTTATGTAGCCACCTTGCCCAGTTGTGGGCCACTTCTGATTTTGCCCCCCGCTCTGAAGCGGTGGGGATCCCCCCGAGGCGGCAGGGGTGATGTAGCCACCTTGCCCACTTGTGGGCCACTTCTGATTTTGCCCCCCGCTCTGAAGCGGTGGAGATCCCCCGAGGCGGCAGGGGTGATGTAGCTACCTTGCCCACTTGGTGGCCACTTCTTAATTTTCCCCCCCGCTCTGAAGCGGTGGGGATCCCCGAGGCGGCAGGGGTGATGTAGCCACCTTGCCCACTTGTGGGCCACTTCAGATTCTGCCCCCCGCTCTGAAGCGGTGGGGACCCCCCGAGGCGGCAATGGTTATGTAGCCACCTTGCCCACTTGTGGGCCACTTCTGATTTTGCCCCCCGGCTCTGAAGCGGTGGGGATCTCCCGAGGCGGCAGTGGTGATGTAGCTACCTTGCCCACTTGTGGGCCACTTTTGATTCTGCCCCCCGCTATGAAGCGGCGGGGATCCCCGACGCGGCAGGGGTTATGTAGCCACCTTGCCCCCTTGTGGGCCCATTCTGATTTTGCCCCCCGCTCTGAAGCGGTGGGGATCCCCAAGGCGGCAGGGGTGATGTAGCCACCTTGCCCACTTGTGGGCCACTTCTGATTTTGCCCCCGGCTCTGAAGCGGTGGGGATCCCCGAGGCGGCAAGAGTGATGTGGCCACCTTGCCCACTTATGGGCCACTTCTGATTTTGCCCCCCGCTCTGAAGCGGTTGGGACCCCCCAGGCGGCAGGGGTGATTTAGCCACCTTGCCCACTTGTGGGCCACCTCTGATTTTGCCCCCCGCTCTGAAGCGGTGGGGATCCCCCCGAGGGGGCAGGGTTATGTAGCCACCTTGCCCACTTGTGGGCCACTTCTGATTTTGCCCCCCGCTCTGAAGCGATGGGGATCCCCGGGGCGGCAAGGGTGATGTAGCCACTTTGCCCACTTGTGGGCCACTTCTGATTCTGCCCCCGCTCTGAAGCGGTGGGGATCCCCCATGCGGCAGGGGTGAGGTAGCCACCTTGCCCACTTGTGGGCCACTTCTGATTTTGCCCCCCCGCTCTGAAGTGGTGGGGATACCCCGAGGCGGCAGGGGTGATGCAGCCACTTTGCCCACTTGTGGGCCACTTCTGATTTTGCCCCCCGCTCTGAAGCGGTGGTGATCCCGAAGGCGGCAATGCTTATGTAGCCACCTTGCCCACTTGTGGGCCACTTCTGATTTTGCTTCCCGCTCTGAAGCGGTGGGGATCCCCGAGGCGGCAGGGGTGATGTAGCCACCTTGCCCACTTGTGGGCCACTTCTGATTTTGCCCCCCGCCTCTGAAGCGGTGGGGATCTCCCGAGGCGGCAGTGGTGATGTAGCTACCTTGCCCACTTGTGGGCCACTTTTGATTCTGCCCCCCGCTATGAAGCGGTGGGGATCCCCGAGGCGGCAGGGGTTATGTAGCCACCTTGCCCCCTTGTGGGCCCATTCTGATTTTGCCCCCCGCTGTGAAGCGCTGGGGATCCCCGAGGCGGCAGGGGTGATGTAGCCACCTTGCCCACTTCTGGGCCACTTCTGATTTTGCCCCCAGCACTGAAGCGGTGGGGTTCCCCTGAGGCGGCGATGGTTATGTAGCCACCTTGCCCACTTGTGGGCCACTTCTGATTTTGCCCCCCGGCTCTGAAGCGGTGGGGATCTCCTGAGGCGGCAGGGGTGATGTAGCCACCTTGCCCACTTGTGGGCCACTTCTGATTTTGCCCCCCGGCTCTGAAGCGGTGGGGATCTCCCGAGGCGGCAGTGCTGATGTAGCTACCTTGCCCACTTGTGGGCCACTTTTGATTCTGCCCCCCGCTATGAAGCGGTGGGGATCCCCGAGGCGGCATGGGTTATGTAGCCACCTTGACCCCTTGTGGGCCCATTCTGATTTTGCCCCCCGCTCTGAAGCGGTGGGGATCCCCGAGGCGGCAAGGGTGATGTAGCCACCTTGCCCACTTGTGGGCCACTTCTGATTTTGCCCCCGGCTCTGAAGCGGTGGGGATCCCCGAGGCGGCAAGAGTGATGTGGCCACCTTGCCCACTTATGGGCCACTTCTGATTTTGCCCCCCGCTCTGAAACGGTTGGGACCCCCCAAGCGGCAGGGGTGATTTAGCCACCTTGCCCACTTGTGGGCCACCTCTGATTTTGCCCCCCGCTCTGAAGCGGTGGGGATCCCCCCGAGACGGCAGGTTTATGTAGCCACCTTGCCCACTTGTGGGCCACTTCTGATTTTGCCCCCCGCTCTGAAGCGATGGGGATCCCCGGGGCGGCAAGGGTGATGTAGCCACTTTGCCCACTTGTGGGCCACTTCTGATTCTGCCCCCCGCTCTGAAGCGGTGGGGATCCCCCATGCGGCAGGGGTTACGTAGCCACCTTGCCCACTTGTGGGCCACTTCTGATTTTGCCCCCCCGCTCTGAAGCGATGGGGATCCCCGGGGCGGCAGGGGTGATGTAGCCACTTTGCCCACTTGTGGGCCACTTCTGATTTTGCCCCCCCCTCTGAAGCGGTGGGGATCCCCCGAGGCGGCAATGGTTATGTAGCCACCTTGCCCGGTTGTGGACCACTTCTCATTTTGCCCTCCGCTCTGAAGCGGTTGGGACCCCCCGAGGCGGCAGGGGTTATGTAGCCACCTAGCCCACTTGTGGGCCAATTCTGATTTTGCCCCCCGCTCTGAAGCGGTGGGGATCCCGAAGGCGGCAATGGTTATGTAGCCACCTTGCCCACTTGTGGGCCACTTCTTATTTTTGCCCCCCGGCTCTGAAGCGGTGGGGATCCCCCAAGGCGGCAGTGGTGATGTAGCTACCTTGCCCACTTGTGGGCCACTTCTGATTCTGCCCCCCGCTCTGAAGCGGTGGGAATCCCCCGAGGCGGCAGGGGTTATGTAGCCACCTTGCCCACTTGTGGGCCACTTCTGATTTTGCCCCCCCCTCTGAAGCGGTGGGGATCCCCCGAGGCGGCAAGGGTGATGTAGCCACCGTGCCCACTTGTGGGCCACTTCTGATTTTGCCCCCCGCTCTGAAGCGGTGGGGATCCCCCAGGCGGCATGGGTTATGTAGCCACCTTGCCCAGTTGTGTGCCCCTTCTCATTTTGCCCCCCGCTCTGAAGCAGTGGGGATCGCGAAGGCGGCAATGGTTATGTAGCCACCTTGCCCACGTGTGGGCCACTTCTGATTTTGCCCCCCGGCTCTGAAGCGGTGGGGATCCCCGAAGGCGGCACGGGTGATGTAGCTACCTTGCCCACTTGTGGGCCACTTCTGATTCTGCCCTCCGCTCTGAAGCGGTGGGAATTTCCCGAGGCGGCAGGGGTTACGTAGCCACCTTGCCCACTTGTGGGCCACTTCTGATTTTGCCCTCGGCTCTGAAGCGGTGGGGATCCCCCGAGGTGGCAGGGGTGATGTAGCTACCTTGCCCACTTGTGGGCCACTTCTGATTTTGCCCCCCGGCTCTGAAGCGGTGGGGATCCCCGAGGCGGCAAGGGTGATGTAGCCACCTTGCCCACTTGTGGGCCACTTCTGATTCTGCCCCCCGCTCTGAAGCGGCGGGGATCCCCCGAGGCGGCAATGGTTATGTAGCCACCTTGCCCACTTGTGGGCCACTTCTGATTTTGCCCCCCGGCTCTGAAGCGGTGGGGATCCCCCGAGGTGGCAGGGGTTATGTAGCCACCTTGCCCACTTGTGGGCCACTTCTGATTTTTCCTCCCCGCTCTGAAGCGACTGGGATCCCCGAGGCGGCAGGGTTATGTAGCCACCTTGCCCACTTGTGGGCCACTTCTGATTTTGCCCCCCGGCTCTGAAGCGGTGGGGATCCCCCGAGGTGGCAGGGGTTATGTAGCCACCTTGCCCACTTGTGGGCCACTTCTGATTTTTCCTCCCCGCTCTGAAGCGATGGGGATCCCCGAGGCGGCAGGGTTATGTAGCCACCTTGCCCACTTGTGGGCCACTTCTGATTTTGCCCCCCCCTCTGAAGCGATGGGGATCCCCGAGGCGGCAGGGTTATGTAGCCACCTTGCCCACTTGTGGGCCACTTCTGATTTTGCCCCTCGCTCTGAAGCGGTGGGGATACCCCGAGGCGGCAGGGGTGATGTAGCCACCTTGCCCACTTGTGGGCCACTTCTGATTTTGCCCCCCGCTGTGAAGCGGTGGGGATCCCCGGGGCGGCAGGGGTTATGTAGCCGCCTTGCCCACTTGTGGGCCACTTCTGGTTTTGCCCCCCGCTCTGAAGCGGTGGGGATCCCCCGAGGCGGCAAGGGTGATGTAGCCACCGTGCCCACTTGTGGGCCACTTCTGATTTCGCCCCCCGCTCTGAAGCGGTGGGGATCCCCGGGGCGGCAATGGTTATGTAGCCACCTTGCCCAGTTGTGTGCCACTTCTGATTTTGCCCCCCCCTCTGAAGCGGTGGGGATCCCCCGAGGCGGCAAGGGTGATGTAGCCACCGTGCCCACTTGTGGGCCACTTCTGATTCTGCCCCCCGCTCTGAAGCGGTGGGAATCCCCCGAGGCGGCAGGGGTTATGTAGCCACCTTGCCCACTTGTGGGCCACTTCTGATGTTGCCCCCCGCTCTGAAGCGGTGGGGATCCCCCGAGGCGGCAAGGGTGATGTAGCCACCGTGCCCACTTGTGGGCCACTTCTGATTTTGCCCCCCGCTCTGAAGCGGTGGGGATCCCCCAGGCGGCATGGGTTATGTAGCCACCTTGCCCAGTTGTGTGCCACTTCTGATTTTGCCCCTCGCTGTGAAGCGGTGGGGATCCCCCGAGGCGGCAAGGGTGATGTAGCCACCGTGCCCACCTGTGGGCCACTTCTGATTTTGCCCCCCGCTGTGAAGCGGTGGGGATCCCCCGGGCGGCATGGGTTGTGTAGCCACCTTGCCCAGTTGTGTGCCACTTCTGATTTTGCCCCCCGCTCTGAAGCGGTTGGGTTCCCCGAGGCGGCAGGGGTGATGTAGCCACCTTGCCCACTTTTGGGCCACTTCTGATTTTGCCCCCGGCTCTGAAGCGGTGGGGATACCCCGAGGCGGCAGGTGTGATGTAGCCACTCTGCCCACTTGTGGGCCACTTCTGATTTTGCCCCCCGCTGTGAAGCGGTGGGGATCCCCGGGGCGGCAGGGGTTATGTAGCCGCCTTGCCCACTTGTGGGCCACTTCTGGTTTTGCCCCCCGCTCTGAAGCGGTGGGGATCCCCTGAGGCTGCAGGGGTTATGTAGCCACCTTGCCCACTTGTGGGCCACTTCTGATTTTGCCCCCCGGCTCTGAAGCGGTGGGGATCCCCGAAGGCGGCAAGGGTGATGTAGCTACCTTCCCCACTTGTGGGCCACTTCTGATTTTGTCCCCCGCTCTGAAGCGGTGGGGATCCCCGAGGCGGCAGGGGTGATGTAGCTACCTTGCCCACTTGTGGGCCACTTCTGATTTTGCCCTCCGCTCTGAAGCGGTGGGAATCCCCCGAGGCGGCAGGGGTTATGCAGCCACCTTGCCCACTTGTGGCCCACTTCTGATTTTGCCCCCCGGCTCTGAAGCGGTGGGGATCCCCGAAGGCGGCAAGGGTGATGTAGCTACCTTGCCCACTTGTGGGCCACTTCTGATTTTGTCCCCCGCTCTGAAGCGGTGGGGATCCCCGAGGCGGCAGGGGTGATGTAGCTACCTTGCCCACTTGCGGGCCACTTCTGATTCTGCCCTCCGCTCTGAAGCGGTGGGAATCACCCAAGCCGGCAGGGGTTATGCAGCCACCTTGCCCACTTGTGGGCCACTTCTGATTTTGCCCCCCGGCTCTGAAGCGGTGGGGATCCCCCGAGGTGGCAGGGGTGATGTAGCTACCTTGCCCACTTGTGGGCCACTTCTGATTATGTCCCCCGCTCTGAAGCGGTGGGGATCCCCCGAGGCGGCAGGGGTGATGTAGCCACCTTGCCCACTTGTGGGCCACTTCTGATTTTGCCCCCCGCTCTGAAGCGGCGGGGATCCCCCGAGGCGGCAATGGTTATGTAGCCACCTTGCCCACTTGTGGGCCACTTCTGATTTTGCCCCCCGGCTCTGAAGCGGTGGGGATCCCCCGAGGTGGCAGGGGTGATGTAGCTACTTTGCCCACTTGTGGGCCACTTCTGATTTTGCTGCTCGCTCTTAAGCGGTGGGGATCCCCGAGGCGGCAGGGGTTATGTAGCCACCTTGCCCACTTGTACGCCACTTCTGATTATGCCCCCCCGCTCTAAAGCGATGGGGATCCCCGAGGCGGCAGGGGTTATGTAGCCAGCTTGCCCACTTGTGGGCCACTTCTGGTTTTGACCCTCGCTCGGAAGCGGTGGGAATCCCCGAGGCGGCAGGGGTTATGTAGCCACCTTGCCCACTTGTGGGCCACTTCTGATTTTGTCCCCCGCTCTGAAGCGGTGGGGATCCCCGGGGCGGCAGGGGTGATGTAGCCACCTTGCCCACTTGTGGGCCACTTCTGATTTTGCCCCTCGCTCTGAAGCGGTGGGGATACCCCGAGGCGGCAGGGGTGATGTAGCCACCTTGCCCACTTGTGGGCCACTTCTGATTTTGCCCCCGGCTGTGAAGCGGTGGGGATCCCCGGGGTGGGAGGGGCTATGTAGCCGCCTTGCCCACCTGTGGGCCACTTCTGGTTTTGCCCCCCGCTCTTAAGCGGTGGGGATCCCCCGAGGCGGCAGGGGTTATGTAGCCAGCTTGCCCACTTGTGGGCCACTTCTGGTTTTGACCCTCGCTCTGAAGCGGTGGGAATCTCCGAGGCGGCAGGGGTTATGTAGCCACCTTGCCCACTTGGGCCACTTTGATTATGCCCCCCGCTCTGAAGCGGTGGGGATCCCCCGAGGCGGCAGGGGTTATGTAGCCACCTTGCCCACTTGTGGGCCACTTCTGATTTTGCCCCTCGCTCTGAAGCGGTGGGGATCCCCCCGAGGCGGCAGGGGTGATGTAGCCACCTTGCCCACTTGTGGGCCACTTCTGATTTTGCCCCTCGCTGTGAAGCGGTGGGGATCCCCCAGGCGGCAGGGGTGATGTAGCCACCTTGCCCACTTGTGGGCCACTTCTGATTTTGCTCCTCGCTCTAAAGCCGTGGGGATCCCCGAGGCGGCACGGGTGATGTAGCCACCTTGCCCACTTGTGGGCCACTTCTGATTTTGCCCCCCGCTCTGAAGCGGTGGGGATCCCCCGAGGCGGCATGGGTTATGTAGCCACCTTGCCCACTTGTGGGCCACTTCTGATTTTGCCCCCGGCTCTGAAGCGATGGGGATACCCCGAGGCGGCAGGGGTTATGTAGCCAGCTTGCCCACTTGTGGGCCACTTCTGATTTTGCCCCCCGCTCTGAAGCGGTGGGAATCCCCCGAGGCGGCAAGGGTGATGTAGCCACCTTGCCCACTTGTGGGCCACTTCTGATTTTGCCCCTCGCTCTGAAGCGGTGGGGATCCCCCCGAGGCGGCAAGGGTGATGTAGCCACCTTGCCCACTTGTGGGCCACTTCTGATTTTGCCCCACGCTCTGAAGCGGTGGGGATACCCCGAGGCGGCAGGGGTTATGTAGCCACCTTGCCCACTTGTGGGCCACTTCTGATTTTGCCCCCCGCTCTGAAGCAGTGGGAGTCCCCCGAGGCGGCATGGGTTATGTAGCCACCTTGCCCACTTGTGGGCCACTTCTGATTTTGCCCCCCGCTGTGAAGCAGTGGGAGTCCCCCGAGGCGGCATGGGTTATGTAGCCACCTTGCCCACTTGTGGGCCACTTCTGATTTTGCCCCCCGCTCTGAAGCAGTGGGAGTCCCCCGAGGCGGCAAGGGTGATGTAGCCACCTTGCCCACTTGTGGGCCACTTCTGATTTAGCCCCCCGCTCTGAAGCGTTGGGAATCCCCCGAGGCGGCAAGGGTGATGTAGCCAGCTTGCCCACTTGTGGGCCACTTCTGATTTTGCCCCACGCTCTGAAGCGGTGGGGATACCCCGAGGCGGCAGGGGTTATGTAGCCACCTTGCCCACTTGTGGGCCACTTCTGATTTTGCCCCCCGCTCTGAAGCGATGGGGATCCCCCGAGGCGGCATGGGTTATGTAGCCACCTTGCCCACTTGTGGGCCACTTCTGATTTTGCCCCCCGCTCTGAAGCAGTGGGAGTCCCCCGAGGCGGCAAGGGTGATGTAGCCAGCTTGCCCACTTGTGGGCCACTTCTGATTTTGCCCCCCGCTCTGAAGCGGTGGGGATCCCCCGAGGCGGCATGGGTTATGTAGCTAGCTTGCCCACTTGTGGGCCACTTCTGATTTTGCCCCCCGCTCTGAAGCGGTGGGAGTCCCCCGAGGCGGCAAGGGTGATGTAGCCACCTTGCCCACTTGTGGGCCACTTCTGATTTTGCCACCCGCTGTGAAGCGGTGGGAATCCCCCGAGGCGGCAAGGGTGATGTAGCCACCTTGCCCACTTGTGGGCCACTTCTGATTTTGCCCCTCGCTCTGAAGCGGTTCGGTTCCCCGAGGCGGCAGGGGTGATGTAGCCACCTTGCCCACTTGTGGGCCACTTCTGATTTTGCCCCCCGCTCTGAAGCAGTGGGAGTCCCCCGAGGCGGCAAGGGTGATGTAGCCACCTTGCCCACTTGCGGGCCACTTCTGATTTTGCCCCCCGCTCTGAAGCGTTGGGAATCCCCCGAGGCGGCAAGGGTGATGTAGCCACCTTGCCCACTTGTGGGCCACTTCTGATTTTGCCCCCCGCTCTGAAGCGGTGGGGATCCCCCGAGGCGGCATGGGTTATGTAGCCACCTTGCCCACTTGTGGGCCACTTCTGATTTTGCCCCCGGCTCTGAAGCGATGGGGATACCCCGAGGCGGCAGGGGTTATGTAGCCAGCTTGCCCACTTGTGGGCCACTTCTGATTTTGCCCCCCGCTCTGAAGCGGTGGGAATCCCCCGAGGCGGCAAGGGTGATGTAGCCACCTTGCCCACTTGTGGGCCACTTCTGATTTTGCCCCTCGCTCTGAAGCGGTGGGGATCCCCCCGAGGCGGCAAGGGTGATGTAGCCACCTTGCCCACTTGTGGGCCACTTCTGATTTTGCCCCACGCTCTGAAGCGGTGGGGATACCCCGAGGCGGCAGGGGTTATGTAGCCACCTTGCCCACTTGTGGGCCACTTCTGATTTTGCCCCCCGCTCTGAAGCGATGGGGATCCCCCGAGGCGGCATGGGTTATGTAGCCACCTTGCCCACTTGTGGGCCACTTCTGATTTTGCCTACCGCTCTGAAGCAGTGGGAGTCCCCCGAGGCGGCATGGGTTATGTAGCCACCTTGCCCACTTGTGGGCCACTTCTGATTTTGCCCCCCGCTCTGAAGCAGTGGGAGTCCCCCGAGGCGGCAAGGGTGATGTAGCCACCTTGCCCACTTGTGGGCCACTTCTGATTTAGCCCCCCGCTCTGAAGCGTTGGGAATCCCCCGAGGCGGCAAGGGTGATGTAGCCAGCTTGCCCACTTGTGGGCCACTTCTGATTTTGCCCCACGCTCTGAAGCGGTGGGGATACCCCGAGGCGGCAGGGGTTATGTAGCCACCTTGCCCACTTGTGGGCCACTTCTGATTTTGCCCCCCGCTCTGAAGCGATGGGGATCCCCCGAGGCGGCATGGGTTATGTAGCCACCTTGCCCACTTGTGGGCCACTTCTGATTTTGCCCCCCGCTCTGAAGCAGTGGGAGTCCCCCGAGGCGGCATGGGTTATGTAGCCACCTTGCCCACTTGTGGGCCACTTCTGATTTTGCCCCCCGCTCTGAAGCAGTGGGAGTCCCCCGAGGCGGCAAGGGTGATGTAGCCAGCTTGCCCACTTGTGGGCCACTTCTGATTTTGCCCCCCGCTCTGAAGCGGTGGGGATCCCCCGAGGCGGCATGGGTTATGTAGCTAGGTTGCCCACTTGTGGGCCACTTCTGATTTTGCCCCCCGCTCTGAAGCGGTGGGAGTCCCCCGAGGCGGCAAGGGTGATGTAGCCACCTTGCCCACTTGTGGGCCACTTCTGATTTTGCCACCCGCTGTGAAGCGGTGGGAATCCCCCGAGGCGGCAAGGGTGATGTAGCCACCTTGCCCACTTGTGGGCCACTTCTGATTTTGCCCCTCGCTCTGAAGCGGTTCGGTTCCCCGAGGCGGCAGGGGTGATGTAGCCACCTTGCCCACTTGTGGGCCACTTCTGATTTTGCCCCCCGCTCTGAAGCAGTGGGAGTCCCCCGAGGCGGCAAGGGTGATGTAGCCACCTTGCCCACTTGCGGGCCACTTCTGATTTTGCCCCCCGCTTCGAAGCGTTGGGAATCCCCCGAGGCGGCAAGGGTGATGTAGCCACCTTGCCCACTTGTGGGCCACTTCTGATTTTGCCCCCCGCTCTGAGGCGGTGGGGATCCCCCGAGGCGGCATGGGTTATGTAGCCACCTTGCCCACTTGTGGGCCACTTGTGATTTTGCCCCCCGCTCTGAAGCAGTGGGAGTCCCCCGAGGCGGCAAGGGTGATGTAGCCACCTTGCCCACTTGTGGGCCACTTCTGATTTTGCCCCCCGCTCTGAAGCGTTGGGAATCCCCCGAGGCGGCAGGGGTTGTGTAGCCACCTTGTCCACTTGTGGGCCACTTCTGATTTTGCTCCTCGCTCTGAAGCGGGGGGGATCCCCCAGGCAACAGAGGTTATGTAGCCACCTTGCCCACTTGTGGGCCACTTCTGATTTTGCCCCTTGCTGTGAAGCGGTGGGGATCCCCCAGGCGGCAGGGGTGATGTAGCCACCTTGCCCACTTGTGGGCCACTTCTGATTTTGCTCCTCGCTCTAAAGCCGTGGGGATCCCCGAGGCGGCAGGGGTGATGTAGCCACCTTGCCCACTTGTACGCCACTTCTGAATTTGCCCCCCCGCTTTGAAGCGGTGGGGATCCCCCCGAGGCGGCACGGGTGATGTAGCCACCTTGCCCACTTGTGGGCCACTTCTGTTTTTGCCCCTCGCTTTGAAGCGGTGGGGATCCCCGAGGGGGCAAGGGTGATGTAGCCACCGTGCCCACTTGTGGGCCACTTCTGATTTTGCCCCCCGCTCTGAAGCGGTGGGAATCCCCCGAGGCGGCAAGGGTGATGTAGCCACCTTGCCCACTTGTGGGCCACTTCTGATTTTGCCCCTCGCTTTGAAGCGGTGGGGATCCCCCCGAGGCGGCATGGGTTATGTAGCCACCTTGCCCACTTGTGGGCCACTTCTGATTTTGCCCCACGCTCTGAAGCGGTGGGGAAACCCCAGGCGGCAGGGGTTATGTAGCCAGCTTGCCCACTTGTGGGCCACTTCTGATTTTGCCCCCCGCTCTGAAGCGGTGGGGATCCCCCGAGGCGGCATGGGTTATGTAGCCACCTTGCCACTTGTGGGCCACTTCTGACTTTGCCCCCCGCTCTGAAGCAGTGGGAGTCCCCCGAGGCGGCAAGGGTGATGTAGTCAGCTTGCCCACTTGTGGGCCACTTCTGATTTTGCCCCCCGCTCTGAAGCGTTGGGAATCCCCCGAGGCGGCATGGGTTATGTAGCCACCTTGCCCACTTGTGGGCCACTTCTGATTTTGCTCCCCGCTCTGAAGCGGTGGGGATCCCCTGAGGCGTCAGGAGTTATGTAGCCACCTTGCCCACTTGTGGGCCACTTCTGATTTTGCCCCCCGCTCTGAAGCGTTGGGAATCCCCCGAGGCGGCAAGGGTGATGTAGCCACCTTGCGCACTTGTGGGCCACTTCTGATTTTGCCCCCCGCTCTGAAGCGGTGGGGATCCCCCGAGGCGGCATGGGTTATGTAGCCACCTTGCCCACTTGTGGGCCACTTCTGATTTTGCTCCCCGCTCTGAAGCGGTGGGGATCCCCTGAGGCGTCAGGAGTTATGTAGCCACCTTGCCCACTTGTGGGCCACTTCCGATTTTGCCACCCGCTCTGAAGCGGGGGGAATCCCCCGAGGCGGCAAGGGTGATGTAGCCACCTTGCGCACTTGTGGGCCACTTCTGATTTTGCCCCCCGCTCTGAAGCTGTGGTGATACCCCGAGGCGGCAGGGGTTATGTAGCCAGCTTGCCCCCTTGTGGGCCACTTCTGATTTTGCCCCCCGCTCTGAAGCGGTGGGGATCCCCCACGCGGCAGGGGTGATGTAGCCACCTTGCCCACTTGTGGGCCACTTCTGATTTTGCCCCCCGCTCTGAAGCGGTGGGGATCCCCCACGCGGCAGGGGTGATGTAGCCACCTTGCCCACTTGTGGGCCACTTCTGATTTTGCCCCCCGCTCTGAAGCAGTGGGAGTCCCCCGAGGCGGCAAGGGTGATGTAGCCACCTTGCCCACTTGTGGGCCACTTCTGATTTTGCCCCCCGCTCTGAAGCGTTGGGAATCCCCCGAGGCGGCAAGGGTGATGTAGCCACCTTGCCCACTTGTGGGCCACTTCTGATTTTGCCCCCCGCTCTGAAGCGGTGGGGATCCCCCGAGGCGGCATGGGTTATGTAGCCACCTTGCCCACTTGTGGGCCACTTCTGATTTTGCCCCCCGCTCTGAAGCGATGGGGATCCCCCGAGGCGGCAGGGGTTGTGTAGCCACCTTGCCCACTTGTGGGCCACTTCTGATTTTGCTCCTCACTCTGAAGCGGGGGGGATCCCCCAGGCAACAGGGGTTATGTAGCCACCTTGCCCACTTGTGGGCCACTTCTGATTTTGCCCCTCGCTCTGAAGCGGTGGGGATCCCCCGAGGCGGCATGGGTTATGTAGCCACCTTGCCCACTTGTGGGCCACTTCTGATTTTGCCCCCCGCTCTGAAGCGGTGGGGATCCCCCACGCGGCAGGGGTGATGTAGCCACCTTGCCCACTTGTGGGCCACTTCTGATTTTGCCTTCCGCTCTGAAGCAGCGGGAGTCCCCCGAGGCGGCAAGGGTGATGTAGCCATCTTGCCCACTTGTGGGCCACTTCTGATTTTGCCCCCCGCTCTGAAGCGTTGGGAATCCCCCGAGGCGGCAAGGGTGATGTAGCCACCTTGCCCACTTGTGGGCCACTTCTGATTTTGCCCCCCGCTCTGAAGCGGTGGGAGTCCCCCGAGGCGGCAAGGGTGATGTAGCCACCTTGCCCACTTGTGGGCCACTTCTGATTTTGACCCCCGCTCTGAAGCGTTGGGAATCCCCCGAGGCGGCGGGGGTTGTGTAGCCACCTTGCCCACTTGTGGGCCACTTCTGATTTTGCTCCTCGCTCTGAAGCGGTGGCGATCCCCGAGGGGGCAGGGGTGATGTAGCCACCTTGCCCACTTGTGGGCCACTTCTGATTTTGCCCCGCGCTCTGAAGCGGTGGCGATCCCCGAGGCGGCAGGGGTGATGTAGCCACCTTGCCCACTTGTGGGCCACTTCTGATTTTGCCCCTCGCTCTGAAGCGGTGGTGATCCCCCGAGGCGGCAAGGGTGATGTAGCCACCTTGCCCACTTGTGGGCCACTTCTGATTTTGCCCCCCGCTCTGAAGCGGTGGGAATCCCCCAGGCGGCAGGGGTGATGTAGCCACCTTGCCCACTTGTGGGCCACTTCTGATTTTGCCCCCCCCTTTGAAGTGGTGGGGATCCCCGAGGCGGCAGGGGTTATGTAGCCACCTTGCCCACTTGTGGGCCACTTCTGATTTTGCCCCCCGCTCTGAAGCGGTGGGGATCCCCGAGGCGGCAGGGGTTATGTAGCTACCTTGCCCACTTGTGGGCCACTTCTGATTTTGCTGCTCTCCCTGAAGCGGTGGGGATCCCCCAGGCGGCAGGGGTTATGTAGCCACCTTGCCCACTTGTGGGCCACTTCTGATTTTGCCCCTCGCTCTGAAGCGGTGGGGATCCCCCAGGTGGCAGGGGTTATGTAGCTACCTTGCCCACTTGTGGGCCACTTCTGATTCTGCTGCTCTCTCTGAAGCGGTGGGGATCCCCCAGGAGGTGATGTAGCTACCTTGCCCACTTGTGGGCCACTTCTGATTTTGCCCCCCGCTCTGAAGCGGTGGGGATCCCCCAGGCGGCAAGGGTTATGTAGCCACCTTGCCCACTTGTGGGCCACTTCTAATTTTGCCCCCCGCTCTGAAGCGGAGCGGATCCCCTGAGGCGGCAGGGGTCATGTAGCCACCTTGCCCACTTGCAGGGCACTTCTGATTTTGCCCCCCGCTATGAAGCGGGGGGAATCCCCCGAGGCGGCAGGGGTTATGTAGCCACCTTGCCCACTTGTGGGCCACTTCTGATTTTGCCGCCCGCTCCGAAGCAGTGGGGATCCCCCAGGCGGCAGGGGTTATGTAGCCACCTTGCCCACTTGTGGGCCACTTCTGATTTTGCTCCTCGCTCTGAAGCGGGGGGGATCCCCCGAGGCGGCAGGAGTTATGTAGCCACCTTGCCCACTTGTGGGCCACTTCTGATTTTGCCCCCCGCTCTGAAGCGGTGGGGATCCCCCAGGCAACAGGGGTTATGTAGCCACCTTGCCCACTTGTGGGCCACTTCTGATTTTGCCCCTCGGCCTGAGGCGGTGGGGATCCCCCTTAGGCGGCAGGGTTATGTAGCCACCTTGCCCACTTGCAGGGCACTTCTGATTTTGCCCCCTGCTCTGAACCGGTGGAGATCCCCGAGGCGGCAGGGGTTGTGTAGCCACCTTGCCCACTTGTGGGCCACTTCTGATTTTGCCCCCCGCTCTAAAGCGGTGCAGATCCCCCGAGGCGGCAGGGGTTATGTAGCCACCTTGCCCACTTGCAGGGCACTTCTGATTTTGCCCCCTGCTCTAAACCGGTGGGGATCCCCCAGGCGGCAGGGGTTATTTAGCCACCTTGCCCACTTGTGGGCCACTTCTGATTTTGCTCCTAGCTCTGAAGCGGGGGGGATCCCCCGAGGCGGCAGGAGTTATGTAGCCACCTTGCCCACTTGTGGGCCACTTCTGATTTTGCCCCCCGCTCTGAAGCGGTGGGGATCCCCCAGGCAACAGGGGTTATGTAGCCACCTTGCCCACTTGTGGGCCACTTCTGATTTTGCCCCTCGCTCTGAAGCGGTGGGGATCCCCCAGGCAACAGGGGTTATGTAGCCACCTTGCCCACTTGTGGGCGACTTCTGATTTTGCCCCCCGCTCTGAAGCAGTGGGGATGCCCGAGGCGGCAGGGCTTATGTAGCCACCTTGCCCACTTGTGGGCCACTTCTGGTTTTGGCCCTCGCTCTGAAGCGGTGGGGATCCGCCGAGGCGGCATGGGTTACGTACCCACATTGCCCACTTGTGGGCCACTTCTGATGTTGCTTCCCGCTCTGAAACGGTGGGGATCCCCTGAGATGGGGAAGGGTGATGTAGCCACCTTGCCCACTTGTGGGCCACTTCTGATTTTGCCCCCCGCTCTGAAGCGGTGGCGATCCCCGAGGCGGTAGGGGTGATGTAGCCACCTTGCCCACTTGTGGGCCACTTCTGATTTTGCCCCTCGCTCTGAAGCGGTGGGGATCCCCCGAGGCGGCAATGGTTATGTAGCCACCTTGCCCGGTTGTGGGCCACTTCTGATTCTGCCCCCGCTCTGAAGCGGTGGGAATCCCCCAGGCGGCAGGGGTTATGTAGCCACCTTGCCCACTTGTGGGCCACTTCTGATTTCGCCCCCCGCTCAGAAGCGGTGGGGATTCCCAAGGCGGCAGGGGAAATGTTGTGTGGTTTTGTGAAAATCGCAAAGGTGCCCAATTGTCCTCAGTTGCGTGCAGAGGCATACGCTGGTGTGGCACATACTAGCGTGCGGCGCGCGGAAGCAACAGAATTTTGTTTGTTTTGTGGAGCGGCCATTACTTTGGCGAGGATGCGCAATCATGTGGCGGTGCACTTGCAGAAAGGAGAGGTGGTAACAGACACAAGGATGCGTGGTTAGGCCGAACCTTGTGGTTTTTGTGGACGCACAACAGGCCCGTGTACGACAAGTATTGTGCGCAAGAAAATCAGTAGCACATGCCCGTGTGTGGTCCCATTGAAGCTCGCAATGGCCATGCGCAAACAAGAAAACATGCCCCGTGAATGTTCTATTCCCCGGTGCAGTGCCACCCCATGAGTTTTGAACATCAAACTCACTTGGCACGGTGCCATCCAACCGTACCACCAAACACCGTTGATTTGACGGAATGGGTTGTAGTCGGCCAGGACAATGAGAAAAAAAAGGGGCGAGCCAAAAAAATACCAATGGTGATGAACCCCAAGATCACTTTGAAAGTGGCAAAGGCGGTCGACAACGAGAGTGCATCCTTCTCTGAAGCCTCTCTTGGACGCTCCGATTGGGAGTGGAAACCGGAGGAGGATGCAAGCTCTGTGGAATCTTCGTGTTCCGCAGATCAGGATTCATCCAGCGGTAACGAGAGTTCCGTAACTTCGGAGGATGGCAATAGCTCCTCTTCTTCCTCATCTTTGTCGCCTTCTACCTCTTCTTCCGGGGTGGAAGCTCTCCCCCACAAGAAAGCTGTGCCTGGCAAGGGCACAAAGCGGCCCATCATCGCTACCACGCAAAATGCGAAGAAGCGTTGCACGGTGAAGACGTCAGGGCGGAAGAAGTAGGCGAAGCTACATGCACACACACACACACACACACACACACACACACACACACACACACACACACACACGTCACAAACGGATACCTCCCCCACCCCCTACAACTCCTCGCTCTCCCTCTCTTTCCCTTGTAGTAGCATGCACACTAGGACCGGAAGCCCCACACAATGGAGCGGGGAGGGAGGCCTCGCCTGCCATAGCCTTAAGGGCCTCCCGAGTTGCATCGGCCGACCAGTATAGTCACACAGACACCCCTTCTTTTATGCCCTCCCCTTGACGCATTTCTCACCCCATGGTGTATTTCCAAACCCATGATGCATTCCGAACCCCATGACCGACCTCGATGCGGTTCAACCCCCATGCTGCAATTCTAACCCCATGGTGTCTTTCGAACCCCATGACCGCCTCGGAGACCCGCAGTCCCGAGGTTTCTGGTACCCACGCCCGGAAATACCCAAGCCGATGAAACCCTACCATAGACGTTGGTAGGGGCGGTGCGAATGGTCGGATCACACTTGGGCCGCATACCCAACTGTTTGGAGGTGCCCGACACCATGTATCAATTTGGGGGGGGGGGGTTTGGGGGGCCGGGGTGCCCTTTCCGCGGACAATACCCCTGCGCAGCGAAAAACCCCCTTAAACCCCCCCCAACCCCCCCCCGCTTTTTAAGTTATGCTCTGGGGGTTTTTTTAAGCATGATATCCGATTTCTGAGAAACCCCGCCCCTGGGGGTTGCTACTCCTCCGGGACGCCTTCTCTGGTGTTGGTGCGGGGGTGGTGGCCGGGGGCCTTATGCCTTACCCATACTCAAAGGATATTTGTTACCATTACCAAGGCGTCCAGCCGAACGGGCGCCCAAAGGTTCCAGACACAATCAAATAAAATCCGATTCCAAGTGATATCGTTGTAACACACAACAAATCCAAGACTGGGCCGCGCAAGGGCGGTGCGGCCTAGAAACGCTCCACCAGCGGGGCCACGGCGCCCCCTCCGGGGGGTTGACGGGACCCCTTCCCCTTCTTTGGAGGGTTCCGCCCAGCATGGGGCACCACCCACAAGTGTCGGCACACGGGGGGGGGGGGGGTTGTAACGGGCCGTCCCACCGCTCCCTCCCGCCCTGCGAGTCCCCTAGCTCTCCCCACGACCCGCTCTCCCCCGGCCCCCTCTCTTGCTACCCTCTAGGCTACCCTCTAGGCGGTTTCGCTGGTGAAGCCTGACTGGAAAGAGGGGAGGGGTGCACCCAGGGACGTAGGCTCCTCTCCCGGCCCCTGGTGGTGTATCTTTTGCAGCGCATGGGGCACAAGCAAAGGGGGAGTGAAAGGAGGGGGGTTCACCAGGGCGGCGGCGGGAGTGTGGCCGCGCATGGGCAGGGGGGGGGGGCGCAGGTCGCGCCGGGCCACCTCATCACCTCCTCCCTTCCCACATGCCCCCCCTTCCCCCCCCATGGTTTGCTCGCCCTTATGCCCCCTACCCCTCCATCCCTGGCACACACTTGGCCGCAACGCAGCTGGCGAAGCCCCTCTTCAGGGGGCTTCCACGCCGTCGGCCACTCCTCTGATGGGGGCGCAGGTGGGAATGGGACGGGGGCAGAGGGGCGCACGCGGGGGCGGCGGCGGAGAGAGCAGGAGCGCTCGGTGCGGGGGAAGCGCGTGCTTGGGCTCTGCAGAGGGTGCTGTGCGCGGGGTGGGCACGCTAGGGAGAGGAGGGGGAGGCTTTGTTAGCCGTTCTCACTAGGGGTCGCTAGCCGTTCCCGAAGCCTAGGCGGCCGGTACTAGGGGGCCGCGGGCTCCCTAGGGATGGAGTTTGGCCTTGGGGCCTACGCACAGCCGACACTGTTGGTACACTACCCATGGGGTGGTGCCCGGGCCCTGTCGTGTGAGGTTTTGCACCCGGTAACCAGCCAATGGGTAGAGCTGCGGAGTACTCGTGGTGTGGTGTGGTGCGGTGTGGTGTGGTGTGGTGTGGTGTGGTGTGGTGTGGTGTGGTGTGGTGTGGTGTGGTGTGGTGTGGTGTGGTGTGGTGTCGAGTCGTGTGGTGTGGTGTGGTGTGGCGTGCCAAAGGCACTGTTGCTAGAAGGCGATGGCCGGGATGTTTACCCACGGGTACAGGTAAACGGGAGGACTGTGTGTCTCGGTGCGTCCTTTGTGCTAGTGTGTTGTTGTCCAGCCGGGACTAGTGCAGAGTCGCACTTGGCCGGTACAGCTCTGCCGACGCCTGTGCACGGTCACTCAGGGTCCAATGCGCCCACTGCACCGTGTGTGCTGCCCTGCTCCATCAATTCTTTGTGTGTGGTGCCGCACTGCTTGGTGCTATCCCGCAATGCACTGCCTCACCGCGTAGGGGCAGTGGGCAGTGCAACTCCTGCAATGCACCGCCACACTGCCTCTGGGCAGTGGGCAGTGCAATTCCTGCCGTGCACTGCCTCGCTGCCTGGGGGCAGCCGGCAGTGGAACTTGTGCAATGCATTGCGACACTGCCCGTGGGCAGTGGGCAGTGGAACTCCGGCAACGCACTGCCACACTTCATGGGGGCAGCGGGCAGTGCAACTCCTGCAATGCACTCCCTCAGTGCCTGGGGGTAGTGGGCAGTGCAACTCGTGCAATACACTGCCTCACTACCTGTGGCCAGTGTGCCGTAGAACTCTTGCAATGCACCGCCTCATTGCCTACGAGCAGTGCGCCCTGCAACTCATGCAATGCACTGCCACACCGCCTGGGAGTGGTGGGTAGTGGAACTCCCACAATGCGCGGGCCCACTTGCTGGGGGGACGGGGAGCCTTGCCAAGGAGGCGGTCGCTGCCTAAAAACACAACTCCTGCAATGCAATGCCACACTGCCTGGGGGCTGTGGGCAGTGCAACTCGTGTCATGCAATGCTACAATGCCTTCGGGCAGTGGGCAGTGCAACTTCTAGAATGCACCGCCTCACTGCTTGGGGGGCTGCGGGCAGTGGAACTCCTGCAATGCACTGCCAAACTGCCCCTGGGCAGTGGGGAGTGGACTTCTGCAATGCACTGCATCAATGCCTTGGGGCAGTGGGCAGTGCAACTCCTGCAACGCGCTACCTCATTGGCTTCGGGCAGTGGGCAGTGCAAATCCTGACGTGCACTGCCTCACTTCCTGGGTGCAGCGGGCAGTGGAACTCGTGCAATGCACGGCGACACTGCCCGTGGGCAGTGGGCAATGGAACTCCTGCAACGCACTGCCACACCGAAAAGGGGGAGCGGGCAATGCAACTCCTGCAAAGCACTCCCTCGGTGCCTGGGGGTAGTGGGCAGTGCAACTCGTGCAATACACTGCCTCACTACCTGTGGCCAGTGTGCCGTGGAACTCTTGCAATGCACCGCCCCATTGCCTGCGAGCAGTGCGCCATGCAACTCGTGCAATGCACTGCCACACCGCCTGGGAGTGGTGGGCAGTGGAACTCCCACAATGCGCGGGCCCACTTGCTGGGGGGACGGGGAGCCTTGCCCAGGACGCGGTCGCTGCCTAAAAACACAACTCCTACAATGCAATGCCACACTGCCTGGGGGCTGTGGGCAGTGCAACTCGTGTCATGCACTGCCACACTGCCTTCGGGCAGTGGGCAGTGCAACTTCTAGAATGCACCGCCTCACTGCTTGGGGGGCTGCGGGTAGTGGAACTCCTGCAATGCACTGCCAAACTGCCCCTCGGCAGTGGGGAGTGCAACTTCTGCAATGCACTGCATCAATGCCTTGGGGCAGTGGGCAGTGCAACTCTTGCAACGCGCTACCTCATTGGCTTCGGGCAGTGGGCAGTGCAACTCCTGCAATGCTTTGGCTCACTGCCCGGGGGCAGTGCGCAGTGCAACTCTTGCAATGCACTGCCGCACTGCTTTGGGGCAGTGGGCAGTGCAACTCCTGCAATCCACTGCCACACCGCCCGGACGCCGGAACTCATGCAATGCGCGGGCACACTTGTTGGGGGGACGGGGAGCCTTGCCTAGGAGGCGGTCGCAGCCCATAAACGGAACTCTTGCAATGCGTTGCCACACTGCCTCGGGGCAGTAGGCAGTGCAACTCCTGCAATGTACCGCCCGGCTCCCCGGGGACGGTGGACAGTGGAACTCGTGCAATGCGCGGGCCCACCAGCCGGGGGGACGGGGAGCCCTGCCTAGGAGCCGGTCGCTGCCTAAAGAGCGGAACTCCTGCAATGCACTGTCACACTGCCGGCAGCTGTTGGGCAGTGCAACTCCTGCAATGCACTGCCTCCCTACCAAGGGGCAGTGGGCAGTGCGACTCCTACAATGCACTGCCTCACTGCATGGGGGCAGTGGGCAGTGCGACTCCTACAATGCACTTCCTCACTGCATAGGGGCAGTGGGGAGTGGAAATCCTGTCATGCACTGCCACACTTCCGAGGTGCAGTGGGCAGTGCATCTCTTGCAATGCGCGGGCCCACCAGCTGGGGGAACGGAAAGCCCTGCCCAGGGGGTGGTCGCTTCTTAAGAGCGGAACTCCTGCAATGCGCTGCCACACTACCTGCGGCAAGCTGGCAGTGCAACCCGTGCAATGCACTGCCTCACTGCCTAGGGGCATTGGGCAGTGCGACCCCTGCAATGCACCGCCTCACTGCCTGGGGAACCCTTGTCATGCACTGCCACACTTCCCAGGGGTAGTTGGCAGGGGATCTCGTGCAATGTGCGAGCCACCTAGCTGGGAGGACGGGGGTCTTGGCCAGGAGGCGGTCGCTATCGCCTGAACAGTGCAACCGCTGCAATGCGCCGCCACATTGTCTGAGGGCAGTCGGCAAAGCAGCTGTTGCAATGCACTGCCTCTCTGCCTGGGGGCAGTGGGCGGTGCAACTGTTGCAATGCACTGCCTCTCTACCTACCCTAGAGACCTATGTTAAAACCAATATGTTTAATATTTGGGGCAAAAATTAATGCGTTAACCCAAACTTGACCTTTTTTTTGGGGGGGGGTGAGGGGTTTAGACGGGAGAAACTCTACCCCCACGGGGTGCCTTATGGGATCAGGTGCCATTTTAATCTGGGGGTTGGGGGGGGTCTCACCTGCTTCCATGGAAAAAAATATTAAAATGGTCCTCAGGTTTAGATTTTTTGATTTTAATTTTTCGTTTAATATTTGAAATAATGAAAATTAATGCGTCGCCGGCGTTAATATTAACCTCGTAAAAATTAACTATTTTCTGCAAAAATTAACCCTCCCTGAAAATCCCAATAAATGCATAACAAGAAAAGAAATACCTGTTCACCAAGTTTTTGTACTCATATTTGTCCCCCATGGCCAGTTTGCTGCCCCCCCCCCCCCCCCTGCTCCTTGTGGTTAGGTAGGGTTTGGGAGGGTATGCCCCATTCTTTGTGCAGGCTTTTTTAGGATGATGGAAATGAAGATTTACAATGGGACAGGGGAAAAGGTTGTAGGTATGTATGTGCGTGTGTGTGTTTGTGTGTTCATCGCTTGCGCGTGGGTTGTACTTGGCACATTGCCCCAGAGCAGATATAGGGGCTACTTCCAACTTCATTGGCTATCCCCCCCCCTTCACATTGTGGTGTGTAGGATGGTGATGTTTGGGTTTGTGGTGTCAAGGGATGTGTTGGGGGGGGGGGGGGCTGTGGTGTGTGGGGGTGTGGTTTGCTGGGCTGTGTTGTGGGGGTGGGTGGGTATAGGGCTGTCGTGTGTGGGCCTGTGGTGCGTGGGTTGTGGTGTGTGTGGATGTGGTTTCTGGGGCTGTGGTGTGTTGGGGTGTGACGTTTAGGGCCGTGGTGTCTGGGGGTGTGGTTTCTCGTGTTGTGGTGTGTGGCGCTGTGTGGGGGGAGGGGGTTTCCAGAGCTCTAGTATGTGGGGGTGTGGTGTTAGGCGCTGTGGTGTGTGGAGGGCTGGTTTCCAGGGCTGTGGTGTGCGGGGCTGTGGTGTTGGCTGCTGTGGTGTGTAGGGCTATGGTGTGGGGCTGTGGTATGCAAGGTTGTGGTGTTGGGTGCTGTGATGTGAGTGTGACACTGTAGGGCTGTGGGTCAAAATGCCTCCCATACCCCCCTCCCCCCCACCTACAGGACCCCACTCCCACACTTGGACAATCGCTTAAACTGTGGCCTAGTGTCTGTTTTTGTCGGGTTTATTTTTGAAGGGGTCCAATTAATATTTGTAGGTTAATATTGAATGTTAATTTTAATATTTGGAACGCCGGTCCAAAAATTAAATATTAACCTCCAGACATTAAACCAGGTAGTGGAAAAATTAACCCAAAAGAATGGGGGCAGTGTGGGGGTTTGGTGTGTGCGCCTGTCTTGTCGGGGTGTCTGAGGTGTCATGCTGGGGTGTGTGGGGTTTTGGGGGTGGGTATATGGTGTGTTGGGCTGTGGTGTGTGGAGCTGCGGTGTAAAGGGTTCTGGTGTAGGCAACTGTGGTGTTTGGGGCAGTGGGTAGTGTGTTGGACTGCAGGGTGTTGGGCTGCAGGATGTGGGCTCTAGCGCGCCGGTTTGTGATGGTTCGGGCTGATGGGGGTGGGGCTGTGGGCTGTGGTGCTGTGGTATAAGGGGTCACACCACACAGCCCCCACGGCCTCATGCCCCACGGCACCACCTCCCACAGCCGCAAACACCACAACCTGGCACGCCACAACCCCACACCCTGCAGCCCCACGCCCTGCAGCCCAACACACCACGGCCAAACACCCATAGGACCACACCCCACACACCCCACACACCACACACCACACACCCCGCACACCACACACCACAGCCGCCCATACAACAGGGGCTGTAGGGTGTTGCGCTGCTGGTGTGGGGCTGTGGTGTGTGGGCCTGTGGGGCTTTGGCGTGTGGGGCTGTGGTGTGTGGGGCAGTGAGGTGTGGGCCTATGGGGTTTTGGTTTGTGGTGTGCAGAGGTGTGGCCACCCCTGCACGTGTCAAATGCAAAAAAAAAAAACACAACAACTGAAAAGGTAAATTTTGGGACCACGCAATTGATATTTGCAGGTTAATATTTTCGGACCAAATATTAATTGATATATTAAATATTAATAGTCGCTCGCGTTAATATTAACTTACGGATGTTAATATCACCGATTCAAACATTAACTTTAAAGAAAAAGGCATAATACACGGTGACACGCCCCAATTGGGCATGCACACCTTTGGTGCCTCACCATTTGGGGGCCTGGGAGGGGGAAGGAATTTTGGGGGCTCTTGGGGGCTCCTGGGGCGGGGGGGGGTTGCACGGGCAGTGGGCCGTGCAACTCTTGCAATACACTGCCTCAGTGCCTAGGGGCATTGGGCAGTGGAACTCCTGCAACGCACTGCCACACTGCCTCGGGGCAATGGGCATTGTAACTCCCGCAATGCACTGCCACACTGCCTGGGGGCAGTGGGCCGTGCAACTCCTACAATACACTGCCTCACTGCCTCTGGGCAGTGGGCAATGCAACTACTGCAATGCACTGCCTCACTGCCCGGGGGCAGTGGGCAGTGGAACTCCTGCATTGCACTGCCACACTGCCGGGGGGCAGTGGGCAATGCAACTCGTGCAATGCATTGCCTCACTGCATGGGGGCAGTGGGCAGTGAAACTCCTGCAACGCACTGCCACACTGCCAGGGGGCAGTGAGCAGTCCAACTCCTGCAATACAATGGCGCACTGCCTGGGGGCAGTGGGTAGTGCAACTCCTGCAATACACTGCCTCACTACATGGGGGCAGTGGGCAGTGGAACTCCTGCAATGCACTGCCAAACTGCCCGGGGGCAGTGGGCAGTGCAACCCCTGCAATGCGCTGCCACACTGCGTGGAGACGATGAGCAGTGGAACTCCTGCAACGCGAGGGCCCACCAGGGGGGACGGAGAGTCTTGCCCAGGAGGCGGTCGTTGCCTAAAGAGCGCCTGCGGGGGACGGCAGCCCCCATAAGCGCTAGCCCACCGGCCGCGGGGACTGGGAGTCTTGCCCAGGATGAGGTCGCCGCCTAGAGAGCGCCTGCGGGGGATGGCATCCCCCATTGGCGTACGCCCACCAGCTGGGGGGCCGGGGAGTCCTACCCAGGAGGTGGTCGCTGCCTAAAGAGTTCCTTCGGGGGTTAGCAGCCCCCATCGGCGCGGGCCCGCCAGCCGGGGGACGGGGAGTCCTGCCCAGGAGGCGGTCGTTGCCTAAGGAGCGCCAGCGGGGGACGGCAGCCCCCATGGGCGCGAGCCTAGCAGCAAGGGGGACGGGGAGTCTTGCCCAGGAGGCGGTCGCTACCTAAAGAGTGCCCGCGGGGGATAGCAGCCCCCATTGGCGTGGGCCCACCAATTGGGGGGACGGGGAGTCCTGCCCAAGGGGCGGTCGCTGACTAAGGAGCGCCTGCGGGGGACGGCAGCCCCCATCGGCGCGGGCCCACCATCTAGGGGGACGGGGAGTCCTTCCCGGGAGGCGGTCGTTGCCTAAGGAGCTCCTGTGGGGGACGGCAGCCCCCGTCGGCGCGGGCCCACCAACTGAGAGGACGGGGAGTCCTGCCTAGGAGGCGCTCGCTGCCTATGGAGCGCATGCAGGGGACGGCAGCCTCCAAAGGCGCGGGCCCACAAGCTAGGGGGACGGCGAGTCCCTCCCAGACGGTGGCCGGGGGGGCCTTATACCTTACCTCAAAGGATATTTGATACCCTTACCCAGGTGTCCTACCGGACGGGTGCCCACAGGGGCTGGGCAAAATTAAGATATTCCTGAAACCATGCATCTACATTCCTATGCACCCAAAACAAAAACCAGTATGAGGCGGCGAGCGCGCAAGGGCGGCGTGGCCTCGAACCGCTCCACTACCAGGGCCGCGCCGCCCATTTCGGGGGGTTGTGGAGGCCCCTTCCCCGTCATGGGAGGCATTTTAGCAGCCGCCCGGCAGCATGTTCGGCCGTTCCGCCATACTGTATCCACACTCTTACCCTCCCTCACTCACTCACACATCCCACATACCCATTCTTGTCCTGCCGCGTCGCCGAAGCCCCGGTACGGGGGCCTCCACGTTGCTGGCTGCCAGACCTGAGGCAAGGGGCGGGGCACTGAGGCACGGGAGGGGGGTGACAAGGAGTGTCGGGGCACAAGGGGCGCACACGGGCGGCGGCAGGCGGCACAGGGGCGCTCAGCGCGGGAGAGGCGCGTGCCAGAGCTCTGCTGAGGGCTCTTGTGCGGGGGGGGGGGGGGGGGATGCTGGGGGAGAGGAGGGGGACGCTGGGCCAGCTGTCCTCTCTGGGGGTCGCTCACCATTCCAGGAGCCTTGGCGGCCGGTACTAGGGGGCCGCGGGCTCCCTGGGGGTGGTGTTTGGCACTCGAGCGTGTGCACAGCCGACACTGTTAGTACACCACCCATAGGGTGGTGCCCGAGCCCTGTCGTGCGGGGCTTCGCACCCGGCACCCAGCCCATGGGAAGAGCTGGGGAGTACTCAGGGTGTGGTGTGGTGTGGTGGGGTGTGGTGTGCCATATGTGGACTGCCTCACTGCCGGGGGGTTGTGGGCAGTGGAACTCCTTTTGCGCACTACCTCACTCCTGCGGGCAGCTGGCAGTGGATCTCCTTGAGTGCACTGTGTCTCTGCCTCAGAGTTGTGGGCCGTGAAAGTCCTCCTATGCACTGCCTCACTGCCAAGGGGTATTGGGCAGTGGGACCCCTTTTGTATATTGCCACACTACGAGGGAGCATTGGGTAGCGGGACTCCTTTTTGCACACTAGCACATTGCGGTAGAGTAGTGGGCAGTGGAATTCTTTGTGTACACCGCATCAGTGGACAGTGGATCTCTTGTGTGGTGTGGTGTGGTTTGTAGTCACGTGATTTGGTGTGTGATGTGGTGTGTGGTGCAGTGTGTGTTATGGTGCATGTTAGGGTGTGGTGTGTTTTCCAATGTGTAGTGTACATGTTTAGGCAGCCGTGCAGGGTGTCGCTACATTGCCGGGTTGCGCACATGATTCTTTTGCACATCATCGACTGGCAGATTGTGCAGTCCTGGTGGCAGGCAATTCGTTCTGTCAGAATCGCATCAATCTGGATCCAGTGAGCAGCGTTGCGGAGTGCATCACGTATGTCTAAGGCCTGTATCAGTCCTCCATGCTTGTGTCAATATGCGTCACATGTCGCCCATCAGCCATGCTTGGGTGTGGCCGGTCATATGACTCCCATCGCCAGGACCGTAGTGCCTGTTCATTGGTTGGCCGTCCATCATACTGATATGCGCCGCGCTCAAGAAGATGCGTTGAAAAAGTGCATCTTAAATATACATATGGCGATTTTTTGATCTTGCCCCCCCCCACCCCCACCCCCTACCATTGGGTGGTTCCTTAATGGGAAATAAGGACACCCCCCCCCCCTATTTGGAGGGTGGGAAACTCAAAGAAACATGTTTTGGAAGGTATTTAGATGGGTGGGTTTTGGGGCCTACAAAGGCAGGGGAAGGGCTGAAAATAGGGCGTGACATCACTGATGATTGACTCCTACCCAGACTGCTAAAAGTAGGCAACTTAGGGACGAAATTGGTCACATGATGCATTATTCACCCCTAAAAGTGACTGTGAGTGGTGAAAATGAACAAAACAAAGGAAAATAATTCGAACTTCCATGGTATTGGGGGGCTAAAAGGTAGTGGTGGACCATTTGGGGGGGGGGTAAAGTGGCTATTTTTAGCAGTTTGGGTAGGATCCTATCATCCGTGATGTCATGACCTATTTTTCACCCTTCCAACCCCTTTGCAGACCCCTACACCCACCCCTACCCATCTAAATCTTTTCAAAACCTATTTTGTTTGAACTCCCCACCCCCAAAAGAGGGGGGCTCTAGTCACCCCCAAAAGCCCTCCCGCTAGGTGGGGGGCGGGGGGGGGGGCAAGATCAAATAATCGCCATACATATTTATATCTTAAATGTATCTCAATTCTGTATCAAAATGTATCCCAAGCTGTAAGACTGTGTATCACATGTGTCCCATGGCTTTTTCTGCCTTGCAGTTCTCTGCAGTTTTTTTTCCCAGTGTGGCTGAGGCCCTGCCGCAGAGAGTTTGGGTTTTGTTTACCACAGGTAGGAATTCCGGGCAAAACGGCGGGACAAGTGCTGGATTCGCCCCGGAGTGGTGGAATTGCTTTGCGGAAGGCCCACGTGACACGCATAACAGTGTGCCACCCCTTTCGGATCTTTTCCAGACACGATGAAGCATCATCTTTGAAAAATCTTTGTTGATAATATGTCTTACGAGGGGTGGGGGGATGCAAGGGTGATTAGGCGCTGCCCAGTGTGAGATGGTGCGACTTGAGCGCAGGCCTGTGGGCAAGCTGTGTTACCGCCATCATGGGATGTTTTGTTGGGACACACATGGTACACATTTTTGAGGGTTGGGATACACATGTGATGCATGAACTCCAAGAACAGAAGGAAGAGATACATATGACCCTACTCTCAGGCGCTACGCCTCAAGCTCTGGGGGGCTGGTCAGCCCCTGTACTGTGGGGGGCAATGTGGGGCACAGGGCCCAGCTGCCGGCTCTGGGTGGTATGATACCATTCAGGCATGCAATCTACGCCACGGCCATGTACATCGACCCACTGCCCCTCTATTGTTTGCCCATTGCACAGGTGACACGTGTTAATTAGAAAATGTGAACACTTCCACGAACCCTGGCCCGGACAGCATACATGACATTGTGGCACACTCACGTCCTTTCAGGAGCTGCCACTGCATGCCATGACTAAAGCTGCGGTCTTTTTTGCCTTCGGGGATTTTCGAAAAAGGCTTCGAACCCCCTTCCTTAGTATGATGCAACAGCTACTTGTGTCTAGTGAAAGTTTTCTTTTGCTGCATTTTCCCGCATTTGCCCGTTTTGTTTATTGCTTTTCCCCACAGTTTTTGATTTTCCATTTCACCGCTTCCCCCTGCCCCACCCCCTGCAATATCAGTGCACAGCCCCGTTTTGGGAGGTCGGGATCAGAGGTGCATAGAAGAGACGTGAGACCTTTTGAGGCCCTCCACACACAGTGGCTGGACCTGCCCCCGGCGGAAGAAAGGCACCCTAGGGCGCACTGGCAAGTATCTTTCATGGAGCTCGCCATAGGCTTTGAGGCGTACGCGGGCCGACAGCTACCGCCTGCCCCGAAGTCCCGGTTTCAAGGGGGAGACATGTCCCTGCAAGAAAAGGCCTGGGTCTTGCGACTCATCACCACGCTGCTGGGCCGCTCAGTGGGTAAGGAATCCATCCTCCCAGCCAAGCTCACCAACAGCTGCAAGTCGCTGATACCCATGGGGGCAGGAGCGGTAATTGGCTTGGAGGGGCGCCCCCTCCTCACGAAGCCGCTGAACGTATGGAAGCATCTCCAACGACTGCGGAAGTACGGGGAAGACCGGTGGGCGCAACGTCAGCGGCAAAGGCAAGCCAAGCACAGAGCGAACGGGACAAAAAGCAAGCCCGCAGCGCGGAGCAGCCACGACCTCAGGCGGGGGACAGGCCACGGTGCCCGGCGAAAGGAGGAGCAAAGGCGGGCCATTTTTCGGCGGATTTTTACGCCCGACCTGCGGGGAGACCAAAGGAATCTTTCCATGTGGACGACGGGGCCCAGGCGGAGGTCCAAGGCCTGACACGGCTGGCGATGGCATTCACACCCCTGAGAGCTGAAGCACGGGCGCGCAAACCCGAGGCACACAAACGGCGCACCAAAACCTGGATATGCGAGACACACGGACACCCCCGCTGCAGGGCATGCGCGACCACACACCGGGGGGTGAGGCACTGCTGCTCTCGGGGACATCAGGGGCACCCACGAGTGCCCACGGAGTGCCCAGTGGCCGCAAGCCGCACCCCAGCACGCGTACTGGGGGGCCGACGAATCAGTCAACGGACCCCGATGGGCAGGGGGGGGCAGAGCGGCACACCCCTGCCCCCAAACGGTGTGTGCTGCGCACGCCGACGAGTGGGGGCCCACCCCGGGGGGTGCAGAGGGCCCCAGGCGAGGCAGATCAAGGCCAGCGGGGGGATAAAAGACGGCGGGGACACGAACCCCCCCTCCCCGAGAGTGAGCGCCCATGCAAACGGGCACGCCTGAGAGGGCGACCCGTGGAGAGGCATGGGCGAGCGAGCACGGAAGCATCGTAAGACCTCAAGGCTAGAGGCTCTAGCCTAGGTGAGGGTGGCGTACACGGAGGGCGCCAGTGCAGACACCACAAGTGTCGTTCTCTGAAGTACAGGGGCCCGCCTCTCTGACCCAACTGCAGACCCATACAGGCCTTCCTCTATAATATGGCGCCACACAGGCCCTCCACACACACACACACACGCACACACACAGACACACAGTGTTTTGGCATGTCTGTGGCTGCACAATGGCCGTCAACCGGCATCCATCAACCGCTGCCAATGACTGACCATGCAGGCGTCCTTGAAGGAGCAACTGCAAGCAAATTGGCACATGGTGGTTGTGTGTGCGCGTGGGGAGGGGGGGGGGTCGGGGAAAGGGGAGGAACTGGGGAGAAATGGGGGAAGGAGTGTAGTTGCCGTATGCGCAGTGGGTTGGGTCCCACACACCATCTGCTTGCGTGGGTCTCCAAATGCGGGGGCAAATGAGGACACTGTACAGGGGGGGGGGGGGTTGCCAGGGGAGAATTTAGCAGGGATAATTTCGCCGTTAAGAAAGGTGGCGAAAATTTCCCCTGCCGAATTTTTGGCATAACAGTTTCATCCTTCACCACAGCTGCAGGCATTATGTTTCCTAAGAGGGGCCAGGCACGAACAAGTATGAAGCTGCACAAGAAACGGTTGGCTCAGGCGCGGTCGTAGGTGCGCTTGGATCCTCTTCAAAAACACAATTCTGGGACCATGTTGTGGCAATGTCTTGCAATTTTGGACTCTCTGTCTGGTGCATGTCTTGTTGTTTTGTTGCAGTCATTTGGGTGTATGGCACTTGGTGCTTTGGGGATTTCAGGTGCGGAGAAAGTTTTCCGTGGCGAAATTATCCCCGGCGAAATCCCCCCCCCCCCCGTACCCATGGCAATCAGCGGGATTACATGGGGTTGCCCATCCCCCTTCGCTCTTCCATGCACCAAGAACCGATGCATCTTCTCGAGTGGCCGTCGGGGGGTGGGGGGGTGGGGCCAACATGAAACTGCAGCACTGAATTTTCCTTCAGTTTCTCGGCCAGCACAATTTTCGCCACAGGCCACAAAGGCAAAGAAGCGGGAATGCATTGTGAACAGCAACCCCTTGCCCTGATGCAATGTACACATGCATCATATTCTTTCCCCCATTTTACGTCGTAGAGACGCCGGTGTGAAAACACATGTCTCTCAATCCGATGTTCTCAGGTTTGCCTCTCAAAGCTCGAATGCACCACTCGGCGAGTAAAGCCTGGCCTCTGAAAGGCGGCAAATGAGGGGACAACAGCTCTGTTTTGCGGGGGGCCAGTGTGTTCCTACTTCCAATTTGCTCGGAGCCTTCCCTTGTACTCGGTTCCCTTCTGAGGCCTGCACTGGCCTGTGAAACTGTGCCAGTGTACAAACATTTGATGTGGACAGTGCACAGGCAGGGAATGAAACGGAGGGCGATGGGGCGTAACCTCTAAGAGTTCACCGATCACGCTCTTGTATCTTGTGGAAGCCCTGGCTACAGCATCGAAGCCCCGAGTTAGGTACCAGGCGACCACTCGTCGCTGTGCCCCGCCCTCATTTGCATGCCGCCATTACTGAACTCCTTGGCCTCTTGCTGCACAGACAAGCAGCAGCGAACAGTGAATGCGGGCCATACGTCTACACAAATGGTATCACGTGCCGCTGCATGACGTCCTACATCCCCATTGACGGCTCCGGCGTCCCAGCGGATTGTGGGCACAGGGAGTCCGCCTCCGGAAACGCTATTTTGTGGACCACGCGTTGCAGTATGCATTGCACTGCGTTTGTCCCTGTGTAGGCGCTCAGGGCTGTTTGCTGTGTGACGTACTCAGACCCGAGGCAGATTTGTCCACGATGGACGC
Source organism: Eutreptiella sp. 'Long Island Sound 2002' (assembly GCA_964036045.1). Taxonomy (NCBI): domain Eukaryota; phylum Euglenozoa; class Euglenophyceae; order Eutreptiales; family Eutreptiaceae; genus Eutreptiella; species Eutreptiella sp. 'Long Island Sound 2002'. The sequence goes on from OZ038392.1 coordinate 42,427,438, forward strand.
CGGGGCTCACAGACATTCCATATTTTCCCACAAGAGAAGCATGTTCATTGGAGGGCTCGTCAGGAGAGTGGGCCGCCCCTACACCACCATTGACTAGACCCGGCCGCCATACCAACAAGCAGCTATACAGGCGCCCCCCATTCAAGGGAGGGGCCACCCCCCTCGACAGACTTTGTATTCCAGGCATGGCATCCACTGAAACCAAGCAGCTAAGCACTGCACCCACAGATGACCCCATTCAGGGGAGGGTCACCCCACACCACCACTGACCCAAACCTGGCCACCATATCAACGGGCGCCCATCCCCGGCCGCCATACCCCCCCCCCCCCCTGTGTCTAAGCGACGGCCTTGTCTAAGCTACAGCAGGCGTAGGCACCGTATTGATTCCGTACATAATTTAATTCGATACGAAATGTAGTGCAACCGCGTAAGACATGGTTTTGGTGGAAAATCTGCCAATTACATGGAGTCATGGACACATTTGTTGTGATTGCTTACCTACTTGACTTACTTTAGCCACAGAGCTCTGAGTTTGGGGATATTTGCGCATTATCTTCCCCTTTCTTGGTGGTGGCGTGTTTGCCGGTAGTTGTATGTGTCGCGCGCAAGCTACGGCCTTGTCTAAGCTACAGTAGGTATAGGGACCGTATTAATTCCGTACTTTTGTGTAGCTTAGACAAGGGGGGGCGGGTATCAACAAGTGGCTATTCGGGTGGCCCCCAGTCACTGGAGGGGGCTGCCCCACCAGCCTAGACCAAACCCCAGCCGCCATACTGACAAGCGGCTGAGGGAGCTGCCCCTACACCACCCTTGCCCGAACCCCAGCCACCATACCAAAAGGCAGGTATTGGGTTGCCCCCCGCCCCGGTGTCTGGGGAGAGGGCCTCACACGTCGAACCCTGAGGAGCTGGGCACAGGTATAGGGCGGGGCCGTCTCATACCCCCATGGACCAAACTCCGGACACCATACCAACAAGTGACTATCGGGGTGCACCCAAGTCAGGGGAGGGGGGCGCCCTGCACCACCATTGACCACGCCCTGTCCGCCATAACAAAAAGTCTGGGGCCTCCCTCCTCCTCAAACCATGTATTCTGGACATGGCGCCCATGGAGCTGGGCACAGGGCCCTGGAACAGTATCCTGGGCACCCACGGATGCCCTCCCAGGCAGGGAAGGGGGCCACCCCACACCACCCTGGACCAAACCTCGGTCGCCATGCCAACAAGTCGCTATCTTCCCATCAGCACATAGAAAGTAAGGTGTTCGGGGATCTATGCCGTGTGTATCCTTAAACACAATTTCACTTGCATCCAACAAGTGTTGGTCAAAATTGACTTCTTGTGCAGCGGCGTAGAGGGTGCCCTGGTGTTCGCTACCTCTGAGAAGCCACCAACTAGCAAGTTGGTCGGGGCTACTCGTACCTAGAAAGATACAATGGATGTGGGACATTTCATGCCGTGTTGCTCCATCCACCACAATTGCCAACCACTGATCCCATGGGCTGCAACATTGCAACACATGCACCGACCACACCAAATGACACCCAAAGAGGTGTTCCAAGTACACTAGCAAGGAACACACGGCATCATAGATTGGGGTGCTATTGCCAATCCTGGCTGCAAATGCTTCTACAACCGGCTTGGCAAGTTTCTGCACGGTGGTGTACACGTCCTACCCCCATGCACCAATGCTTTGGGGAGGGTGGGGGCCCATGGGAGGAGTTGTTCGGGCCCCCACGGCTGCTCAGGGGTGCATGACCTCACCATGGTGTGGGGGTGAAAATAGGGAGGTGAGAAGGCACCTGCTTGGGCCAACGCGCGACCCAAGGGGCGGTTGCACTGCGGGATTTCCAGCTCCCAGTGCTGCTTAAAGCTGAGTCCTCTCTTGAGAGGGCTGGGAACGGCCCCATGAGCTGTTTTGGGTGGCTTTGCCACAGATTTGTGCGCTCCCAGAGCCCATTTCGGATGCGGATTTCCAGTCTCCTGAGGGGCGATTGTGCTGCGGGAGCCAGTGGTGCGAGAGCCACACGCCCCATCCCTCACCGGCCACCACGGAGAAGCTGCAATGGGGCACGGTGCCCGGCTCCATGGGCTCCATGCCCGGAACAATGCCCAGGGGGCCCTCGCACGGCCCAATGGGTGCCGTGCCGGAATGCAGGGTTTAACAAGGGGAGGCCCCATCCCCAGACTGGTGGGCACCCTGCTATATTCGCTTGTTGGTATGGTGTTTGGTGTTCGATCCATGGTGGTTTGGGGCAGCCTCCTCCCCTAACTGCAGGGCACCCCAATAGCTGGTTGTTGGTATGGCGGCCGGGTTTAGTCCTTGGTGGTGTGGGGCAGCCCCCTCGCCTGACTAGAGGGCATTCGTAGGTGCAGTGCCCGGATCCGGAGGCCTTGTGCCGAGCTCCATGCCCAGGATCATGCACCACGGGCCTTGTGCCTGCCTCCATAGGAGCCATGCTCAGAACACAGGGTTTGAGGTGGGGGGACGCTCCCTCCCCAAACTCGGGGGCACCCCGATAGCCGCTTGTTGATATGGCAACCGGGGCTTGATCCTAGGTGGTGTGGGGCAGCCCTCTCCCCTGCTTGGGGGGCGCCCCACTGCACGCAGGTGCTGTCATATTGACGAGCTGCTCCACGGCAATGAAATACCTTGACCGAAATCACAATTTTTGAACGAAAAATGCGCTTCATGAGCCAGAAATTCGCTGCTTCTGCCATAAGTTCTGCTTTGTGGGGCGGATCTCAGTGTCACAGTTTGTGCACACAGTGTGCACGCAGGGCAGACACTCCCCATGATACTTTCATGTTAACCATCAGATAGGCCACCATGGTCGACCATTGGGTTGCCTTGGGATTCCTTTAGAACCACATATAAATCCAGTTTTTCCCACTGCCAATGATGTGATTGTGTGGGAGGGACAACCCCACACCCCGCACCCCGCACCCCGCACCCCGCCAAGTCACCAAGCAATGTGCACATGTCTCCCCTTGCTTCCTGCTGCACTGCTGTACTGCTTGGTGCTGTGCTATGCTGTGCCATCGTATTGTGTTGTGCCGCTTGCATTTCGTTGCATCGCATCCATCCACCCTCACGCCTTTGCTGTCAGGTGAGGGCGTCTGTCACGACTGGGAGGTGGGCACGGACGGCGCCTCCACAGCGATCATATGCCCCAACGAGGCCCAGATGCTGGCAGATGGCACGTGCCAGCGCATTCCCCCTTGTGGTGTTTTGGTATGCCCTGGCTTTGGGCCTGTGGAGACCGAAGCACTTTGCTTTGGCGGCTCTCTCTGAGCCTTACTCTCCTCCAGGACGCCATCTGCTGCAGATGGGGTACTTCGGGGCGCGTGTTCTGTTACGAGGACCACTTCGACACCCTGGCACACGACGAGGCGTGTTTCAACCATTGGGTTCAAACCTGCGACCTCGGGGTCTGTAGGAGGGTTCGGAGGCCAGGTTTTATTTACGCCGCCCGCCGAGTTGTGTGTTCAAATTTTGAGGTTCGAACCAAGGACTATCCGATCGAGAGACATGTGTTCTCACCCCTGGACAGATCGTAGTCTCCAGGATGTAAAAGTGAAGTATGCATTGCATCGAGGTCAAGGGCCTGTGGTGCTGTTCACAATACATTCGCTGCACCTGGGATGGTCCGGCTTACGCCGCATTTGGGGCCATGAACTGTGCAGTGGGGTGCTGGAGGAGCCGATCGTCGACGTAATCAGGGAGACTCCGTAGCTGTTTCCCTCTCCTGGCGCATCTTACCAGTACTCCACACACCCAGCCTGGCATGGGGTAGTTTGCATCCCTGCCCCCCTCCCCCCGCATGTCTGCACCATGTCCGCCCTGCCAGATATTGCTCGGTGTCGCTACCACAGAGGGTATAACATCAAAGATTTGGGGCCAACCTGTTTTGTCTCCGGGAACAAGGCCTCCCCGGTATTTTTTTGGTTTATTGACCAGCCACCCTCCCTTCCCTCAATGGGTCTGGCTTGCCCCCTTTCCGCTTTCCGGGCAGCCCCTTTTTCCAGAGACCGAAAAGGCGGCTGCGGCAAGTTCCTGTTATGTGGGAGAGCGCTCTGTTTTTGGATTTTTAACATTTTTAACTTCATCATTGCACACTTTGAGCAGTTGATGTCTCGCCATCCACCCACCCCCTCGCACCCACTGTGCCGCCCCGTTGCGTATGGACAGTGGGAAGCTGCATTCCCATGGATACATCATATTCCATTTCATCTATCGCTCACAACCGCCTGCTTCCCCCTGACACAGCGCTTCCAAACTGAGGGAACACCCAATGCATTGCTGTGGGCTGCTCAAAGCCACGCCAAGGGGGGGCTAGGCGCCCCCCCTCCCCCCCGGCTCCTTCCGTCAGCCAAGCCTGCGACCCAGCAGCGCTCCACGACTGCCCATCGGCATTTACAACTGACAATAACCGCTCCGGACCATTTCGCCAACCGATTAGGGTTTTGTGCTGCTGCTGCTCATGCACGATTTCTCCGTCCCATTCCCATTCCCATTCCCATTCCCAACACGTTTCTGTACGGGGGGAGGCAGATGCATATGGCTCAGGGAAAGGATAGCATGGCCACATGAGAGTAGAGTGTGGCACCAGGCTTCACAGCCCCGACGAGGCCAGAGCGGCGGCCGCAAGCCCAGGGCAGCAGACAGCCCTGCAGGAGAACTATTTGGCACCATTCACTGAAGAGTCCAGCGCCAAATGGCAAGAGCAGCACGAGCTGTGGGATACCCTTGAGCCGACCAGTGTAACGGGGGGAGTTCAGGGCCACGTAAAGGGCCAAGAATATTGCTCTGCCGGAGGGAGGGAGAGGCCACGGAGGCCCAGACCCTGAACCCCCCCCCCCCCTGGCAGCTGTGTTGGCACCCTTGCCCGACAGGACCCCACAGAGGAGGGTGCAAAGAGCGGGGCGGGGCGGGGCGGGGCGCGGAGGGGGTCTTAGCATTCTCTTTAATATCTCCACAATTGTGAACTCTACGGCACTGTATGGCAGATCCAGGAGTCCCTGCTTGGCGAGGGCCTGCTGCTTACTTGTTGGTACCATGACTGGTAGACAAGCAATTGTGGTGCACCTGCAGACTGTACACAGGCACAACGGACAATGGGGTTGATCATCATGTCGCTGACGGCCTTTGAAGTCCCTTGGTCGACTACTGCCATGACAGTTGAACATGTGTTGATTTGTGAATGGGTTTGGAGTGGACTGGGTGTTAGCGGGGATAATCCGTCGACTCTCACTGCCCATGGCTCACAAACCTTTGTTATTTCCTGCCCCTGCTTCTGCCCATCTGTGGCTCGGACGGAATACAACCACTTCTTGAGCGATATGCTGTGTGTCCCATTCCTAGCTTGTGTATGATCCTGAGCTATGGTGGAAAGCGCCAGGGTACTCCTCTGGATGGTGTGAGGAGGTGTCGTATTAGACCTACACTCTACAGCAAAACGAGTGTGCCACCTTTTACAAAAGGATTTAGGCGCCAGTGCCAGAACCGCACACCCCAAATGAACCCACATGGAGCGATCAATGTTGCGTGTCACCCTCTGAGACCAACGAACCCTCAAGGGCATGACTACCTCAGTCAATGATTGCCCCAGATCAGCTGGTGTGTGCGGCAAGCATGTGCTTGCTTGCGCCGTGACGACATTGCCAATGGCTGCCACACTTCTCAGCAGGACCACAATGCCCGGGTCCACGTCAACAGATCTCTGTTTCCCGCCAGTGCCAAGCCAGCTGCTCACTGACTGTTTGACATGTTTGACCAAACCTGACCGACAGATTGAACAGGGCGGCAAAAGGCCTGTTGTGGATAGCTGCCTGAAATGGAACAGATTCCAAGGCCTAAGCCCGCTGGAAGACCACCACCACCGCGACCACAACCACAACCATCAAATGAGCCTGAATCGGGTCAACACGTGCATGCCAGGAACCAGCTTGATGGGCTGTGCATTGTCTTAAGTTTTTCTTTTTTATTTTCATCTCTCATTCTCATTTCATCGTAACACATCCCCCCGTCATCATCATCATGATCATTCTCTTCATGAGACCCATCATCCCAGCAAATGACGCCAATCCAGGTTGGACGGCACCGAGTTTTATTCACAGGTACAGGGACATGTTCATCAAGTTGTTGAAGAAACACCATGGTTTCGACCGATTTTCGTCCCTCAAAGATTGCGTGACTAAATAGGACATTCAAGCACAAGAAAGAGCTCCAATTGTTGCAAAGGCCACAAGGGGCCACATCTGAGCATCAAATTCCCCATTGTAAAAATTAGACATCTCTTATAACCTTCTCCAAGGCCTATATTGCCTATTTGTATTGTGCTAGGACTGTGCAATGGTTTGGCGCCTGGATGATCTCACATTTTTTAATTCATGCATCAAAACTGCCCATCACATCCATCATCAGGATTTGGTGGATCATGGATCATCAAAGTGATATGAGAGCGGGCCAACCACCTGGCATGAGCCAAAATTTTCTTCAAAGGACGTTGCCACCACGTAGGGCAGACCAAATATATTTTCCAACCGGTTGGTATTGTGAGATGTGTTCAGATTGCAAGTCCATCTTCCGGATTTGCTGAAAGTTTTGTCCGAATTTGCCAAATCAAATTCCAACATTTGGCTACTTTTGTGGATATAATGACTCAACTACCAGGTGTGGATATAATTCCGGCGCCACTTGGGGGTTCCGGGTCCGGGGGGGGGGGGAGGGGGCGGGGGCATTTTTTGTGATTCGGCAAAAAAAACATAAAGGGCCATAGTGGGAAATTGCAATCCCAAGAAATATCATGACCAATTAAGGTATCCACGGTGGAATGTTGTGTGTGCCTGCCGGTACAGCAAGTTTATAGCGACTGCTGGTTTATTGTGACTGCTGGTATTTGTACACTCTCTTTGTATGCCGGTGTTTCAGGCCTTTTCGTTCTTTTTTGTCACAATGGACCACAAGAAAATTTTTTGCACATGTGATCCAACCTGCAAGAGTGATGCAGCATGCAGGCAGAAGCATATCAAAGCAAAGCGCAACCAACAGGCATTGGCTTACCAAGGTTTTGCATGAGTTGTGGCTGCTTCTTCTGCTGCGGCTGTGGCTGCTGTTTGTGGTGCTCCGGCCACTGTTGCGGCCCTGCTTATAGGTGTTGACAGCCACGCCCAACAGTCTCAGCCCTAAGAGCCCTCCCAACCTACACCCCACACCTCCGCCAAGCGTCCGGCTGCACCCACTACTTTGGGTGCCCCACGGAAAAAGGTGAAGCATTTCCCTACTGCCAAACAGAAAATTTTTGAAATTCGTATTAATGACAGGGCAAGAATGACCAACATAGTTGATTTTATTCCGCTTTGGCAGTCAACCCCCCTCGGGCACTATGAAGGTGCTGTGTTACATGCCTGCCCGTCATCTTGCAATGCAGAGAGGTGCCACACGGCGCAAGAGGAGGCGCACTTCACAGAATGTGCGCAAGCCAAGCAAGGATACGGGTCGGCGGATGAAGGACAGCAACATACTGCGTGCATCAGGTAAATATGATGATAATCTGGCAGACATGTCAGATGGGGCAAGCTCTTTGAATGGCCCTAAATGACATTTGTAATGGTCCACACACAGCACATTACGCATGGGAAGTGTGTTGTGTATCTTTTTTGCATCATCCCCCCTTTTTTTCTATCCACATGTACGGGCAGAGGCCTGCCCAAAACGGCCGGTGGTGCTTCACATTTTTTGTGACCAAAGATGGTGACCTTTTTTGCGATCACGGAGGGGGGGGTTCGGGCCACACCCCCCCCCTATTATATCCATCCGTGAAAACTACCATCATTGGTTCTTACAGCACCGGATTAAGGAGGATTGCACATATTTGCGATTGGTTGCAAACAACGGAGGAGATCTTGACATTACATTTTTACATTCGCAATTTTACTGCTTTTGAGATGATGCTCCATTTTTGGGATTTCGGGCATGAATGTAAACGAATGAGGAAGGCTATGCGCTTAACACGAGCTATATCATCTATCGCATGTATTCGGCCTGTTTTGTGTTTTTTTTTTGCATCCATACTTAATTCAAATGTGCTTCTAACACTGCCCATTTCTTCCTATTTTCATGCAATTTTGGTGAAATTGATTTCATTTTGGGTTTCATTCTAACTAATGATATTTGACCAAGGACACATGATTGCATTTCTGTAATTTGGCAACGTCCAACGCATCTATGTACCGAGTTTCTCTGTTGTGACATCTCAATGACCAGAATGAAGGTCATCCATCATTCTGTATCATCGTCGTGAATCTTGAATCGGATGTTGTAGCTTCGGATTTTTGAATTTTCGGACTTTTTTGGCACTATATTTCCATGCTTGAAGGTACCTAAACAGTGCTCACAAGTCGACGGGCGCCGCAAGGTACCAAGTGTCGATAAATTTATATTTATGGGGCTCAATTTGTTTCAATATGTCCCAAATCGGTTGTTTTTGGACCTCTATAGTGTGTTATTCGCTTTGCCTACGTAACATGGGGTACGCATGTTCGGAAAAGCTGAAAAGCGGAGTGCACGTGAGGCAGTAAGTGAGGTCGAAATGTCTCTCGTCCATTTTACTTTTCCATGATCATGTCATCATGTCAATTCTGCAATTGTGAAAATTGACATGATCACATGATCATCGAAAATTGAAACACATATTTCATGTTTGTATGTTTCTGCTCTTCGCTGGATGTTGCTACTGAGTACCTGTCCCGTTGTCGGCAAAACTCTGCTACAATAATTGATTCATTCAAAAGGTTCGATTTTCTTTTTGATGCATTCAACGGACCATTGGATATCTCTTAATTTGTGCTACAGACTTTGTGGCAGACGAGGGAGGTGCAAAGGGTAGTGCAAAATGTGCTATCATCTGACGGGTTGTCACATCATGTGCCGAATACATTTTTGCGGGCTTGAACAAACAAAAAATATCGAAAAACAAAGTTATGCTTAGGCAGCTCAAGTTGCATGGTCAAAATCACACCAAATGCACCCAATCTGGACCATGCAAAAAAATTGATTTTCACAGGCTCTGTTTTTTTAAAACAGAATATTTGTCCAAAGAAAGTATCTTTCTTACCACTTGTGCCATTTTGTGCCTTTTTTCGGACAGCCGAAAACAAAAAAAACCTATTATTGCAGTGGAAAATGATGTCCTTTTAGCGGAAATTAACCAATCAATGCATTTTGCGTTCCCCTTGTTTGTGGGATGAACATGGTCTACAGAACAAATGATTGCAACATCAGTTTGTGTTCTTCATGTTCATTGCATACCTGGAAAAAAGCATTATTGTTCGAATTCCATGCGCGAGGCCTCGCGCAATCAAGACCAAAGAACATTGAAACAGAAGCATGGACGATTGAATATCAGTATGCAACATGTGGTTCAAGGGCTGCCCCATGCGCGAGGCCTCGCGTATAACTTAATAGACCACAAAACTCAACCAATTCATTTTCCTTTGGAAAGACGGCTTCAGGGTCGAGTGGTCTTGCCACCCTCCCCACGGTTTGATTTTTGATTTGCACTACCGAAAAAAGAAGTTATAGGTTGTGAATTTGAAGCACTGGGACTGCATTGCAGTCCTCATGCGCGAGGCCTCGCGCACAAAAAAGCCCAGAAAATATTTTTTTGTACCATTCTAATGGGCTCTCATCTGATAGCGCTCGTGCACAAGCCTCACTGAAGCAACGAGTACCTGAATTGTCATTGAGTCATTGAAATTTCCCAGAAGCCGCCACCCCCGGAGGCGGAAAACCTCTTCTTGGGCTTGGTCAGCCCCTGCGCTTAGCAGACTGCTTCCCCCAGGCACCTTCGCTCTTCAGGTATCGGACATCATCTTGATTGCTGGTGTGGTTTGCAGTATATTGCATTTTACTCTCTACAAAATCAATTTTTTTGGTACAAAAACACGCTCAAAAAAGTACCACGCATGGCGAATTTGTATTTTCTTTGCACAATTTACTTTGATTCATAGTCAACAACGGGAGGATCCATTTTTCTTCAGCCAAAGCTACAAGGGCGGTCCCTGTCCAGCTCAGCGTCATCTGTTCAGTGGACATGCTTCACGTGCCACCAGTGATATTCTTGTTTTTGCTTGACACTCCCCATAGTTTTCGGCAGGTGTCCATCATCAGCAATGCTGAAGGATGCACTCTTTGCAACACCTCCAACGTATGTGCTCTCTTTGTTAGGAAGGCAACAACATTAGAAATGATTTCTTGAATCATCAATTAGATTTGCAAGGCTTGTTGAGAGCACTAAATGTCCGCACGCATAGACATATGGTACAATGTGATCAAGCCAAGGGTGCCTGTAATGTCACTCCAGTGCAGATGCGGGCTTGATTCATAAATTCTACCATCATTACCCGGCTTTGGAGGGGCAATGGACTGCTCTATGCGCGAGGCCTCGCACAAAGAACTGTCCATTGCCCCCAAAAATGCATTCTTTGGACCCATCGGGACCAAAAAAAGTGCCAAACTTCCTTACATCAGAGTTCTTTTGGTGTTTCAGAAACGGCTTAATTTTTTGTAAGCCAAAGAGTGGTTTTTTCGCTTTTTTTTGGAGGCCTTGTATTTTGGGCACTTTCTGTCATTTTATACCATGCAACTTGAGCCGCCTAAGTTATGTAAAACACAACAATCCAACAGAAAAAACGATATTGAATTCAAGCCAACAACATCGCAAATAGCGCACTTTCCGCTGGCCACCATAAAATCCGAACAGCACAAAAGCCGAAATCATTAGGCGGCAAGCAATATACAGATACAAAATGAGTCATTTCCTATTTCAATTGCGTCGCCATTTTTTTCTCTTTAGATTTTTGTACTCGTTTGCACAGCACCATTGCATCTTTCTACATCTATATGCATAGGTAAACAAATAGCGCCGTACAGTAACCGCGAACAAAAACTTGTCGCGAGCAATGCGTAAAACTGGAAAAGGTTTGCTAGGTTGCCCCGTCCCTATACCACGCTCCTTCTCGCTTTCTGTTGTTCTCCATGCACCACTCTTCCCCTCCTCGTTCCCTCCTCCTCCTATTCCCGTCAGTGTAGCCTGGTCAACCCCTCGCAAGTCATGAACATCGGCAACACCAACATGTTGACGTCGGCCGACACCATGTAGGTCAGTAAAGTTGCAGTGGTCTTGCCTGCCTGCGTGAGTGCGTTGGGTAGTTTCTAATCCTCTTTTGAGAAATTTTTTTCATTGTTTTTGAAATAATTAACAAAGGGAGCGAGAACCATCAACAAAAAAGCAAACCAGAAAACTAAAAAAGGCAAGAAACAATTCAACGTTTTGCAGTTGTAGTAAAGGTAGAGAGAAAAAAACAAAACAAAACAGCAAACCCAAAAGAGGCAGCAGAGCATAACAGCACAGCACGACACGGCAACACAAGACAACGCTGGAGAGTCTTATTGAGCCACAACTAAGCGGCACATGGAAGGAGAAGAAAGTTGCTCTCACCGCTGTAAAACCAAGTGAAGAGCACGGGGACGAGACTCACATCATAGTATCACTGCAAACAGTAACGAATGTGCACGACAAATCACTGCAGATCATACAATATCAAATAATCAAATATATGCACATGCGACACATGGGCTGGGGCCCCGGTTACTACCCCCCGCTTAAGTAAAAGCTGGGGTGTGCAACACCAGGATTTGGTAGAGTGCTCCAGCAGAGATGTCCGGGCAGCCCATGTACAAATTGATCTGCTACAACCATACCTGTGGGCACCTGCGGGCACCACCCCATAACACTGTGGGCTCCGGCACCACACGCTCTCACACCAAATATCCTGCCCCGGCACCACTCACCCGCGCACAACCTGCTCCCCTAGGCCGCCACCAGATGGCGCGCACAACAGCACGATGGCCGGCAACACGCGGCGCGCACCAGCCCGCACAGCAAGGCGCGCACACACTAGCTCCACTCACGCGCAGCACAGTGCGCGGACACCAACTGAAGACCCCTGATCTAAATTCTTTCTTCGCACGCACATGGGAGGACGGGCGGCCAAGAAGGTGGGGCTCCACCGTCTGCACCACCCTCCAGCAGTAACACTGCTGCCAGCAACAAAAATAGGCAGGCAAAAAAAAATCATTTTATTTTCGCTGGGATTGTGGACCCCAGGAAAGTGGATGCACAGGACTGGCCAGAAAGCAAAAAAAAACTGTACAAAACTGTCGGAAAAGACCTGAGATGGTCAGTGTAAAAACAGATGGCAATGGCGACGCCAAGTGGCAGACGTGAACCTAGGAAATGGCCACTGCCAAAGGAAGGACATACAAGTGCGGACTGTGCCAAAAAGACCGCGCTGACTGGACAAACAGTGCTGTGGATCAAGGATGTGCAGTGCTATGCTGACAGTATGACTGAGGGACAGCGGCAGTGCAACAAAAGAAAGATGTCCTTGTTTAGTGCCCTAGATATTTTGGTGAAATCCTGCAGGTTTTGATGTTGAAAACCGGAACCAAGGCAGTAAGTAGAGCAAGAACAGGATGTGGATCGAATCAATGAATTGTTTGAAATCCAGTGTAACACAGAAGGGCTGCAGATAGACAAAGCAGGTATAAATACAAAGATTCAATCACAAAAGAATATAACAAATGATTTTTATAAGAAAACTGGCATGACTCTTGCCTCCCAATTAGCCTCAAGCACTTCATGTGCACTCTTTTGGATGAAATGGAGTTGGTTAGGAATATGGGGCAAAGGAGTTAGGCCAGACACAGATTATGACTTGGCCAAGCAACTGAATTCAGAAACAGTTAAAAAGTAGAACCACAATAAGTGGTAGAAACAATTGAGTACAGGGGTCTTGGGGTGGGAGACCACTAGGCTTAACCTCCAAGGCCTAAGGCATGAAATGCCTATTTTTTTTCGGTATATCCTCCATGAATGAAGGTACCTCCGCTCAGTTGAGTGGTAGGGGTGAACTTCATGGGGGGCTAGGGTTATAACCCTAGTTACTTTGAGAAAGTGTACTTAGAGCTTCAAAAGAGGGATAAAAATACTTAAGTAAGTCTTAGCATCAACAAAAGGGTTTTAAGGGGGGCTTGGCCTGGATCAAGCCCTCCAAGAAAGACATGGCAGTGACTTTTTCCTACTCCCCCCTGGAGTACTAGTTGATCAAGCTAGTAGGACCAAGGAAATGGCTCAAATATTCCCAAAATTACCTCAGAAAATGCATTAAACCTACCAAAAACATTCTCATCAGTTCATAGAAGCCTATCACACTGTAGGTACCCTTGAAAAACAGTGTAATGTACCGTGAATGATGTCCCTTAGATGGGGCATTCCTCAAAAGTCGCCAGCATGCGGCGAAAAACTTTGGTAAAAATTTGGGGGTAGTGGGGTTTGAACCCAGGACTCCCTCCCTGGAGCTTACATGCTTGCTTACTAGGGTACAGTCGAACGCTCTAATGCGGACGGCTATCGCTGCATAAACAGCAAGTCAGTAAACGTCCTGACCAAGGGCCAGGGCGGAGCAATACTCCCAATGGAGGACACAAATCTCCAGGAGCTGAAAAAAATAGAAAATGAAACCAACAGGAAGTGAATCCTGTGGTTTAGCGAAAGGTGTAGCGATTTAAGAAGTCAAATCGCTAAAAATTGACGAAACAACGCGAGAAATCGTCATTTTTACACTAAAACTTAAAGTCGCAGACAGGCGCAACAGAAGCGGACTCCAGAAAAAGGGTTGCGCAAGCGTAAACGGCTCTATCAAAAGAAGGTATGAGCCGTAGTTTTTAAAGTTCTAAAAGAAATTTTTGCACAGTTGCATCAAAATGTTTATAAACTTTAGGGAAAAGTATCGAAAATGAACCCACACTACAGAGCAGGTGGACAACCCACCTCTCAGGTATGCCAGTGTCATTTCACACGCATGCATTGCGTTCGTGTTGGTTGCATCGTTAAAATGTTAGCGTTGTCACCGCTGTGTTCGTTGGGGGTGCAGGTGTTCCTCTCCTTTGCTCTGCACAGGTCAAAACAGAAATGAAAGGTATGCAATGCGAATGGAGCGCGCAGCGCGCACGTAGGGTTAGAATATGCGCTGCGCTCGCGATGCATGTGCTTAATTGAGGCATTCACACGCTGTGTCGCTTTCCCTGTGCCCCAATCCATCCTTGTTCTCTCTTCACAGGCAAGTAAAGAAAGTGCTTGCTCGTGTTCGTGTTGCCGTAGCGCTAAAATAGGGTTGCTTAAAACGCTTAGGCTTGTTTTGCGCTGTGCAGTGCGCCACTCTCTCTCCTCTTTCTGCAGGAAACAAGACAAGGAAAGCATGCATGACACACAGTGCATTAATCGCTTAGGGTGGTTTATAGTTCGCCGTAGGTTTGTTTAAGCGCATAGGGTTGTTTTGCGCTCGTGTCTTCCTCGGCATTCACATGATGCGTGGTGAGTAAGGTAGGTAAGCCCAGGAGGAGCTCACCTCCTGGTTGGGTCACGCTGTGATTGGTTGTGATGGGTTAAATTAGGCGAAAGAATGAGAAATTGGTAAACCAGCGCATACCTGTGCATGCATATGACGCATTAAAGGGTAGGCCACGCGAAATGCGCACGGTACAACTCTTGTTTAGGCTACCCAGGGACTCCACCCCACGTTCTATAAGAGAACTGGTGGGGTTCCTTAAGCTTGCTTGCTTGCACCTGGGTTTGAGGACAGTGTATTATAGGGCTACCTGAGAAGTGTATAATACGTGGAGGTAGTCTTGGTTCCTCAGCCGCAAACCCAGGCCATCGGCCTTTGCTTTACAGGTGGGAAGGTAAGGGCGATTGGTGCAGTCTCTTTGAGCAGCGCTAAAATATGCTGCGCAGATCACACACACAAATAACTGCAACTCAGCCAGGAGTGGTGAGTGCAGTCCGACTTCACCCCCATCCACGCTGTGCACGCACACTGAGCACTCCTTCCCTCCAAGCCCTGACAGGGAAACGCGTAGTGGCGTCCCTGTTAGGCCACAGTCGCTTAGTAGCGCTGTGTTCTCTTGCTTTCTCACAGGAGGGTCAGTAGGACCCGTGACATCTTTGACAGCAGCTCCAAGTAGCGTGTGTAGGTGTTAGGGTCAGCAGGCCTGGCAGGAGTTGAGTGCAAGTGATGAGTGCTCACCCTGCCTTCGAAGGCCGGTGCTGGCGTTAGTGCGTGTAGTGTAGTGGAGTCTCCTGTCCCGCGTGCTTTTCCACGTGGGCAGGGGAGTGCGTTAGCTTTTGGCCTTTAGCAAAAATGGGCGTTTTGTATGCCCTTAGCACACTTGGCCACCCCTCCCCTCTAGTAGGTAGGGCTTTTGCCGTCTCCCCCAAGGATAGGTGCTAGCATGAACGCTCATCTTGCCCATGGTTAGGCCGCTTTGACGCAATGCTTTGGGCGGGGGACCGCCTTGCCTCAAAAAAGGATAGGCGCTAGCACAGAAATTGGGCGCCATAGGAGTGGTAATAGTACCTGATTAGGACCTTCGCTCTGACGTTAGCGAAGCCCGGTCTCCGGGAGCCACGCCGGGGAGAGAAGTGAGACACACACAGACATACATGGCACACTTAGGGGTATGGTAAACCCTGTAAGGAAGGGTAGAACCCCATGGGTCTGGACCAGTCAGAGGTCCTAACTGTGGGCTCGCTTGTCCCCAAGGAGGGAAGACACACCTTGCTTCATAACACCTTGCTTGCCATTTCCCCCCTGGAGTAGTAAGCCACTGTTCTACGTTGGCTCCCCAAGGTCATTACATTAGGGCAGTTCCCGTGCAACACATGTTCAACAAGGCATACACTCGCTGGGTGGCTGCAAACCTGATAAGCGGGCACCTGGTCCACGCTGGAAACCATAGGCATGGGACTGCAGGGCACAGACAGGGTCAGTGCAGTGCTCAGTAAGCAGTGGTTTGTGAAAAACCAATGGCCTTCGGCCAGGGAGTGGTTGTCACGGGGGGCTAACGGTCCTGTCCTGCGATGCAATGCGGGGCAACTGTGACAACTGCTCTCACACACATACACAGGCACATCTGCACAAGAGTGCTCACCCCCCCTGCAAGGTTAGAACACAGTAAGTAGACTGACACAGTGAAATTAGTTTTTCTTTTTACGCTGGGACAGGGTCTCAGCACGGGTTAGTAGCTGCCCCTCGTTGTTCTCAACAAGGTAGGAGCGGAAGATGGGGTTGATACTCCCATCTGGTTGTATGAAGGCTGACATAGGTACCCAGGTCGCCTCAGATAACCCATAGCCATCCCAGAGGGTTAGGGATTTCCAGCCCTGTTTGTACTCGTGGCGAGCAATACCTGTAACCACGTAGTAACCATCGACTGCCATCTCATCGGCACTCATCTCTTCGAGTTCGTCTGCCTCCTCTAGGCTAGCAGCGTTCTCTAGGTCAATACGTTCGACCTCACTGTCGCTGAGGCGCCACTCATCCCAGGACAAATCGTCAGGGGAGTGATAGTGCCTCAACTGTTTAGGTGCACACAGCAGTTCGCCACCTAGACGTGGGCTGCACCTGACATGGATCCTGGATCCATCTATCCTGATGATACATTAGGGTCCAAAATAAGGGTCCTGTAGGCAGTTACGTGGCCAGGAGGGTAGGCGTGAATGGTGAAACAAAACAAGGTCACCAACCTTGAAGCTGGCAGGTTGCCGTATGCGGTTCCGCCGGCTCAGTTCAGGGTCACGTATTTGTCTCAGGTTAGTCTTAGCCTGGTTAGCCATAGACTGCTTGTGTTCCAGCCAATCTCCCACAGGGCTCTTGAAGTCCTCAGGAAAGGGGGTTTTGAAGAACCAAGCAGGTCATCCTCCATAAAACAGTTCGTGGGGGTTGAGACCCGTAGAAGAGCTCCGCTATGAGTTCATGGTCAGCACTGCCCAGGGCACTAGGCGTACCCAATCTTTGGTACCCTCCTGTTTCATCAGGATTCTCAGGTTTTGCTCCACCACACGGTTCTGTCTCTCACAAACAGGGTTAGACGTGTGGGTATGGGGCAAACCTGTGGTTACCTCCACGTTGAGGGCATTTAGCACTCGTTTGTACCACCCAGTGTCACTGCGCATGCGTACATCCTCATCAGAGTGCACCTGCTTAGGTGCCACATAGGGTTCGAACCGTTGTTCGACCAACATTTTCACAGTTTGCTCACGTGTCATTTTCTTATTGCAAGAGAACACACGGGTGAAGCGAGATAGGCCACAGGTGACCACTAGGCAACTATCATAGCTGCCGAAGCGAGGTAGGCCGTTGATGAAATTCACATAGAGAAGAGAGTTAGCACAATAGGGTATGGGTAAGCTGGAAATCAGTCCCCTATCCATACTGTTGCTCTGCTTGCTGGCATGACAGCCACAAGCATCCACAATGGTCTGCATACGAGACCTCAATTCAGTCAGGGTTAGACTGGAGTAGAAACACTCGCGGAAGAAGTCCACTGAGCGGTTGGCGCCAGTGTGACCGGAGCTGACATGGGACCACTGTAGGCGCCCATCAAGTCGGGCCTCAGGTACAACAATACGGTCCTCGTAGAAGAGGTACTGGTTGTTTTTATACCACTGGTGCCCGTCAATGACACGGGGTTCGAGACCAGTGCTGAGGGTCTGGAGAATTTCTTTATACGCTGACTGATAGTCGGTTAGGCTCCAACCCTCCAGGATTCCAGGAGTGCGCATTGACAGGTCAAGCTTGACATCCATACGCTGGAAAGCCTCTTTGGCGTGCGCCTCAGAGCTCTCACCTATAATCGCATCGAAGTTATTGCGTGATATATAGTCAGACAGTTCTTTTTTTATACCGGGGATATGATGAACTGTCAGCCTGAGCTGGCTCAGGTGAGTCCACCACCGCTTTAGTTTTGCTTTCTCTGCTGGTGGGCCCTTCTGAAAAAACTTCACAGGTTCCTGGTCACAGAGCCAGACAATAGGGTTAGATCCCAGGAGTCGGGATTGTGACGAAAGCATCAACATACCGGCCAGGAGTTCCTGGTCATAGGTGCTGTAATTGAAACGCGCTTGGTTCCATTTCCAATTCCAGTGTCCCAGTGGCACCAGCCGCCACTCACTGGTAGGATAGTCATGTTTCAAGGAGCCATCACGGTTCAGTCCACTAGTACGATAATGGCAGTGGGTTAGTTCAGCTGGGTTAAGCTCCTGCCATTGGTAGATCGTGCCACCCCCCCCTACATCACTGGCATCAGTGATCAGGACTATCTCGCCCTTAGGGCAGGGTACTCCCAGGCAGTTGGAAGAGGCAATTTTCTTCTTCAACTCCTGGAAACACTCCTCCTCTCTGGCGGTCCACCTCCAGGGAGTAGTTTTCTTGATTAGGTCAGTGAGGGGGGCAGAGGAGTAGGTAAAATTGTGGATGTGATGCCGATAGAAGTTACAGGCGCCCACAAAACTCCTCACGTCGTGTAGACCCTTCTTAGGGTCATCGCGAATCTGCATGTCCTGTAGGGGCTGCATCTTAGACGCGGCTGGTTTCCACCAGCCATACCCCACGTCGAAACCCAAATACTCCATATCCTCTTTCATAAACTCACATTTTTCGAGTTTGATTCCGAGATGGTTTTCTTGACAAACAGTGAAAAATTCACGGAGGAGAAGGACATGGTCCTCTTGGGTATTAGTACCCAAACTCAGGTCGTCGATGTGGGCTTCCATTTCTGCACCCCGAGAAATCAACTCCTGTACTAGAGGTGTGCGCCTCAGTATGTACAAAATTTTGTTCCTTAGCTCCTGGAAGAGCGCTGAGGCATTAGCCACCCCAAATAGCATGACCTTCCATTTAAACACACGACCCTTAGGGGTTATAAAAGCCAGCAGCTCCTGAGCTGCGGCGGTTAGGTCTACCTGCCAGAAACCACTGCGTTTGTCCATTTTGGTCTTGTACCTGCATTTGGCACTACGCTCGAGGGTATTTTCCATGTTAGGAATACTCCATGAGTGGTTCTGGGTTTTCTTGTTGAACTTACCATAGTCAACAACCAGTCGTAGAGCAGTCGACCCTGGTTTAGAAACCAGGAAACAGGGACTGCAGTGATGGGGGTAGTCCCCCTTCTTATATTCCTCCACGAGGCCAGCATCAATACATTCCTGGATCTGGCGCTCGATTTCTTCAACCTGTTCCTGTGGAGCGGGATAGGGACGACGCCTCATTCGCGTCTTTTCAAATTTGGGTTTCAGTTTCAGGTCCATCTGGACCAGTTTTTTACAAGAGAGGGGGGGCGGCAAGGCGCCGAACACCTCCTCATAGGTAAGCAGCAGTTTCTTCAGTCGGGGGTCAAGGTTAAGACTCTCAATTTTCTGCAGGAAATCCTCCTCAGCATGGAGGTTGCTCTTTCCATGTTCTTTCTTCTTCTGCCGATCAGCAGTTTCGGCAGGTACAAAACCATCGTCAGACTCAGGGGGACATTGCTGCCCATAGTGCAAAGAATACACTAGGGGTATCTCAGGGTCAGGCAGCGTGTAGGAATCGTCGTCCTGCTCAGACCAGATGCAGGATTTCCAGGCCTGTCTGAGGTATTGCAGCCGCTCTGGCGCTCAATACCGTCGGCCTTCAGGTACAACAGCCGTCGGAGTTCCTGGGTGTCCTGCTCAGACAGTGGCATGCTATTAGAAGCAGGCCTCGCTAGAGCATCAGGACTCCGGGCCACGGGTTCACCTGTGTGCATAGGCTGCATGTGTAGCACCGGTTTCCCAACAGGGGAAGTGGGTTCTGAGGTTGACTCTAGATCTACCTCCTCCAGCAACAGCTGGGCTAGGAAGGGACTGTGTTTTAGATCAACACAGCTGGGATCAACAGGAGGGATAGTGCTGGCGATCTCAGAGAGTTGGTCGTCAGCATCCTCCTTAACAGCTAAAGGTTCCAGATAGCCATCGGGAGATTCACACCCTGTAAGTGTGGCAGATAGGTGCTCAGGAGATCGGTTTTTGAGATCAGAAAGAGTCAGGCCACGATTTTCGGCCATGACCTCTTTCAGTAGCACCTGATCCAGGTCACAGAGGGGTACAGGATTGAGAGATCCATCGACGATGGATAAGAAACTGGCCCACTCAGGGGCCTGCATAGCTGTGTCTGAGTCCTCAGGCACATAGATGGGACCGTCGGGGAGTTGCACTCTTCCCACGGTCATTCGGTCTAGCATACGGCGCCAGTAAGCGTGTTCACCAGAGCAGCCCCAGTCAGGGGTGCACATGACAACCCTTCCTCCCTCATCAGCGATTTTGGTTAGAACCTTCGCGAGCAGGGAGAAGGGAGGGTTAGCATACGCTAGGCCCATTGCTTTCCAGAAGAAACGGAAAGCGTTGTTCAAATGTTTCGAGCAGTACAACTGCATGATGTGCTGTTGTCGGCTCGCAAACAATTCAACCTGGATATCATCCAGGTTTACCTGAAGGGCCGCCAGTCCATTTTGAAGAGCGTGACGGGCCAATTGGTAGTTTTCAGTACGATAGTTAGTGTTGGATGCGTAGCGCAGCCCCGACTCTTTTCGTCCTGACAGCTCCAAAGGTACGGAGAAGAGCCCACTGCCAAAGTCGCAGTGCAGAGAATAGGGGCGCTGGAGAGACAGCATTTTTACCCGGGGGTTTCTTTGTAGGAAGTTGGTAGGAATGACGATGTCAAAGGCGTCGGTGTCCTACACTCTGCAGTGTTGGGTCACAGTTTCGTCGCCCAGGCATATAGTCACATCGACCCCCCCCAAGGAATTGATGGTACGCCCATCCCCTACTCTTATGGCTACCGTCTTAGTTTTCTTGAAAGTCTTTAGCAGGCGCCAGGCCACCATAGAAAGTGTTGTACCGGTGTCAAGCACCGCTCGAAAAACTTGATCCCCGATTTTCACGAGGATCCAGAGAACCAAGTCCTCCTCTTCGGAGCCGCCCCCCTACTCCTCAGTAGGGAATTTGACATCCACCCCTGCAGCCATGAGGGACTTGGCCATCCAGGCCAGTCGCCTCTTCTTGGAGTTATTCCCCTCAGGGGAGGCGTTATCCCCCTGTGGGCGCTTCTTGGGGTCACCTTGGGCAGGAGGTGGAGTAGCAGCGGGCGCTGATGAGCGCCTCTGGGGGTTAGGGGGTCCACCTTTGCCACCCCCCTTGCCACCTCCTTTACCACCTTTATCCCCATTCTGGGGGGTTCTGGTGGGTGTTTGGTTCTTCTGGCATTCAGCCTCTTGCCGCTTGAGTTTATCACTCTCGCGTTTCTTTATGTGACATTCGTCCTCGTAGTGACGACGTTTGCCACAATAGCCACAGGTGATGGTACACCTGAAATGATCTTGATTGGTCACAGTTTTCCCTTCTTTGGAGTGCTCCTGTCGTTTCATCTGCAGCATACAACTACTGCGGTGGTCGCAGTCAGGGGCATGACAAGGTCCTCCCTTGTCATTGACAGGTTTACAGTAGAACAGAGGGGGTGTACCTGCATCAGGTTTAACCTCATTCATGGCACGTAGGTTACCCCTTCCTTTACCACCTCCCTGGTTGGCGTAAGTGGGATTTTTAGGCCCTTTCCCTTCGCCACGTTCGGGGGTAGGGATACCACCTCGACCCAAGTGCTTCTTGAGGAATTTCTCCATGTGGGAGTTATTCTCCCTCTCAAGAGCTAGCTCGATCAGCAGGTCCACCAGGTCGTTGTACGAGTGGGTCCGGCTTTTTCTCTCACAGGTAGCGCAGTAGTCATCCCACGTACGTTGGGGGATCTTACTCATGAGCCACAGGTGGGGCTCAGTGGCTCCATAGGAGCCCACGTTCATCCGTGAAAACAGATACTCTAGGTCGCACACGTATTCAGAGACTCGCGCAGCGGAAGGAAACTCAGGGAGCATAGGTAGCTCCTCTATCTGTGTGCGCACACTGAGGTCAGTCTCATAGACTGGGAATGTTTTCTCCAGTCTTTGGAGTACCTCTGCCCATGTTGAGCAGGTTTTCACAATCTGTTTCCCCTGTTTTTGCAAAAGTTTCTTTTTGCATGAGCGTTTCAGCAGTGAGCATTTGGTGGCCACATCCACATGGGATTGGCCAGTTAGCAAAAGAAACTCAGCAAATTCTTCTGCCCATTCCGGCAGACTTTTCGGGTCGAACTCCGGCACTTCTAGCTGGATGTTCGCCTGGGCAATCGGTCTGCCAATCTTCCCACCCCCTGGGGTTAGGCCTGAAGGGTGAGGAGATACGCCGGCAAGGGGTGCCAGGGCTGACAGCCCTCTTTTCTCAGTCTCAGTCACAGCCACGTCCTGCAGTTCAGCAATAGGGACTGTCCTAGCGCGAGGATGAAAAGGGCTGGGGCAAGTGACCTTGGGTAGCAACCTGGACACCCTTGATCTTTTGAGATCATCAGCCAACGTGCTCAATCCGGGTGAAGGTGAGAGTAGTGCTGGCTTGGGTAAGGGTTCGGTGATACCCAATTTTGCCTTGACAGCCTCTGACAGAGCTGTCACATCCGGGTCTTCGGATCCGGATAGAAGTTTGACCAAAAGTTCGGCCGTGCGATCCAGAGCCCCATAGGTGGGCTCTGGGTGAAGAGGATCCAGACTCTTTTCAGGAGCCCTTGAAGTTGTCGGCAGGTTTGGATGCCATGCTCTCGGGTGCCCGTGTACTCTTGGTCGTCTCGGTAGTGATACTGTGTCCGCCATGTCTGTAGATGGCCCCGAATAAAGGAAGGAACCCATCTCGGTTTGAGGCGGAGACCCGAGGGCATCAAGAGGTACTTCTCCATCTTCCCCTACGGTGGACTTGTGGTACTCCTCGTGGAGCATAAACTTGTCCATCCTCCTTCGTAGGTCCTCTTGTTCTTCACGACCACCTCCAAGAACATTAGAAGAAGAGGCCGGACAGGCCGACCGGGCGATGGAGGCTTCGACTCGCCTGCGGAGCCTTTGCAGGCTCTCCTCACCATGGGCCGCTGAGGTCTCCATGGTTAAAGGGATTGTTCTGGGCGGATTTTGATTCGCCCTTCTGTGCTCTGGATCTTCCTGAGACCCAGATGCTGCTCTGAGTGGCGGTTCACTCTTTGGGTGGGCTACACTGCCAAGTTGGACTTGTACACTTCTGATCGGCCAGGTTCGGGAGGACAGTTGAGTGGACAGGTTCAATGTGCTTTTCAGTGTGCTTTTCTTGTGCTTGTGCTCAGAGTCGGTTCGAAAGGTACTCAGGGTTTGCCTCTGCTACCGGAAAGATGTCCTTGTTTAGTGCCCTAGATATTTTGGTGAAATCCTGCAGGTTTTGATGTTGAAAACCCAAACCAAGGCAGTAAGTAGAGCAAGAACAGGATGTGGATCGAATCAATGAATAGTTTGAAATCCAGTGTAACACAGAAGGGCTGCAGATAGACAAAGCAGGTATAAATACAAAGATTCAATCACAAAAGAATAAAACAAATGATTTTTATAAGAAAACTGGCATGACTCTTGCCTCCCAATTAGCCTCAAGCACTTCATGTGCACTCTTTTGGATGAAATGGAGTTGGTTAGGAATATGGGCCAAAGGAGTTAGGCCAGACACAGATTATGACTTGGCCAAGCAACTGAATTCAGAAACAGTTAAAAAGTCGAACCACAATAAGTGGTAGAAACAATTGAGTATAGAGGTCTTGGGGTGGAGGACCACTAGGCTTAACCTCCAAGGCCTAAGGCATGAAATGCCTATTTTTTTCGGTATATCCTCCATGAAGGAAGGTACCTCCGCTCAGTTGAGTGGTAGGGGTAAACTTCATGGGGGGCTAGGGTTATAACCCTAGTTACTTTGAGAAAGTGTACTTAGAGCTTCAAAAGAGGGATAAAAATACTGAAGTAAGTCTTAGCATCAACAAAAGGGTTTCAAGGGGGGCTTGGCCTGGATCAAGCCCTCGAAGAAAGACATGGTAGTGACTGTTTCTTACTACAAACAAGGGCAGGGCAAACAGATGGCCCCCCGGCCCAAAACCAGGGCTCCAGATTCCCTGCCCACTCTTCCATCGTCTCTCTCTCTTCCTTACAGAAAAAAAACATGTGCAAAAACACCCACAGACTGTCTTCCAAACAAGACAGTGCAGCAAAGAGTGCAGCCCCTTGTGACCCATTAGGCAGGCAAAAGCCAAAACACAGCTTTATGTTACGAACGGCTTGCCCCCCTCCGATTACCCCTGTGAGTCTTCTTCTGGGGAGATCCCACGGGCGCCGCAAAACTCGCTGGCAATGTGCCCCTGTGCAGCGAGGCGTGGGGCCAAGGCCCTCCCGACGGTCCTGGAGGCGCGGATGTCTTCGGCGGCGGCGCTGGAGACCCCGATGTCGTCGCGGATGTTGTCGCCGGTTATGCTGGTGACGCGGATGTTGTTGGCGGCGGCGCTGGAGACGCAGATGTCGTCGCCAGTGACGCTGAAGACGCGGATGTTGCTGCCAGCGGCGCTGGAGACGTGGATGGCGGTGGCGGCGGCGGTCGAGGCACAGATGTCGTTGCCGGCGACGCTTGAGGCATGAATGTTGTGGACGCCGGCGCTCGAGGCGTGGCTGTCGTTGACGGTGAAACTCCAAGGCCCGGCGAGGCTGGCGGCGCCAACGAAGAATGCGACATACCAACCCTAGCCCGGTGATGAGGCGTGACGATTCCAAATTTGGGATCTTGAACCCACTCATCATAGATGGGACGGCGCTCTTTGACCTCGGAGTGAAAGAAACTACCGTACTTGGCCGGTCCAACCCAGGGATTGAAGGACCACTAGAAATTTTAGCTTGACGGCTCCCGAATCATCCCCACGACCGCCAGATAGTGCGGCATTGCATAGCACACCTGCCCATTGACCTTATACTACTCGTACGCCATGACTCGTGACTCGGCAGGCTGTACCCTTTGCACCATAAAACCAAGTGAAGAGCACGGGGACAAAACTCACATCATAGTATCACTGCAAACAGTAATGAATGTGTACGACAAATCGCTGAAGATCATACAATATCAAATAATAAAATATATGCACATGCGACACATGGGCTGGGGCCCCGGTTAAAGCCGCCCTTGTTAAAGTCACTCGGTTGACTGCGTGTTGCCTTGCACTTGCACACTCCCGTAGTAGTCCACTTACAACGGCTTATGTTGCTTCCTCAAAGGGCGTCGCTTTTTTCGGCAAAAGAGGGCGTAAATTATGCGGAACCTTGGTCTTCGTGTTTTGCTTCTGGGCGACCCCGCAAACCTCCATGATCCAGGCGCGCGCATTATAAACTCAAATTCTGAAAGACTAAAAATTTTGTTGTACAAATATCTAAGAATCATGCAATTTCATGTAGTATATTAAAAGAAATTCATCATACGGCAGTGGTCCACAAACTAAAGCTGCGGCGATTCCGGCTCGCACGCGGTGCCGATTTTTACAGGCGCCACATTTCATAGCAGTACCAAGATGGATTTCAAAAGTTCAATGTTTTGACTTTGCAGATGCAATTATTCACCGTAAAAATCTATGTGCAATCGCCACTTCTAATTGGCGCATTCTCGGTCTACTAGCGAGGGATTTTACCTCAGTTATCGAAAACACCGCATTACACCAAAATGTATCGATTGTCTTTGACTTTAAATACCACAAAAAATATGAAACAAACAAAGAATGCTTGCTGCAGTCCAATTTACAAATGCGATGTCAACCAAATGGCCACAAGGGACAGATAGAATGCCATTGACATTTAAGACTCAAGGTGGCCGTGTAAAGGCTAGAAATGCTTTTGGCTTGGAAATATATACTCTTACATGCCACTTTATACACAAATGCACTTGCTTTTACCACTTGGAATGTGGCTAGATGGCGGGTTAGGGTGTCTGAACACAGGGCTGGAGGGTCGGAGGGGGGGGGCGCAACTACGTCAAAGCACATACATACCATGCGTCAGGGACGCACAAAAGAAGCATCAAAATGCGTCAGGTGGGAGACATTACCCGAATCTATTGCCTTTTGTTTTGAATGCTACATGATGCTAGAAAAAAGCCCAAAACGAAACAAAAAAAATTTCAAACAAAGACGCGCTAGTCTAGTTGTCTTCATTGTCTCTCTATAATTGTAAAGTCACCCTATCTCATGGTGATGGCGTTATCATCATAACAAACGGTTACTTTCAAGTAAAAAAGTTTTTTCACTTAGAATATGACACTTGTCAAAAAACTAAACTCATGTGAAACGAAATGAAAAAATCTGCATGCGGAGGGATCACAACCCATCACATCCCATGGTACAATTCAGTAATGCCCTCGGACAGTGGGATTTTTCCAAAAGCAAAAAAAGCATCTTAAGTGCCTGTTACCACCTCAAGCGCTTGTGACCATCTGCAGGTACCTGCAACCGTGCACCCCCCCGCCTGCCCACCCTTTGCAAAATTCGTTCTCATAGCAAACATGGATGGAGCACACAATGTCTGGAGCAAAGGGCCAGGATTCAAGTCAGATGACAAAGCAGTACATGGGGCGGCAATTTTGCACCCCGACCCCATTTTCTTTCCAGATTTTTTTTGTACCCTCCCTTAACCAAGGCCCTGAAGCTCAATGATATGTCATGCAATGCGCATTTGAGTCATTCCTTGAACACATGGGTACAGTACATATGATGGCTAGCATGGGTTTTTGTGGAAACATCCTCACCACGTGGGCACATAGTGTGAAAGAGAACATGTTGATATGCCACGTGCGAATCTGCACAATTTGTATCATTGCAAACAGAAAACCAAAAGTGAAATACTGAGCAAGATCCACCAAATGACCTCGCAAAGGTTGTTAGATCAAAGCCAAGCGGGCGTATATGGGGGGAAACGCCACATACCCCCCCATTTTGGCCTTTTTAGGGCTATTCGCGTACCCTACCCCAAGGCGTTGAATTGTTAGTTTCACCCCTTGTAAAATCATTGTGAGTTTTCGGTCCGGACCCCACAAGACCCCCCCCACTTGAAACCCACCTTTGTCGGGTTTTGAGAGAAACGGGGGGGGGGTCAAAAATGTCGAAAAAATGACCCCCTCCTTTTTTGGGGTCGAAAATCATGAATCTTTTGGTTTTTTTTCGATTTTGAGACCAAAAAGTGTTTCCGGGTCCCAACTCCATGGGGTTTGTGTGGGGCGGAGTGGGACGAGCGCTTGTGCAGTTTATGCTCTTTTCAGCCATTTTTGCTATGTTGGCGGTTTTGGCGACCTCGGTGACCCCGTGGTACCCACTCTGAGGGGTGTGAGTGGGGATGTTGTGATACTGCTTACTAGGATATGGAAAGACGTTTTTTGCAGTCTGTAGCTTTGCCGAGGGCCGGTCACAACCCGTGCCAAAGACGCGAAATGACTGTTTCCACCAATAATGGCTTACGTGAGTGAATGGGCCGGACACAACCTGCTGATGCAGTTTTTCACCTTGGGCAGTTCAAAAATCGAGGTTTTTGCAACTTATTTTTTTGATATTGTGATCACCTAAAATTACCATCCAGGGTATGTAAAGCATGTTTTAGGCTGTATTTACATGCTTTTCACCCTATTTGGGTATTGGGCGGGGGGGGGGGTCTCCCAAAAGATTGGTACGCAACCTGCTCATGCAGTTTTTCACCTTGGACAGTTGAAAAATCGAAGTTTTCGAAACTTATTTTTTTGATATTGTGATCCCTTAAAATGACCATCCAAGGTATGTAAAGCATGTTTTAGGCCGTATTTACGTGTTTTTCACCCCATTTGGGTATGGCCGTATTTACGTGTTTTTCACCCCATTTGGGTATTAGCTCGGGGGGGGGGGGGGGTTGTCTCCCAAGGAATTTTTGGTACACAACCTGCTTATGCAGTTTTTCACTCCGGACATTTCACTCTGGACAGCTGAAAAATCGAAGTTTTCGAAACTTATTTTTTTGATATTGTGATCCCTTAAAATGACCATCCAAGGTATGTAAAGCATGTTTTAGGCCGTATTTGCCTGTTTTTCACCCTATTTGGGTGTTAGGTGGGGGGGGGGTTCTCCCAAGGGATGGGTACACAACCTGCTTATGCAGTTTTTCACCCTGGGCAGTTCAAAAATCGAAGTTTTCGAAACTTGCTTTTATGATATTGTTATCACCTAAAATGACCATCCAAGCTATGTAAAGCATGTTTTAGGCCGTATTTACGGGGTTTTCACCCTATTTGGGTATTAGGTCCGGGGGTGGGGGGGTTTATTAAGGGATGGGTACACAACCTGTTTATGCAGTTTTTCACCCTGGGCAGCTCAAAAATCGAAGTTTTTGGAACTTATTTTTCTGATACTGTGATCATTTAAAATGACCATCCAAGCTAGGTAAAGCATGTTTTAGGCCGTATTTATGTCGTTTTTTCCTTATTTTGGGTGTGCGTTGCTTGGGGTAGATTCTCTGCGAGGTGGACTTGCCGAAGGCAATAGAATTCACTGTAAGCACTGCTCAAACACAAATTATAAGCAGACATAAATTGTTAGAACCATATGTATACATTGCGCGCAGAGACACAGGTTAGACTTGAAGGCTTCAGACCAACGAGACTTGTGGGACTTCCTTTTCGTCTGATGCCATTCGCATGCATCAGCATTTGTATCGTACTACTAGCAAACAGCAATCGTGAAGCGCGCAGGGGTGGTCAGCTTCATGTGTTTCTGGCCTAATGCCGGCACCCGACTGGTCTTGGGGATGGCTAAAACTCGTATGTCCTCCACGTGCACAAAGCCGCCGCCAAATTTGCAAAGCATGATGCACATGTGAAGCCAGCCCAAACTAGTCATTTTTAATCCCCTCCCTTGTTGCCGATGTTGTGCAGTTGCATTCGAATGATGCAACTGCGGTTGGGGGCCACCTGAAAAAAACGTCCCTACTTCTTTCGGGAAGTGGATGTATTGGGAACTGGATGTAGGTGCCCAAGGTTTCCAGAGACCGTTGACCAGGTTTCCGCAAATTGGAGTGCAGAACCCAACAGGGGCAGAAAGGCATAGGGAGGATGCAGACGCAGAACAGAAGAGCTGCCTAACAGAAGATGTACGACCTGCCAACCTGTGCGCGAAGCCGGAGGTGACTGCTGCCATATGACAGTCGGGCGCTGCCAGCATGGGAAAAGAAAGAAAGACAGTCAGTCGCAGTTCAAACTTTCTTCATCAAATATCACGGGCGCAATCCCAATCCGATGTCAATCCGATGTCACATAGCCAGCCCCCCCCCCTCCCCCCCCGCCCGCCCTTACCTGACATGCTTCCCTTGACCTCTGCTGCTTTTTACTCCCTCCCTTTTGGAGTCACAAGAATACACACGAACACCGCTTGCCATCACTAATACCTGCTTCGATCCCGGTCCCTGTCCCTGTCCCTGTCCCTGTCCCGATCTCTATCCCTGTAACTGTCTCTGTCCCTATCTCTAGTCCTTTCCCGATCCCTATCTCTATCCCTGTCCCTGTCCCTGTCTCTGTCCCGATACCCAGCTCTGTCCCGGTCCCGATCCCGGTCTCTGTCCCTGTCTCTGTCCCTGTCTCTGTCCCTGTCTCTATCCCGATCCCTGACTCGATCACCATCCCCATTTCTGCGGGCATCCTTCGCTTTTTTGTCCCTGTCCAAATTTTCCGTCTCTCTTGCCCGCTTCTTGCTCCTCATTCTCTCCTCTTCCTCCTTTCGCCTCTGCTCCTCCTTCAACATCTGTTCCAACTCCCTCTGCTTCGTCTCCTTGGCAAGATCCTCCGCAGACATGCCTGCATAAACCCCCGAGCGCACCAAGTGCCTCAACTTAGCCTTCAAATCTCTTTCAGGGTATTTGGCAGGGGCATCATCGTCGTCCACAATTACAACGTCTGCATCGTCCTTCACCTCAATAACGAGACCTTCGGTTCTTTTTTTCTCCAGCAGCAGAGCTCGTGCCTTTGCCAGCCTTGCTGCACGTGCTGCCTTCCTGTCTGCCTCCGAGTCAACTGCAATGTGCACTGGATCCTCCGCCTGTTCCACAATCTCTAAATCTTCGTCAACGGGATCAGGGGTTGGCGGGACAGGCTCAGGCTCTTGCTGCGGGTAGTACTTTGTTTGGAACTCACGCACCATCCACTGATAATACTGGTGGTATGGATCCCCTAAGGACAGGAACGAAAACTTTGGGTTGCTGCCGTCCCGCTCCCGCACCTTTTGCTCAAACTCAGGCCCATTGCGCGCTACAAACTCCGACAGACGATCGATGATAAGTTTCACGTCGCTCGGCGGCACCGCAGGCTCCGGAGGGGGTGGCGGCTGGGGTGACGGGGAAGCCGGCGGCAGTGGCTGGCAGGTGGCATCGGGGGGTGCAGCAGTGGCTGGGCTTTGATCGTCATAAGGCACAGGAGACACAGTACGGGGCGCATCGGCGGTGGACTCCTCTTTGTAGGCGGACATCAGTGCACGCAACGCTTCTGCCTTTCGCTGCTTTTCCCTGGCCTCAGCCTGGTGCTCCTCGGCCTGCGCAGCAGCAGCAGCGACAACGCCCACAAGCATTGCTGCGCTAGCCTGCTGTCGGAGTTTTGCTATCGCTGCTGCATGCTGCGCAGCGGCCCGAGCAGTGCAGAAACGGTTCAGCAAGAAAGTGTAATATGGATGATACCCATCAGCTTCCCTGAGGAATCCGACCCCGTGCTGCGGACAGGTTTGCTGCAAGATGATGGGCACCACAGCCTCTCCGTGCTGAGCCACAAATAGCACAGTGGCAAACATGACAGATTTCTGTCGTCGGGAGGTGGGCACTGCAATGTGCTGTGGAGGAACAACACTGTCCAAGTCCATTGTAAAAGGAGGGTCAACGTCACTTGAGCTACTATTGGCCAAGGGCAATGATGGAGATGGCATTATGCGGTCTCCGCATGCCCGGTGGGCAAGCCCTTCATGCGCAGTATTAGAAGAAGACCCAAGCGCAGCCCTTGCATCAACATCGGCTGCGAAGTGATTATTGCCTCCGGATTCCGGCAAAAGCCCCAAGCTAGTGGTGGACGTGGCCGGAAAGCTATTGCTACTGCTGCTGCTCGTGTTGCTGCTCGCTATGCCCACCGGGCTCCCCATGGTAAAGCCCTCTAGTTCGGGCACCACCAACGTGTGGTCCCCGTCCGGAAGATCCTTAAATCGGTCCGGATCTATCTCCTTTTCAACCGCGGGCCGATCGTCGTCCTCCGCCCCTTCCTTCTTCTTCTTGCGCACCATGCCCGACAAACTGTCCACGAGAAGACGCACATCGTAGCGGTCTACAGTCACATCAGGGTATGCATGCAGAGTTTGTAGATGGGAAGCACCATCCAAAACTAAGGCCGTGTGCGGATCATCGAACAGCCTCGCCTTCAGACCATCTACACGGAGGTGCTGCCACTCAAGCTCCTCCATGGCCAACGTCACAAGCCTCTATTGCCAAGGCCCAACAAACACATCCCTGAGACAAACAAGTACAAGCGGCAAGGTAGTGAACATCACAAATAGAGCACAATGAATTCAGTGCGCATGGATCAACCCATGGCCACCACTACTTGGTGGCCAATGCTTGGCCACCTAGACGCAGGGCACGGACTACGAGAAGCTGCTCACCACTGCATCACATAAAGGTGGTAGATGCTAGTGCCCAAAGATGCATGACACAGCGGGCTCAGGTTGATGTGTTGGCATCGACCGCACCGGCCAGTACAAAACGCAAGAAATATCCTCAAAGGATGCATGTGTGAGCCCAAGGGGGGGGAATTGTGAGAAGATAATCAAGGCCAGCACTAGAAGCGTAGGCATTGCAGTTGAAAGATGGCAAACGCCTTGACACAAAGGATGCCCGACACAAATTGATATGAATATTCTCAAACCTTTCTTTGCTTTAACGGAGCCCCCATGTTTTGTGCCCTTGACGAAGCAAACAAAGCACAAGCATACCAAGCCAACTCACAAGAGCACTCTCAACACCAGCACAACTCCTCAGCCAAAAAATCAATTGAACATGGCCAAGCCGCGGCCAAACATGCACAAAATCTGATGCCGAGCAATGGCAAAAGCACGGCCTCTATCGTGCTGCTTGTTTCCGAGTTTCACCTTTGCTTTACCACTACTTACAAAGCTTTAGCACTACTTGCAAAGTAATAGTAGATAAGAGTCAAACAATATTTTGACGGGGTAATCGGTCCCGTCTTTCGCCCTTTTTGCAGATTTTCCTTTGGTCATCCTTTTTTTTGAATTGTGGTATTAAATCAAATTCTGGCCTCGCGAGTAGACAACGGAGTGTGGACAATGCATATCACGGGTAAAATAATGTAGGCGGTCAAACAAACCGCTATGGCTGTGCACCGGCACAATAGCACCGCCACTTTAGCATTGCACACGGAGGACTCAAACGCTCGGATGGGATAGGCAAGGGGTCCAATCACATAGCACGGTGCGCATGCATACGTTCATGTTCACAACCTAAAAGCCCTTACAAGTTGGACATGACAATGCTGAACACGGTGCACTATTTCGTCCGCATATTTGCATTGTTCTGCAAGTCCCGGTCGGGCAGGCATTCTATTTCATCCGCACATTTCATATTTTTTTTCTTGGGACCGTGGGACCATCTCTTCAAGCGTGTAGATTTGGGAGGTGAAGTGTATCGATTGCATGCTAGTAGCTCCGGTCGTTAGGATTTAAAATTTTCGTGAAAAATGAGGATTTTAAATTTCAGGTGAAATATAACGTGAAAATTTCGTGAAATTTTCGATTTTTTTGAAAAGTATGAAAATTATGAAATTTATGGTCCCAATGGGAAGGCGGAGGTTCTATAACATCACAGCACTGAATCCTGGCACCTATAACCAAGCCCTTGATGAAAGACATTGATGGACGCATCACAATTGGAATGCCGAAGTCCACAAACAATATGATGGATGCCAATGGCAATGATATACTCATGCGTGGCACAACTTCATGTAGTTGACACGAATGAAGACTTGCCAAGATGGAAAAACTCCAATGCCAAGTTGCCAACATGGAAAAACTCAGGCGCTCCCGATTAGCACATTGCCAGTCGGCTGAGCTAAACACTCGCTCCGTCGGGGCTTGGCTGGCTGGAAGACAAGCCACAACCTTGCCCAATGCAGCTGCTGGAGAGGAAGCATGGAGGGCTTTTTGGGTTGCGTGGGTTTGGGGGGGGGGCAGGGCAGGGGGTTTGGGTTTCTCGGCGGGGGGGGGGGGCTTTGCTGGGGAGGTGCTGCGGAGGCTACCGGGGGTGGGGGGGCTCAACCCACAACTGCACAGCAGGATCTCCTCGTTAGCACACCCCTCCCACCCCAACTCCCCCATGTACTCCACTACAGTAAAGTGTCCCCAGGTGCTCAAGTTCTTGTTTTTCATGTTGTCTATAAAAAAAGAAGGAACGGCAAATTTTCATTGAAATTTTCGTTTGAAAGATAAACTTAAATTTCGTTGAAAATTTCGTTGAAAATTACCTTGAAAATTTCGCTTGTAAATTTCGTTCGAATCCTACCGGTCGTCAAGCGACGGCGTGTTTTGGCGTCCTTCCCCTCAAGTAATTGAGCTACTTCGAACTTCGAATTTCCTACCCTAACCTAGAAAAGTTTCGCAACCCGTTTTATTCGGCCCAAGATGACCGATGCAACCTAGTGCATGTCGTCAAGGGTATTAGGGTTTCACCAACTCTAGTAGCCCAAGTTGGTGGTGTGGGGCTCAGGGTCAGGCTTTTCGCTCTCCATGCAAACCTCCGTGTGCTCATGGGCCCCGGTCGTAAGGTTGGCGAATAACTTTGTCAAAAGCCACATACCTCGTGACACCTGCATGGAAATTTAATGGAAATTTAAGCTAACATCTTAAGTAGTCGGTGGATGACCGAATACATTCCTCCAGTTGCTTTGCATTGTGTGTGACATTGTCGTCTATGAACACATTCGGGACCTGCATTCATTTTTATGGTAATGATTGCTTTGCTACTACCCCACTCTTTTCTGGGACAACCCATGACACGAAACTCAAGAAGAATGCCTAAAGAGTTGTAAATCGTAAGTGAGGTCTCGATCAAGGCCGCCAAACACCACGATTTTTTGTTCATGTCGATGTGAAGTGCCATACCCATGAAGCATGGAGGTCATAATCATGCACGGGTGGCCGTGCATCGTGTGACGTACCCAAAATGTCCGTGTGGGCCACCTCCTCCGGTAGCAATGGTGGTTGTTCGTGTCCTCTACATGGCGTGGCGGCAATTTAGTTTACGGCACTATGTGCACTCTACTTTCAACCAAGAGTATAGCGAGAGGTTGGGAGCCCGTTCGTGATGCCACCGTGACAAAGCCCAACCCGCTAACATCACGACTTTGGGGGTCGCATGCAGCGGCAAAAAATCCGCACCCCACGGGCACATATCTCATTCGCCTGCCCTTTATGGGTCCTCCCATGGTCACCCATGCGGGACGAG
Organism: Eutreptiella sp. 'Long Island Sound 2002'; assembly: GCA_964036045.1. Classification (NCBI taxonomy): domain Eukaryota; phylum Euglenozoa; class Euglenophyceae; order Eutreptiales; family Eutreptiaceae; genus Eutreptiella; species Eutreptiella sp. 'Long Island Sound 2002'. The sequence goes on from OZ038392.1 coordinate 42,461,804, forward strand.
GCCATAACATATGTCAGGAATCGCGAAACACAAGCAAGCTCCCCCTTACGCTCAGCAGAGTGTGGCACATTGGTGTTGCCAACCCAAGGCGCCGGGTACCATAGCTTCACCCGACCACTCCACTTAAAAAACAAAAGACAAAAGACAAAAGAAACTTGCACCGTCCGAGTGAGGGCCGGCGTTCGCACCTGTGCGAGCCGGTCCGAATGAGGGCTGTGCAAGACCCCCACCACAAGGGCGGGGGTCGGAAAATTCATGAAATTCAAGAAATGAACAAAATTAGTTTGCCACTAAGACTTTCCCAGGAAACAGCATGAACACACGGTGTTTGTCCTGTAGGGAACATGTTCTTAGCGTACAAATAACATCATTCCAAACCAAGCAAGAAACCTCACAACCGGCTCTCAGAGAGAGCTTACGGGTATCTTGGAGCTCCTGAAGTGGGGTTCTTCTTGTCGGAACCCAAATATAATACACCACGTCGGAAACACACCACACATCGGAGCTACTGGGCCACTGACTGTGCGTCCAGATCTCGCAATTTAGTTTACGGCACTATGTGCACTCTACTTTCAACCAAGAGTATAGCGAGAGGTTGGGAGCCCGTTCGTGATGCCACCGTGACAAAGCCCAACCCGCTAACATCACGACTTTGGGGGTCGCATGCAGCGGCAAAAAATCCGCACCCCACGGGCACATATCTCATTCGCCTGCCCTTTATGGGTCCTCCCATGGTCACCCATGCGGGACGAGGCCATAACATATGTCAGGAATCGCGAAACACAAGCAAGCTCCCCCTTACGCTCAGCAGAGTGTGGCACATTGGTGTTGCCAACCCAAGGCGCCGGGTACCATAGCTTCACCCGACCACTCCACTTAAAAAACAAAAGACAAAAGACAAAAGAAACTTGCACCGTCCGAGTGAGGGCCGGCGTTCGCACCTGTATGCGGCGGTATGCCTACTTGCATGCTCAGGAAGTCTCTTGCGACGGGATGGACCAGAAAGCATGAACGATGATTATTCTTGCTCGTGACAAACACGCACAGGTTGGTGATTTGTGTCATTTGAAACAACACAAATTACAAACGCGTGAGATGGCCATTGTGCATATAAATGCACATATGTGCATGTAGCTCCAACGGGAAACGGGGTTTGATGATACTTTGCCCACTTTGTTGCGATGCTTTTTGATGTTGGGGTGCGATGCGTGCCCAAGATTTTTCCAATTGTGTGATTAGTTTAAGAAGACTCCATTATAAGGGGCCATCGTTGTTTGCAATTGTGCCGGGTTGGTCACATGAGAGACAGCCACAACAGAAAGTGAGGCAACGAAGATCCGAGGGCACTTTGCGCCAACCTAATTTTTCTTCGCATAGTTGCGTAAAAAACCCACGTGAAACCACTAGCGATGTGTCGTCCTCTTGAAGGTGAGATGTTGATGTTGAGGGCTGCTTAGGCCATTTCCGCCTTTGCAACAAGAGGTCACTAATGAGCCTTGCATCCTACTACCCTGCGAAGGCACGTGGAAAGCTCTCCAGTGGATGTACATTGCAAAAGCTAAAAGGAAACCGCACAATAATGTTTCACACTTCACCTTCCATCGCCTTACACCATCACGCGTGTTATTCCTTCACATTCAACCGGCTATGACACTCTTCTACAATCGGTATCACCTCTATTGGGTATGTGTTTGCCCATACAATGTGTTCAAGTCCAACCCATAAAAGGGACTTCCTTTTTTAGACCATAGAGTAATTACGGCCCGGCTCTGACTCCCACTCCCACGGAACGGGAAAATCGGCTGAAAGCGCCAGAACCATTGGTCCATATTTCTTTGTGGTCCCCATTTGCGGGAACGGTTTTTTTACAATTTTTAGCACTTGGGAAACCCGGCCGGGATCCTGAGGGATTCCCTTGATAAGGTTAACTTACGGTAAGTTGGTGGAGTTGGTGCAGTCGGTGCCTGTGGCGCAGCGCGCGCGCAGAATCCGGTGGCGCACAGGGTCATCGCCATTTTTAGGATACATTCGGTACATTTCGGAAAAAACGCGTCAAAAGATTGCTTGAAATTTTATGTAACATGGTGGACACTTCTACAGATTGATCATGGCGCTGCGAACACGATTTGAGAGCAGCGACGACGTCGGAGTATTTAGTAAATTGACCAATCGATATTGTCTGGTTGGAATCGGGGCATCAAACAATTTCTACAGTGTTTTTGAGCAAGAGCTGCAGGAACACGTACCAGGTTTGTTGCAACACAAGAAGTGTGCTCCAGGATATTTGCTTGTGTGCACAAACAAGAGAGTACTGCGTGCTGTGGTCTGCCCATTCTGCCTGTTTATTACCACATTAAACCTCGCAGTTATATACACCTCCGTTGCGGGCTGCCGAATTATTGGGCGACTGTGCGTGGGGAACAAAAACGGATTGCTTTTGCCAACCACTACGACTGATCAAGAGTTGGGCCACGTCAGAAATGCTATGCCAGACGACATTAAGGTATGCAAGCAGGGGTGAAGGTTGTGGTTTTGACCTTGCCTTGGGAGTGGCAATGAACGGAGTTCCAACGTCGGCTCCGGCAGTGAATTCCACTATGAGCGACACGTTGTTGTTGCACCCAAGCCCAGAATACTGTGGTAACACTCTGCGGAATGTCCCAGAAAATACGAGCATGTCAACGTCGGTCGCCAATCAGGTGGTGGGAGGTGAAGCCTGCACCCCATTCCCGTGTTCGGCGTGGATGGGACAATAATCTCTCGCATTACCCTATTCATGACAGCCCTTATTTCACGGGGCTCAGTTGCGTTTTAGCTTTGTTTCACCTATGCGTAATTCTTTCAACGCACGCCAGGTATGGGAGAGCATTTGAAGTGTTCGTACGAACTAATATGGTAGCGTGATACTGTTGAGCACTCGATGATGTGTCACACCTTCGCAGTCCGTTTGAGGTTGCCGTTACAGGATACGTTCCAGTTCCTGGACGTTGTTTTAACCAGGGCGCACTTCCCCCTCTCACACTTGCCCCCAACCTCCAAACAGATGAACCTCATTTGGACTGCCGCACGATGTACGGTGAGTCCGTGGAGGAGGTGCCCAGTTTGGTAAGCAACGGTGCACCGCGTGGGCGGCGACAGTTGCTTTCTTTTGGTCGCACGTGTTTTCTGGTGCATACTCCGTCCCCCGTTTACTGCCCTTGGTGTTCTAGGTGCAGCGTGTCGAGGAGCGGTTGTCAGCCTTGGGAAATGTCATCGCGTGCAACGATCACGTGGCGTTAATCCACACGGAACTCGACAAGGAGACGGAGGAGATTATTCAGGATGCACTCGGAGTGGAAACGTTCCGGACATCAATTGCAGGTGCTGTTTGACGCCTGGGTTTTCACAATGTCGGGGAGAGTCCAAAGAAAAAAGGCTAGTGGACGTCTACATGCTCACATGTTACAAGCCTCCGTCCTGCCCAACGTACAGCTTTTGAACTTCCTGAGTGGTATGGCAAACCTCCGCCAAAACATGCTGCTCCTGGCTTGTGCAGCAGTTCGTCCACTTTCAATTAGTTTGCAGTGAGTGACTTAGTGACAGATGCTGACACGGACAGGTATTGGCAGGCACAGAACGACAGGACGGCATGGTACAAGGCGTTACACTGAGGGGCGCCGAGCTTCGTGGACAACGTTTGCCCTCAAGACGTTGCACAGACATGAGTATGCAAGTGAATGAGCGACAGCAACTGAAATGTGCCTCGCATGACCTGTATTACACTCTGGCGGAACCCATTTGCAGGCAACCAATTGGTTGGATCCTATTCTGTGGTGAGCAATCAAGGGGCCCTCGTCCACCCCAAAGTATGCAAGTGTTTCTTTTCACGTGCTTGAAACGGTGCGTACCTGTTTGCAATCTTGAGCACGTCCTGTTGGTTCACAACTGGGAAAGCGCATGAATGCAGTTCGAGTGGCCAAGGGTAAAGGGCTTGGTGGCTTCGCGTCTGTTCTTTTATCACTGAAATCTGGTCCTGTGCAGACCCCAACTGCAGATATGGATGAGTTGTCTTCTATTCTACAAGTGCCTGTGGTGGCTGGAACTGTGAACCGAGGTAGCGAAGGTATGTGCCCTCGAAAGACAGCTTGTTCATGACATGCCCTGCGGTAGTGAACATGTCTGTCCTTTGTCACTGGTCCAGAAGAAATTACGACAAAATACACACGGGGACGGCAGCAATGTGGGCTTCACCAGTTTGGGTTCTATCAGTTGCGTTGCTGGTGCCGGGTTCTATCAGTTGCGTTGCTGGTGCCATATGGAGACGGGAGATGTTGCCTGTTTCTCTTCTGTTTGTTTGTTTTGGGATTTGGTCTGTGACAGTAATTATGCAGGAGCAATACGCAAATGTTGCTGAAGTACTTTTTTCTGCATTGTTTTGGCTCAGGATGCAGGTGCAGAGTCCGTGTTGTAGTTGGGTAGGTCCATGTCAGTCAGCTGACAGCCCCAGAAAATTGCCAAATTTTGCAATGAAGGAAATTTTCTGTCAATTTACAGGGTGTGCTCACTACAACCTTGAGAAATCCTGTACACTTCTGCATGCAACACATAAGCTACCCAATATTTCCCTCCCTCCCTACAAGCATGCAATGTGGGCATATTTTAATTGTGGAAGGGTGTGTTAAGTCTGTCTCTTGCACTGAATAGCGCCCCAGCAATGGCTCGTTGGCTCGTTGAGCACCAGTGGTTGGATGCGCGGAGGATGCGCGGAACCTTGGTCTAAGCACAGGGTGGGCGTTGTACCGCTGTTTTTAGGAAATTTTGGGACCACTGTTTTTGTGGTCCCCAATGTAACATGGGGTTTTAAACCATTCTACCACCACATTGCAACCCCATGATGTTTGTTTTGGTGTAATTGTCAGCCACTCCTGATCTTCCCCTTCCACAGCCTGTCGGCATCTGCATCTTCTGGACATGGGCAGTCATGTGCGTTTGCCGTCATGTGTGTCACATGCGAGCACGGCCTTGTCCAAGCACCGGGTGGGCGGTGCACCGCTGTTTTGCCTGGTTTTTTTCGACCGCGGCCGTGCTTGCACAAGGGGGGGGGGGCTACATCAAAGCAGATGGAAGCGCACAGCCAAGAAGTGAAGCACTTTGCTGGGCACATCGGATGCTCCACCTGCTTCCGAAGTAAAGCACACCAGATGCTCCACCTGCTTCCGAAGTAAAGCACACCAGATGCTCCACCTGCTTCCGAAGTAAAGCACACCAGTGCTGCCGAAGTGGGGGGCAGAGAACTTTCTGGAATAGGGTTCTGGTGAGGAAAGCCTTTTTCCATTTGCACCCTCCCCCCCCTTGTCACGCTGGGAAGAGGCAAGGAGGCCTGCAGATTGTTGAATCATTTTGTTGCAGTGCTCGGAGCTGGTCTTGTGGTGAATGATTGGGCCGCATTCTGTGGGTTGAACACTACCAGTACTGAGATCTCAGTGATAGAGGGAGTATTCAAGTTACGGCAGCCAGGCCATGCAAGTGCTGGTGTGCTATCAGACATTCGTGACACAATCGTGGATGAGTTGGCATGAGACTCTCTGCATGCACTCAGCATTTGCCTATTTTGTGTATATGGGCGTCTTCGCGGGGGGGGGGGGGGGCTAATCCATCCACCAAACATTGGAAACTGCTTGCACAGTTTAAGGTGCATGTGTATCTGCTGAGTTTCGCTGTGATATGGCTGATTTGTTGGGTGCACGTTGGCAATTCTAAACCGAAAGATACTGATATCTGGGCAATGCAATGTTTTTTGAAATTCTCATCGGTCAGAAAAGAAGGGGGGTTAACACAACTTTGAATTTGGCAGATCCGCTCTTCATGAACCTACAACCTGAAACGAAAGCACTTCCATGCATAGCAGGTGCATTCCCAATCTTTTTCCCAATACATTTGACCACATCACTGGGGTTTTGCGTTTGGTGCAGTCTTGAAGATATTTTAGTGGCATAATTATCAGAAATTCGTTTCAGAGACAGATACATCAGCTTGTGGGCTGCCCAGGGAGGCTTTGTTGACGTTCAATGTTTCCTCACAGTCATTCAAAATCCTCATGCTATCTATGCATTCAGTCTAGCGTGAACCATCATCAGTGCCTTACAAGACAAATGATTCCTGATCATGTTCAAAGGTGCATTTATTACCGGGATCGTTCGATGGGAGTGAAACCTCCATGTATCAGTTTGTAGTCAGGACCCACCAGAGTTTCTCTGGGTGCATATGTGGGTTTGCATTGGGAGGTAAATTTGCCTGAAAGTTCAGAGGAAGCTTCTTTTGCAATGTTTGAAGTGGTTCAGGTTTTTACAGGAATTTCGATTGAGATTCTGTGAATATTTTCTGGTGATCCTCTGCTCTGCAAGATTTCTTTCAAGAGCATTGCTCGTGTTGTGGGCAGGGCCCCTGGTAAGTATGAACCCCAGCTCGTGTTCAGTGGACAGGGTTGCAAGGGAAGTTTTGTTGTCAGTTGACACCAAGGTCCAGGGGTCTGGTCTTGCTCGGGATATTGCTGTTGTGTCCTCGGCATGTTGGGTAGCGACGATTGCCAACACTGCTTTGCAGTGGGCGCCGTCATGAGGGTGGGGCGGCATTGCGTAGTCGGATGTCGAATGTTGAGTATGGTCCACCGCAAAGCCTTTGATTGGGCTGCAACATCCTACACTGTCATCTGGTACATTGTTGAATTGTGCAGTGCTGGGCTGGTGGAAGTGCATATCACACAAGGATGTCCAAGCTGTGAAATTGGTTTGTTTGGACAAGGTTAGAACACCGCACGCTTGTTTTTGGGTTGCGTGTTTCTTGTTTCTCTGTTGCTCGCTAAGTTCACATTGCAGAAATTGCATTGCGACACACAGCCACATCTGGAGGGAGAACACTGTCGCAAAATGGTGTGACACCATGTCATGTGTTGTGGAAATGCCCCTGTGAATTGCATTTTGGATTGCTTTTTGTTGTGCAAATGTCGATGCATTTTGTATTGGATTTTAGACTGTGGTGCATCATAGTTTTCGTACCATATATGGTTTCTCTTGTTGTTGTTGTTGTTGTTGTTGTTGTTTGCAAAATCATTTTGCAGAGCTTGTTAGATCAAAACCCTTCAGGCCCGCATACATGGGAAAATGCCACGTATCCTCCCTTTTTGGGGCCCATTTACATATCCTACCCCAAGGCGTTGAACTGTTGGTTGAACCCATTGTGAAATCATCGTTCTGTTGTATCGCCCCCCACCCCCAATTTTTTTGGTTGGCACCCTCCCTCCTGAAACCTGAAATTTTTGGGGCAGGGGGGGTCAAAAATGATCACTCATTATTTGGGCAAAAATATCAGGACATTTTTCTGAGAAAAAGTGTGTTTCGGCCCCAACTCCCTCGGGGCCAAGGCTGTTGCATGTGTAGTTTTCAGCCAATTGTTTTCAGCGAGTGTTTTTGGTAGGTTTCATGACCCAATGGTACCCTCCTTGAGGGGTGGGATTGGGAAAGTTGTGAGTGTATTTCTTTTCAGGCTCCGAAAACATTTTTTTTTCTGCTAGTGTTGTTTGAGGTGGGGTATGGCACTTTTGAAACCTGTAAAATCATTATTGTCACGGAAGGAGCAAGGGAGGGCCTCTCACCGTCAAACCAAAGTAGATATTTGTTTTGACATGTTTGCGAGTTACGGTTTAGTTTTGGCTAGTTTGCACATTTGCCATATTTAATGTATGTATGTACATATATTACTACACCTTTCTCTTTTTAAATCTAGCAAACAAGCAAGCAAGCTTTTCTGCTTGCCGTTTTGGCTATTGCTTCGCATCATTGCCCTAGGCTCTACTCTACTCTAGCCACCCTAGAGCCTAGCTGGTGGTTTTGCCAAATCCAAGTTTTGAGCCAAAAACTCACTGGTGGCGCCCCGTGGCGGGGGTGGCAAGCCGGGAGGTGCTCTGCCAAAACTGCGCATTGTGTAGCCAAACACAGGTTTTTTTGCCCCAAAACGGCCCCCAAGCCCAGTAGAAACGGACAACGGCAGGGAAACGGTGCGCACACTTCACGTGCGCTTTGATTGTTCCGTGACAAACAGCCATTTGTTATTTTCTAACTCCACGATATGTCTTAGGAAAGGGCCAAATATAGGCTTAGAATGTGCATATATTTGTGTCAAACGGCCCCAAAACTAGGAACAGGTGGTATTTTGGGCTACGTGGCTCAAATCCGAATTCCAAGGGTACCTAGTCCAAGCACAACTCCCCGCCTTTTGTGGTTTCAAAGCTTCAGAATCGCCCAACAAGGCGCCTAGATCTCCGTACTACTGTGCTCGTTTCACTTGTTTGTACAACGCCAATGGTCTAGGATCACTTTTGGAACAACGCTTTTTTGCCTTTTTGTTCACCCATTTTTGGTCCGAAAACGGCCCATTTTCAAGGCATTTTGCGATTTTCAAGAAGCCAAAACGCGTCACCATGGGCTCATAATGGGGTTAGAATACTTTTTTGAGCATCCCGAACGGCCTAGGATAACTTTTGCAAAAATCGATGACGTGAGTCTGGGTACTAACACCCAGGAGGATCACATCCTCCTGATACAAAAGATTTTCACCGTTTGTCGGCTCTGACTAGTCGGTGGTCTGTCTTTCCTGACAGACGGTGAAAATCTCTTGTAGGAGGAGGATGTGATCCTCCTGGGTGTTAGTACCCAGGCTCACGTCATCGATGTGTGCCTCCATCTCAGCCCCGCAGGAAACCACTTCCTGTACAAGGGGTCTGCGTCTCACGATATATAGGATTTTATTCATCAGCTCCTGAAAGATTGCAGGGGCATTTGCGACACCGAAGGGCATGACCTTCCAGCGGAAGACACGGCCCTTAGGGGTCACAAAGGCCAGCAGTTCTTGGGCTGCTCGGGTTAGGTCTACCTGCCAGAATCCACTGCACTTGTCCATCTTGGTCTTGAATCGACACTTGACGATTCTCTGTAGGGTGTTCTCCATGTTGGGAATACTCTCTGGGTGGTTTTGGGTCTTTTTGTTGACCTGACCATAGTCGACGACCAAGCGCATAGCAGTGGAGCCAGGTTTAGCCACCAGGAAACAAGGGCTACAATGGCGGGGATAGTTCCCGTGTTTACATTCCTCAACGAGGCCAGCATCTATACAGACCTGGATCTGGCGCTCAATCTCGTCGATCTGGTCTTGTGGGGCGGGGTACGGACGCCGTCTGACCACAGACCCTTCAAAGTCTGGTTTGCGTTTGAGCTCCATCTGGACCAGCTTTTTGCAAGACAACGGTGGGGGCAACGTTCCAAAAACTTCATGGTATTTCTGGATGAGCTTACTGAGACGAGGGTCAAGGTTCCGGCTCTCTAGTTTCTCAGAACAATCCTCCTCAGCATGGAGGTTGCTCTTCCCTTTTTCCCGTTTCTTCATACGCCCCATAGTTTCAGGGGGCCGCTCATCCTCCCAGTCCTAACGACCCTGCTAGACATAGTGAAGAGAGTATACCAGAGGTACCTCAGGATCGGGGAGAGTCATTTCTTCATCATCCTCCTCGGACCATATAGATGTTTTCCAGGTCCTCTTGAGGAGGTCCAGGCGGGTCCGTCGCTCGATACCTTCAGCCTTAGCCCATAGAACCTGCTAGAGATCCTGTACGTCGTACCAAGAGACGGGCATGTTATAGGGTGAGGGTTTAGCACCAGGTACCTGACCTGTAGGGCCATTTGTGGCCCGCATAGAGAAAACAGCGTGGTCATGAGACCCGCTAGGGGTGGACTCACCGAGATCCACCCGATCCATGAGCAACTACGCTAGGAAAGCGATGTGCTTTAGTGTAAGCACCTCAGGGTCCACCAGTGGTATAGCACTGGCGATTTCACTTAGGTGGTCGTCAGCATCAACCAAAGGAGTAGAGATTGCTGGAGTCTCCTGCTCATCGGAACACTCACCGCTCGTAGTGGTGACCAAAGAGTACTCAGCTCTCCTCTTAAAATACAGGAGGGTGAGGGCTCGGTTTTCGGCCAGCAACTCTTTGAGTCCTACATGGTCAAGGTCACTAACCGGTACGGGTTTAGAGAGCCATCAACGACGGACAAGAAAGTGCCCCATTCAAGGGCGGGCATGCTGTACTGAGAGTCCCCAGGAACGAAGATTGGGCCGTCGGGGAGTTCAGTCCTTCCCACTGTGATACGGTCCAACAAGCACCTCAAAGAGGCATGTTCCTCTGTAGTACCTCAGCACAGTACCACTCTCGCTCCTTCAAGGACGATTTTGATTCACACCTTAGAGAGTTGGGAAAATGCGGGGTTAGCATAGCACAACCCCATCGATCTCCAGTAGAAGCGATAGGCGTTATTGAAATGTCGGGAACAATAGAGCTGCATCATATGCTGCTCCTTACTCGCGAACAATTCCACCTGAACTTCATCCAGATGTACCTGTAGGGCGGCCGGTCCATTTTCCAAGACGGGTCGCACCAACTGATAGTTTTCAGTTCGATAAGACCAGTTCACGTAGCGCAGACCGGATTCTTTTCGTCTTGACAGCTTTAGAGGGAAAGAGAAAAGGCCACTGCCGAAGTCGCAGTGTAGGACATAGGGACATAGGGACATAGGGACAAAATTCACCTAGGGGTTACGGCGCACGAAATCTGTGCCCATGACAATGTCAAAGGCGACGGTGTCAAGCACTTTGCAGTGCTGAGTCACCTGTTCATCGCCCATACAGACGGTCACATCAACCCCCCCTAAGGAATGGATGGTCCTCTCATCCCCTACCCTTGTAGCCACGGTTTTGATTTTCCAGATGTTGGTTTGCTTTAGCAATCTGCGGGCCACGATGGAAAGCGTGGTGCCCGTGTCCAAGACCGCCTTGTAAACCTGATCACCTATTTTAACGGTGATCCAGAAAACCAAATCTTCATCCTCAAATCCAGCCCCCTATCCTTCTTCAGGGAACTTCACATCCACCCCAGCAGCCTACAAGCACTTGAAGTGCCAGCCGAGCTTGCGCTTTTGGGCGTTCTCGTTCTTTTCGGTGCCGCCAGCGCTTGGGGTGGAGCGGACAGTCGACGTTGCTCACCCTTAGGTGTGGGGTTGGGTGCTCCTCTTCCAACAGTGGGGGGGGCTGAGGACCTTCATCCTCCACTAGGGTTACCCTTACCGGGGGATCTCCCAGGGTTTGGGCCTCCCCCCTCGGGTTTACCCGTTCCGGCGTTCTTACGCCGCTCTTCGTCCGCTTTTTTGAATTTTCCGGACTTGCGGCGTTTTATGTGGCATTCATCTTCATAATGCCGGCGCTTGCCGCGATATCCGCACGTTATCGTGCAGCGGAAATGGTCTTGGTGCTTCACCTCTTGCAAGCACTTCGCCCATCAAAGTCGGGCGCGGGGCAGGGTCCGCCCTTATCGTCCGTAGGGCGACAGTAGAAAAGATTAGGGGCGCCTTGGCCATTGGAGGGGGGGGATCTCCTTCATATATTTCAACTGCCCACCAAGGCCCTTCCCGGAGCTAGAGTGGGGTTGAGGCCACCTCCCTCCAGGATTCTTTTCAGCAGGGGCCTCCCTTCGCAGATGTTTGCGCATGTACTTGTCCATGTGGGAGTCATTCTCCCTCTCAATGGTCAACTCAATCAACAGATCGACTAGGTCATCATAGGAGGGCATCTGAGCTTTCCTCTCGGACGTCTCCCTGCAGTTCTCCCAAGTCTTGGGAGGAATCTTCCCCTCGAGCCATAGGTGAGGCTCTATAGGACCATGGGACGTGGAATTCTTGCGTCCCATGAGCTCTTCTAGCTGCGCCACAAATTTTGAGATACGGGCAGCTGTACGGAATTCGGGGAGTGAAGGCAACCCTTCAATCTCAGTACGGACACTCAGGTCCGTCTCATAGACTAGGTACATCTGTTCCAGTCTCTTCAAGAAAGTCGCCTCAGCTGGAGCTCTTCTTGATGGCGGTCTTCACTTGCCGCTGGAGAAATTTCTTTTTGCACGACTTCTTGATGAGTGTACATTTAGTCCTTACGTCAACATGTTGCTGACTTCTGAGGAGTAAAAACTCAGAGAACTCCTCAGCCCACTCAGGAAGGTTTTTGGGATCAAAAGCAGGGAGTTCGACCCGAAGTTTCGCCGTGGCGATGGCCTTCGTTCCCCTACCCGGTACGCCTTGGTCACCTGTTCCACTTGAAGGGGGTGAGGGATGTGTGGTGGCCCATGGCGGTGGTGCAGCTAGGCCACAGCTCTTCATCTCGGCCTCTGTGGTGTCCCGTGCACTACAGACAGGCACAGTCCTCGCACGGGGGAGGAAAGGGGTGGGACAGGTCTCCATAGGAGAGCTGCGGATGCCTCTGCAGCTTTTCACATCCCTGGTCAAAACTTCCACAACTGGGGACATGGTAGGGGGGGGCTTCTTCAAATCGGAGAGCCCCAGTTTTGCCTTGAGTGCTGCTGACAGTGCACTGAGGTCATGGTCTTTATCACCTGCACCCAGGACCCGGGAAAGCAGCTCCACGGTACCATCGAGACCCAGCTCAGCGGCTGCCATGCGTGGGGGCAAACCTCGCTCCACGCATGAGGGTTCAGGAGCCAACCCCCTTGGGGAGGGTACTCAGTTGAAGCACTCAGACTCCTTCGGCCCCTTCAAAGGTGTAGATTCTTTGGAAATCTAGTCGGGTTCCCACTCTGACGAATGGGCCGACGCGGACACATCCAATTCGCCGCAAGGTATCTCCAATTTCGCGTCGCCCCAAGTAGCTCCGAACATCAGCCGCAAAGCTGCATCTTTCCCTTTTCCTTTCCTTGCCGCTCTTCTCCAGGCTTTGACCATGGCATTGGGCACTTTGGTCATCTCTTCGAACCCTGGAACAGGCGTGGTTTCAGACGGGGACAATGAGGACACGACGGAAGCCAAAGAGTCTTTGTCGTCATGGCGCTTGAGGTTCGCCTGCGTTAAGCCACCAACCTCAGCGCCTGGGCGCACTCCTTCTGCATATATTTCTGTATTCTCTTGTGCCCCTCTTGGTTCTGCATGTTCTCCTAGAGAACCGGTATCACGGAGTACACCACTTGTAGATGAAGGTCTAGCCCTCACTTCACCAGTCTTTGATCTGGTGCTTGTGATCAGTACAGTTCTGGCACTAAGTGTGACAAACATCTCTACGGTTGAGGATACACGTGTTTCTTGGTGTTCTTCGTGTTTTGCTTTAGTCTTCTAGGGCCTTCCTCCTCTACCAGAAAAAGGTTTTTGGTTTGCCCACACTTGTGCTTGTTCCTTGTGTAACAGGGCTCGTCTACTTCAGGAACGATCCCCTTGGTTGGTGTCCCGTTTCTATCACGATTTGCTGACTACCAGGTATGTGCGCCATGTTTAAGTCCTCGGGGTCTTGGGTTTTGATTTTTAATAAAAGCTCCCCAGCGGGTCGTGCTTCAGTCTGTCACTCGCCTTGCTTCTGTTCATCTCCTCGGGTGCCATGTCGGTGCGGGGCAGAGCCATCCCTGTTATCTGGCTTCCGTTGCTGAGTCTTCCTCGAGAGTTTGAAGCACCGATGCGTTGAGACCGACAGAAAATGCAAACTGCAAACCCAAAATTATTTTTCCGGGCTTGGTGTTTAGGTGGGCTCCGTTTGCGACTATCCCTCGCCGAGTCCCTGCATGTTAACCAACATTTGCACACGGCACAGACACTGCATGATCCATAATCCGTTCTGGTACTTCAGCACTGTCCATAACTGATTGGTCATCAACACCACGAAGTGATGTACGATCCTTGCATGAACTGCAGCATGGCCCTTGCGGCGCTGCACCTAAGCAACAGGATGCAGACAAGGCTTTGCATTTATATCTAACATACAACATGCAAGTATACAATATTGTACGGCGACCTCGCTGACACTGCTAAATCTAGTCCAACAAAAACAGGAAGCTGCAAATCGTAATATAATTCATAATAGAATCTTCAACAGAAACAGCAACATATCTTAAAAACTCGCCAGCATGTTTATCGTCTCTTCATTAGTGTTGACCACATCAGCGTGGCTTTGCTGCTGCGGCGACCTTGAGCACGGTTACCGCGGCGCTATCTATCCTCTGAAAACAATTCGTAGTCTTCAAGCCTCATGTTTACTGCGCTCCTGCTTCACTTGTATTTGTTTAAGAAAACCTTGCTGATTTTCTCCAAGGCAAAATAACGTCCGCACAGAGATAAAGTAGGGCAAGTCCAGGCACCGGATCAACGAAATCAGGATAAGTCCTTCCACCATCAAAACATGTGTAACAAAGAGGAGCTGCACAAAGGCAATGCAAGCTTAAATACAAAGCTTTAGTCAAATATAAACACTCCAAATGATTGTATAAAGAAAACTGACATCAGTCTGGCCACCAAGAGAGTCCCAAGCACTTCATGTGCACCTTTTGACATGCAATGGAGTTGGTCAGGAATCTCGGACAAGTAGGTTAGGCCAGACACAGAATATGGCTTGGCCAACATGGCCAAGCAACTGAATTCAGAATTAGTTAAAAAGTAGGCCCACAATAAGTAGGAAAAACGATTGAGTATCGGGGTCCTAAGGTGGGAGACCACTAGGCTTAACCAACAAGGCGCAAGGCATGAAATGCCTATGTTATTTCGGTGTTACCTCCATGAAGGAAGCTACCTCCACTTACTTGAGTGGTAGGGGTGAGCTTCATAGGGGGCTAGGGTTATAACCCTAGTTACTTTGAAAAATGTACTTAAAGCTTCAAAAAGACTAACAAAAATGATGAAGTGTTAGTCGGCATAACTTCCCGAGGATTAGGGAGGGCTTGGCCTGGATCAAGTACCCGAAGAAAGACATGGCAATAACTTTTTCTTACTGTGTGCAAATGTGAATTGTTCCTTTTTCATGCGTAAAAAGGAAACCTGCTTGTAGCCCATGGTTTCAGTTATGAAAGTGCTTAGCACCTTGGGCAGGTTTAAACTTCTTTTTGTACATATGCGGCTGTCCGTCGGTGAACCTCGCATGGGAGCAATGTTTTGTGTTTCTTCGGCGGGGGACCGCCATGCCTCAAAAAAAAAAAAGGGAACCCGTCACCGGATGATGCCAAACATCATGACATCACCGATGATGTCATCAATCATCATAGCAGAGCCAAATCTAAGTTTGCCAAGGCAGAAAACTGAGAAGGGTAGGGCAGAAAACGGACAGAGGAATGAAAACAAAATGACCTTTGTTTTGGTTGTCAATACTTAAAAATGCTTGGGTGGCATTGGAAACTTGAAAGAAACACCAAATAATAATAAATAACCAGTTGATTGGAAATAACCGATTAATGGGTTTGAATTAGGGCAATCATTGCATAGAACCGGTTGTTTTGGGAACAATTATCGCATTGGACCAGTTATTTTTAAAATGATAATCGAAAAACCCCGGTTCTTTTTTTCAGGTAAGGTTACAAAGCATATTGCATATTTTGTTTAAGGGGCTGGTGTGTAGCACATGAGGTCACTGCCATATCATTTTTATCATACGGGGTGCTTCCTACGCAGCTAGCTCTCTAGGCAGGTGATCCAAGGAACTCTCTAAAACCGCTAGAGTAGATAGCATCTCCATCAGAATAATGTCAAAGTATGGAGTTATCAAGCGACATGACATCAAAGTGTTTTAGAAAAATGAAGCATCTCACATGAAACAAGGACAATTTTGCCATTAGCAGAGTAAGGGGGTTCAATAGCTCAAAGAGGCCTTGGGGCATCCTCTTTCAAGATATGTTATAACGTTGGATGGTTTGTCGGCA
Source organism: Eutreptiella sp. 'Long Island Sound 2002' (assembly GCA_964036045.1). NCBI lineage: Eukaryota > Euglenozoa > Euglenophyceae > Eutreptiales > Eutreptiaceae > Eutreptiella > Eutreptiella sp. 'Long Island Sound 2002'. Next base: position 42,477,558 of record OZ038392.1, read on the forward strand.
AAATTGTGAATAACACACACTTCGAAGACAAATACTTTGATAAAAGCATACTAAAGGGTCTAAAGTGTGGATATTAGTATCAAAATTACCAAAGGGCGTTGGTATATAATTTGTCTGACTGCCATCTATTACCTTTGTGTAGTGTGCTTGCATTGTGCACTCTTCCTCACTACTCATTTGCGTCATTCGTCAAGATACATCCCATGGGTTTATACATCTTCCTTTTGTCACGAGATGATCAACGAACAATGGCCGCAAGGTTGTGGCAAGGTGTCACAGGTATCCACAAACGGCCATTTTCCAACCATCCTAAAGTAGCCTAAAAAACGGCAATTTGTTCACGGCTAGAGTGCGAAAGCATGGCGCTTTTAAGAGCCACTAAGCACCACCACTAGGGTTTGAATAGTGCTACATGTGTCATTCATACAGACTCCCTTTGTCACCCTGAAGGTCCACAGAGAGTGTCAAAGGTAGCCCTAATTTTGCTATTTTTTGGACAATCTGCGCCAATGTGAAAAGGGCTCACTCCTCACCAATGGAATTCCGAAGCACATGTGAGATGGAACGCAGGACCCACGCCATTGATTAAGCACTATATGCAGACGAAAGTAGAATTCTACAAAGTAGATTTAGAACGCCTATGCAGTGCCATGCATAAATGTATAACCCGTAAGATGATGTTCTTATTCTTGTGACACCCTAGGTCCCCCAAATTAGTGACAGCTTGAGTCCCCCAACTTGCCAGCAAGTTCCCCATTCCGCCATGTGTAGCATGAAAAAAGTAGTCTAAGTGACAATGAAAAGTGACAGTCTTAATGACAATGGTCTGATTCGCCTTGGGACCGCAAATGGAAATTCATTCATCGGAAATCTCAAACGCTACATCCCTTGAAACATTTTTTGAAACTTGCAGTGCATTTTGTGTGTCCGTTTGCAAACATACGACCCCATAAATCGCCGTTGCAATGCTAACATTTGGATCCTCATGTGCAATACAAAACATAATCAATTTGCATCGTTTCGTTCTGAAATTTGATTGTTCCTGCTGCAATGAGAATTTGTCACGAAATCATGGTAAAGATGATTGTTAGATCAAGCGAAGCCATGAGAGACACATACGACCACTTTTGGTGTCAACTCGCATCCCAGGTGGTTCAATGTGTACTTGTGATTGCAGTAGGGAAATTTATTCAAAATGGGGGCCGCATCTAGCACAAGTTCTTGTGAAGGGGCAAATGCGCCAATGAAACTCTACATATCGGGACAAGGTGGACTTTGTAAAAGAGGGGCATGTTTAGAGTGGGCAAGTGGGCTTTCCCTTGCTGCTGAACAAAGCATTGAACTGGGGTCAAAAATCATGGATATGGGATTGTTCCAAGTTGCACACTTTAAGAGGGGCATGTCCAGAGTGGGGGAGTGGGCTTTCCCTTGCTGCTGAACAAAGCATTGGCCGGGTGAAGAACCATGGGTTGGACGTTTGAAGATATATACCTACACTCCTGGCCAACTACGCACTGCGTAGCTCGTTGCACACCCAAATGCTTGGCTGGATGGATGCCAAAACCCGAGTAAAACTGAAAAGCACCTTCATATACAGCTGGCCTTCCAGCTGCCAATGGGCACCATCACGGAAATGCATCTGGCATGACCGTTGCTTCTCCTTACCCAAAAATCTGTGCCTGAAAAATTTAGCCCTGAGAAGATAAAAAAGGAGTGGGTTTGCTAGTTAGCACTTCTGACTTAACATGCTTGGTTATATTTTGTAAGAGCATGCCCACAATCTGCAGATGACAAATACTTGAGAATGAAATGTGTCTGCAGTTCACCGCAGGTTAAAAGCAGTTTTGTAAATGATGGTAGAATGCTTGTCCCACTGCTCACAACCTTTAGCTACCACACAACTCCTCACTATTTGCGGAATCCTATTTTGCAGCGGGTGTTTTGAATTTCATTTACGCTAAATTTTTGCAACAGCACCAGATTGAGGTAATTTGATTTTGCGTTTGCGATTTTTTCTGCTGAGTTCCATTTTACAGCTATTTTTGGCACACTGAGTAAATTTTTTTCGTTTTGCACTTTTTCTTTTGTGTCGGGCCCAAATTTTTCGGGGGGTCATGGTACATTCATTTTGGTGCCACTGCGAACAACCTGGGGTACCTTGGACTCTGGAATTGCAGCCCATTCCTACGCAGGCATACAAATGTGGACTCTGGGATTGCAGTCCATAGCACAGACAAGCACCAACAAACAGGTGTTTCGGATCATTCAGGGTTATCAGTTTTTCAATGAACTAGTATCCGCTTTGGGCATAACAAACACAAATCCCAGAGGAAACCCCCATGATGTGGGGTTCCCTGATCCATGATGCCTGATTCCTGATTCATGAAGCATCCCTCCCGCCGCTCTGACGTGGACACGGCTCTTGCAAGGGGGGGCCAGGGCAAAAACATCTTTCTCGCATTTTTTTGCGGACGTCATTGTTGCAAAGGGCATGTCGCAGAAAATTATTTTTTGGCTTTTTTTTTTGCGGTAAAACAACACATTCTGCCGGGGATTAATTATTTTGGCAAAAAAATTAGGATTTGTACGGTACTGCCCCAGTGGCCTCCACCCCTGCCAGCGCTGACAGGCATCACATTTGGAGTGGGGTGGGGGGGCAGGGGATTGGTCAGGTTCCTTTGAACCACACCTGCCACACCACATCCTTCACTGCTCATCAAGCCAGTTAATATGTTTAATTTTGTGCTCCAGTTGTGGAGTTCATAGGCTGGGGTTGGGGGGTTAAGGCTTGTGGGGAGGGGGGGGGGAGGCAGCAGCGGGCAACGAATCATTCACCCTGCACCAAAGTACCAGTACCAGTGCCAGGACTAGTACCAGTGCCCGTACCAGTCCACATGCAAGTTATTGCCGTTTGCAGCGGATGTCGAGTGCAAAGCGGGCAGGTTGAGGGGGGCCACAAAAAGCGGCCCACCTCAACCTCAAGGGGGGGGGGGCACCCTCCCCCTTGTGTAACAAACAGCAATGTTTCACCGCTTTCACCAGCACGTAGTTGTTGGGCAGTGTTTTGAGGCAAAAAAAAGTGCTGTTTGAGCAGGGGGTGGTGGTTGCGCATGGCGGTTGTTGCGCAAGAGGGTGGGGGAGGGCAGATGTGAATGGCAGGCTGGTATGCAAACTGTAATTGAGGGAATCTTGGCACCTAAGCAGCATGTGATGGACAAACAAATGTGTGCGTGGTCCTGACACTGCACTGACGACTTTTGGGCTCCCTAGCAAAGGCGGCGAACAAAAAGGGTCTGAAAATTTTCTTCTGGTGCCTCTGCTGCCAACACCCAACAGCATATCAGCCCCCTGGCATCTGGTACAATCTTGGACCTGGGAGGGCCTGAGGAGGAAGGAATATTTCTGTTGGCAGGGACTGAAAGCTCGTGGGTGGATGATACGTTTCATTTCAGCTTGATTCCATTCTTCAGAAAAAAACGACTGAGTTTCCAATGAGGCACAAAAACGTGGAAACACAGTGGTCTGATGGTATGCAAAACAGACACATGAGGGCAGCAAACAACCTGCAATATACTTAAAAACTTGCACTCAATCACAGCCTCCCCAACCCCCACAGTGATGAACTATGCCAAAAACAGCAATGCAAAAACTAACCTTGATAATTCAACATAAAAAGGGCCAGGGTTTGGATTCTGCACAGTGGGGCACCCATTGTGGACAATGGGATAAAGCACTCCATCTCCATATTTTTATCTGGGTTCTGGGTTCAGGGGTCACCCGCACAGTACCCTGTCCCATAAAGGGATCATCCCCAACCAAGGGTTGCCTCCACATTGACCACAAGTTTCAATGAGGCATCATTCAGTGACGGCGGCGGGCCCTAGAGTCTGCTGGAGCTAAAAGTGATGGGCACATTTGCAACCCGGGTGCGGTGCAATGCTGTGCAAACTGCCTGGCTACAAGGCTCTACACAAGATATGCCTTCACACCGACCCTGCACATTGCCCACAAATACAAGCAAATCCTCATCACCAGAGCTTCCAGTCCTCACAGTGGCACAGGCCATGCAGCTGAAGGTACAGCCAACTCGAACCTTTCGTAGCATACATGCGACCCCATGCGCCTGCAAATCCTCGAAGACGAGAAGGACACTATTGACAACCAGCAATACAACCGATACCATGGGGAGCATCCACTCCACCAAGTGCAGGAGGCGCCGCACACCCAGGTCTAACGACCCCAGATGCATCGCCAGGTGCATCTTTTCTGCTGGCTTAACTCAAAACCCAGCAGTATCACAGGCGACCAAAGTGCACGTCTGATGTGTGCCAAATCTGGGACGAGACGCTCCCAGATGTTGCTTTTTCAGGAAGGCAGTTGGGCCCTCTGTTTGAAAACCGCTCACTATTGGGCATGCCCATGTGCCTCCTCAGACAGTATCTCGCCCACAAGGGAGGACATATTATCCATTGGAGCCCACAACCTGCTCACGTGGAATGTGCATTGGAATGGGTGTGCTACTGCACAGAGTACCAATGCTCCACCATAACCTTTTACAGGAACGAACTTCAGGTAGCACCAGACATCTGTGAACTGTCATCTGCATGGGGACTTTGAAAATTGTCCCAGAATTCGGAAGGGGCATAAGGTTGTATCCTCTAGCCACCAAAAGGCTCAATCAAGTTTGATGAAAGCTGCTAAACCAAAGAACAAAAGGGATGTCGAGGGGTTGTACCACAAAATAAATGCTGCACTGGGGCACACTGTTTCCACAGAACGACCCTTTGGATCACTATGATATGCTGTGGCTGTTGAAGCTCTGACTGAAATGTTTGCGGCATGCTGACTTAGTGGTGTTGATTGTGTTGTGGTTGCCATTGCAATCCCTTGCCATGTCGTTGTCACTGATGACATGATGTTGTGGGGAGTTTGTGCACAGCGCGCGCGCAGTGTGCGTAGTGCACACGTCCAGGGAAGAAATCTGGGGAAATTCAGAAAATTCAGTATTTTCATGGACAATTTTGTCCATCCATGCACCACACTTGCAGGCTTTTAATCTGGGGGGTTCTGTTTGAATAAAATGTTCATTAAATCAATCTAGGAAAAAAGATTCGGGATATGTAGCTCTTTGAGTTGGTCACACAAGGTCTTGGGGAAATACCAGTGGCACATGGGGTGAATCACACAAGGTCTTGGGGTTGAAATACTAGTGGCACATGGGTGAATCACCACCGTTTGAGTCCGCAACAGCCTTCTTCAACCCTAATAGTTCAGACACTCCATTCATGAAAGCCTTTTGACTCACCCTTCATTTTTTCATGGTCACATGTTGAAACTACTGACAATACATGAAAATTGAAATATGAGTGTCTACAGACCCCATGCGCCCATAGGCACCCAAAAATAGAACCGTATGAAAAAGTGTGCATAGCCCAGCCATAGCGCGGGCACAGCACGTCATGGGCCCCCTTGTTGATGTGCTCATCATTTGTCATTGTCGGTTTTGGTGGCCATTTGTTGTTGGTGGTAGTGAATGTATGTCATTTTGTTTGTTCTTGTTGTTGAATGTCATCGTGATTGTTGTTGTTGGTTCGTGTTGGTAACTGTTGGTGTTGGCGCTACTGTTGGCATGGCTGATGGTGAGAATGTTGGTGACGGTGTTGGTAATCCTTATCCTAACCTGGTTGCTGATTGCCCTTTGTTGTGTGTCTTTGATCCTCTCCTACTGTTGCTGACATCTCTACTACATGCCTCGACCCAAAAAAAGCAATGCATGTTCTACCATCTTCCCATGGGCATTGTCATAACAATATCCCCAATTTCAACCTGGGCCATGACGTCAGGTTTTGAAATAACCAGCATGATCCTGACCTGGTGCCAGATTTGATCAGTTCAACTTCAACCAATACTGAATGTTGCCTTGAGTTCACCACTCATCCGTGGCTATCAAATGTTTCAACCCTCCTGGGAGGGGATGCCACAAGGTCACAAAGGCTGCCATGAACGCCATTTTGGCGCAAGCCCTCAGTTTTGTTGGGACCAAACAAACTTTTTCAGCTCCAAATTCGAAAATCCAAAATAGTGAACCCCGAATGAACCCCTTGGGCTATGGTGTGTGGATTTGTGGGTTTGGGGCCTCCATTCTTCGGGCCTTCTCTGGGTGAGTCTCAAGCTTGGCTTGGGTTGCTGTTTGTGCAGTCTCTGGTTGGTGGCAGCCAGTTTCTTGCGCAGCACCACCTAGGGCATGGGCGTCCAGATGTGTTCCTCCTTCGACTGCGGTTGGCAGCCTGGATACATTCTCACAGCCCAAGCAAGGGAGCCACGGGCATGTCTGGCACTTCCTTGCCTCCTACCTACTCAGACAAGGGTGGTTGCTGTTGCCGCTGTTGGTGCTGTTGTTTGAGTTGTTGTTCCTGCTGTGAGTGCTGCTGTTAGTGTTGCTTGTGTTGTTTGGTGCTGTTGCTGATGTGTTTGGTGTTGCTACTGCTGGGTGCGTTGCAAGACAACTGGGCCATCTAAATCAGATTTTGGTCATCATGCTGACCAAAAGCACCACTAATTGTTAGGAACATCACAAGCCAATATCATCAACATAAGCAACCAACACCAACCAACATCACGACTCAATATCACCAACATCACCAACCAACATCACCTCCACAAATGACCAAAACCGCTGGAAGCACAGCAAGGACCATGTGTCAAGAAAATTGAAGGTTGAATCACAATTGGCTCTGTGTCATTGTTATGGTTGTTGTGGCTGTTGTTGTTGTTGTAGTAGTACACCAGTTGGGTGACAACCAAGTCAAACCAGATACACGCAAGTGGCATCATCCAGTGGCACAGAGACTGCTGCTGCTGCTGCTGCTGCTGCTGCTGCTCATGAAACACCACAGCAGCTCAGTCATCTCGCCCTGCAATGAAATCTGCCGCCGCAGCAGCCTCATTGGACTCCCTCGTCAGCTCCCATTGCTCCATATATGCCTGGACAAACTCGTCCATGCTGATGCCGCCACTGCCATCAGGGTCAAAACTGAGGAATACTTGCTCTGCATCGTCCTCTGTGTAGCCAAGGCCAAGTTCCCGCATGGCCCCAATAAACTCATGCACATCGAGCTCACCACTGTTGTCTGCATCAAACTTCAGGAACATCGCAGTTGCCATCTGCTGTGGATCAATGTAGTTCTGGATGGTCACCAGATTCTGCTTGAAGAACTCCACAAATTCCGCCTCCTCGACGTAGCCGGAGTGGTCATCATCAATCTGCTCAAACATTTCTGCTGCCTCGTCGAATGTAGCGCACACTCCCAACTCTTTGATAGCATTCATGGCCTCGTTGTTGTCCAAAAACCCTCTCCCCTTGAGGTCAAATTTCCGGAATGCCGCACGAGCATTGTTTTCCGCATCGGTGTACACAGAACCAACCTCGCCCAGGCCTGGAAGCTCGGGCTCAGGGGCTGGAGGGGGCTCAAATACAGCAGGTGGCGCACCTGGAGGAGGGCCCTCAAAAGCGGGATGCAAAGGCGCCGACGTCGGTGTTTCTGGAGGCTGGACAATAGGCTGCACCTCCTCGTGGGTGGAAGAAGGAGGCGAAGGCACCATAGGGATCGGTTCGGGCTCCATAGGGATCGGTTCGGGCTCCATAATGGGTTGTGGGCGCATCTGTGTGGGTGCCGCAGAAAAGGCATGCTGTGCAGTGGCCTGAGGAGGTGATGCAGGGACAGCAGGCTCCAGAGGTGCTTGAACAGGTGGTGGGACAAAGGGTGGTGGACGCTCTGCAGGCGGCTGAGCTGGTAATGCAGGGGGTGGCGGGCGTTCTGCAGGCGGCTGAGCAGGTAATGCAGGGGGTGGGAGAAGCTCTGCAGGCGTCTGAGGTGCTGCAGCGACGATGGGTGGTGGAGGCAATGAAAGCCTGTGAGCAGGCGATGCAGGCCCTGCAGGGCTGTGAGCAGGCGATGCAGGGAACGCGGGCGATGGTGACTCTGCTGACATGAGAGCAGGTGACGCAGAGAAAGCGGGTGATGAAGGCCCTGCAGGCATATGAGGGGGTGATGCTGGTGTTATGGTAAGCCGTCTTCTGGGGGGCTTGTAGGGTATCTTCTCCTGCAGGTCCGAAGTGGGCTCAGGGGCTGCCGCTCCAAGTATGACAGGCTGCAGGAGGGGGTCTGAATCAAAGTCAAACTCCTCTGCAGGCTGCACTGGCGAGGCAACCACATTCCCCTCGAACTGCTCTTCAATCCTTTCGAGCTGCTGCCTTATGAACTCCTGCCGGTCTTGATATTGCAGTGGGGCCTGTAAGGGTTTCGGAGCGGCGAAGGCAGGGGGCAGAGCCTCCTCCGCCTTCAGCCCAGCTGCAACGCGCTTGTCCCGTCTGCGCTGCTTCAGGTAGGCGACTGCATTCATGGGGTCGGCAACTCGGATGCGTGTCTGCGGGTTGGGGGCTAAACCTGCAGCCCGAGCAATGGCTGCGTTCGGATCTTGGGCTGAAGGGGCAGCCGAAGGCCGCCTTTGTGCGGAGAGTCGCCTTTCGAGGTCTGGTTCTGAAGGCTCTGAAGGTGTAACGCGCCGCCACCCGGTGCCCTTGTAGTCCCTGACCGGGGGACAGGCAATTTTGTGGGGCCCCTGGCTGAGCTGATCCGAGGATGGGGAGGTGGGGTAGGTGGGAGTGACGTGTGTGATGTTCATAGCAGGATAACCGGGTGTATTGGGGGCAGGATAGATGGATGTACCAGGGACCTGCCCCTCTGACTGAACAGGGGGGATCCCTGGACTGGGGCTGCGACTGCCACCAGGAGTGAAGCTGATGCTGGGACTGGCGTACCGACTCCCACTTGAAGACATGCCGATGCCAACAGGCGGAACTTGACTGCTGTCGCTGGCCATCCAACTGTACCCGGGAGTGGTCGAGACCTGGCTTGGATAGCAGTTGTCATCCGGTGTCACATTTACATTTACAGTTACATTGATGCCTTGATCAGGGTAGTGGCTGATGCGTGTCACACTGGCACTTGGGCTTGCATAGCGGCTGCCAGTAGGAGTAATGCTGACATATGGACTGGCGTAGCCACTGACGCTGGGAGAGATGCTGATGCCCGGACTCGGGTAGCGACTGCCACTGGGGCTCTGAATCAGGGTCATTCCAGGAGCCGCGGGCATAGGTGGTGCATATGGGGTTGAAGCCACCAGGGGGGTCGCCCCAAACCCTGTAGCTGCGTAATGTGCATAATTGGGGACTGAATACTGCATCCTGTTGAAAGGTGCAAGACAACCTATCCATGGCGCGCATGTGAGCTCTGGAACTTATGCAATGGCGTTCACTGACACCACCCACTGAATGTGGCAAATCTTGGGGGGCACTATGAGCAGAAGAGCACCGTAAAGCCTGAAATAGGGGGTGCTGTAAAATCAACCACTTTGCCTTTGATTGCATGCATGATGGATGTTTCCCACCCCCTGGCAAACACCAATGGAAACTGGGAAAAATTTACTGCGCTGGTGCCATAAAACATTACATTGAGGCAAACTAACGACAAAAACAGTATACCCTGCTATCCACATGCTAGAAAAAAAGAAGGTGTGTGATCAAACCCAAAGGTGTGTCCTAAACCCCATGGTTAAAAAATAAGTGTTGCACGGACCGCTATTTGCGGATCTACTGTGTCCTATCATTAAAGCGATTTTTACAGCAATAGAATCTAAGGGGTGTTCAGGTTTGGCACCGCAAAGGAAAATGGTATTGGTACAAGTGGTACTGCTTTTTTTTAATCATGTGAGCGTTTTTACTGCATGATTTTTTTTCCCGAAAATGGACAGCACACAACACTATTTTGGCCCTTGAAATCCCACAATTCACGAAAAGCTTTACAGCACTAGCGCCGTGGATTTTTACGGCTGTGGCACCATTACTATGAGTAGGGAGCAAACAGGAGCACACAAACAGGAGAGAACAACAAAACTTGAAATTTCAGTAACATAACAGTAATGCATTTGTTTTACTGGTAAGTGCACATGTTAGTACACACAAAGACAGGGTTGTACTGCAACACAGTCTCAGCAGACAAAAAGCAAAACTAAGGTAACAATCTCAAAGAAGGCACATTGGCACCTCTTTCGAAAACAGGACCTGCAGACAAACAGAGACGGCAACACACAAGGAGGCACCTGGCGCCGGGGGTTTACTGCAAGGGTTTCCGGCACCATGAAAATCTGCGTCAACAGCGTAACATTTTTGGTCTAGTATTGCAAGGGCTGAGGAGCAGTTGGCACGGCCCAGCCTCCTGAAATTGGTTCTGTGTCAACCGTCAGTGCTGCTGTTGGGGCGCCCTTTCCCACCTCAGTGTGCAAAAGGTACAAGCATAAAGCGTGTACATACCTCCATATTTACAAATTTGCCTGTTTGTGTTGTACCATGCCAACAGTACCAAAACTGCTTAGGTTTTTCTTTTTCCGATGCTTTTCCCAGTGCACTGCCTAGCAGGGGAAACCGCATGCCTGCACTTTGATGATGCAACGTGTGTATGCTGTTTAATGTGCTCCTTGCTCATAACTAGGTCTTGCAACAGTACACCTCTTTTTGGTCACAATCAAGGTTGAGGGCAAACCGAAAACCTGAGGGTTTGGGACGCCAAGATTTTGCTTACAGAGGGTCCATTTTGCACCTTTGTTCCCAAGATGCTGCAGAAAAAATGCAAAATGGCACACTGAGGTGCGAAAAGAGTCCCCTAGCAGCAGTGGGCCCTGACATACACACAATTTTCAAACGCGACCACAAGGCAGGAATTTTGGTGCCACCTGCTGAAACAGGCCTGCAGAGAGACACAGCCTACCAGGCAAAGGAGGTGCGGAGGGCAGGTAATGTCATCTACCTGTTTGCATGGTATCATACAAAAAACTTAAAATGTGGAGGCATGTGTTTTGTTGTGTGCTGTTTGCTCTGCACCACTATGGCGGCACACTCGCATGCTGCAAGTGCCACAGACAAGGAATAATTGTGTTACAGCCCCCCAAAACCAAAAATTTATTGTTATGGGGGAGTGGGGAGTGGTCCAAACCTATTAAGTCACAACTGCCCCCCTGAAACGAGTACTCTCCGCTTCCACTAAAGAAAAGTTCTTATTGCAGAAAATGAAATGTTCTGTCAGTAGAATTTGAACAGCCACCTTGTGCATTGAAGCGGAAGATGTCAGTGGGTTGGTGGGTAAAGCCTTTAGAACTCAGGACAGAATAGTATGTCTCGCTGTCATCTCTTCAGATGAAAACTGCAACGGATGCAGGTCTCACAACCCATATCCAAGCAGAAACCCACGGAGGGCACACAACCAGCCACAGAACCCTCTTCAGCACTCCAAGCCCCTAAAGCGAGCTTTGGCAATAGAAGGAAGGCAGCTGATGCATCATGGATCCCACAGCCATAAATGCCATGTGACTATACACTTTGCAGTCACTTTTGCCACCTACAATGCCAATGGCCTCCTAACGGCAGTGTATGAAGGCACCAGAACTATTTCTCATGTCAACAAGGTTGCACAAATTTTTTATCAACCTGCAGTCTCGGTAGCATCCATTCAACAGCCTCATGTCAATACCCCAATTGAAGAAGCCAAAATCACGCATAAATTTACAGGATACTCTGTCCTCTTACCCGCCCCCCCCCCACACACCGAGGCCTTGTGCCAACCCCCCCCCCCCCCGTCTAAACGCCACCCCTGTCTAAACAAAACCTACCTTGCTGTTGTTTCCAAAATTTTTGGGACCATGGAATTGGTGGTTCCAAGTTTTCGTTGCCCATGAATTTTTTCCTGTGATTTGGCAGTTGTGGATGGTACTTTGGGGATACTGCCGTTGTTTCTGCAACTCTTGGAACTTTGAGCTTTGTTGCGCGTGGGGGGGGGGGGGGCTACAAAATTGCTATGAGGGCAGGGCCTCAATTGGTCAGGTGTGGACCCGCCACTTAGCTCCAGCCGCGCCTGCCTCACGACCTTCATCGCCTTCTCAGTTCCATGATTGTCCGTGTCACGCAGACAGTGCTTTGCAGTTCGTCCCTTCCCTCCTCCCTGGATGGGGTAAGAGTCGGGCTGCTTCTACAGGGTTCAGGGCATTGTCGCCTTCGGACTGAGTTTGGGGCGTAGCGTATGTTGTGTCCCACTTTGGCTCCCGCCGTCGCACTGGCATGCTTGCTTGCGCTGGCCCCTCTCGGCCACACACCTGTGTTTCAGGGTCACCTGGTCATGGGGGGTGGGGCGGTCAGAGGTCACCCTTGTGGGCCGCTGCCACCGGCCCTGGGCTATTTAGGTCCTTAGGATTTAGAAACCCCAGTGGGTACTGGCTTTTCGGAGGTCAACATATAGCCATACAGAGGGTGGGGAGGCTGGGCGGCGCAGAGGCGCCTGCATGTGTTGTGGGTGTGTTCGCCTGTGTGGTCGTTCCTTGTGCCAAGTTCCAGTGCCTCTCAAAAGGCGGCCGCTCAAGTGGCAGCGCACCCGGCGCTTGCCGTGAAGGAGGTGGTTCGAATCCCGGGATCGGTGGTCTCCCACCGATCCCTTCGAATACCGGACGGGACCTCCCGTCGACCTGTTCGAGTACAGGTGGCGGCGCGCACTGCTGCAGGTGTGTGTGGTTCCTGCGTGTCACTTTTTGGGGTTGGGGCAAAACGGACGAGACCTCCACCCTATCCACCGGTACCGGTGGTGGCGCAGGCTGCTGTAGGGGGGGTGGTTCCCACGACGCCGACTAGAGAGCTCTACGTGCAGGGATCCCAAGAGCACCAGCTCCCGGGATCGAACCCCCGCACTGGACGACTGAAGACTACCGCTCTCACTACTGGGCCGTGCCGGTCTCTGAGGGCAGGGGAGGGGTAATGCTGGTATATCCGAAGAATCGGCTTCACATGACCTCTTGGTCATTGTCCACCCGCTTGATTTATGCTATCCTACAGGACCCAGATGGCTTCTTTTTCAAATCCATTGCTGGTTACTTTGACCATGTGGCACATCATCGTGTCAAGCAACAGAAAACTATTGTTGCTGCCTAAGCAGCTGCTATCCAAAAATCTCATGTTACTTTGTGAGCACAACTTTGTGATTGTGCCCACCAGAGATGTGGCACAAACGCCGACCACGGAGGAAGACAAAGCTGAAAGACACGCTGCAAGACACACTTGGACAACCTTTGCTTGCTTTTCTACCAAAAAACCCACGGCCCAATTGGAGTCCTTGGTGCACAGCAGTTTGTTGTCCTTAATGTCCCAATCCTTGTCCTCATGCCATGGAGATATGCATCATCTAACGCACACTTGGAAAGAAACTGAATCTCAAGCTCTCTGATCAGAGCAAAAGGCAAAAGAGAGAAAAATTAGACACCCAGAGATCAGTGTAGAAGAATTGATACATACCAACAAGCCTGCTTCCTTCTGCTATGGCGCGTTTTCCACATTTCTTGGCCAAATCCGGTCATAAAATCTTAGATTTGCAGTGGAGACCCATAGAACACAATGACAAGCCAAACAAACCCAACCCATTCCTCAATAACCCTAAGACATGTATAGCTTAGGCAGTCTTTGCTTGACTAGAATTTATCCTCTGTTTAGAAACAATAACATGCCACAACTGGCTAAGGCACTCATTAAACCACTGACCATTGAAGTGAGTACATGGGGCCTAATGGGTGCCATGGGAATTACATGGGGTTATGGCCACCATGAAGGCAGTACATGGGATCTTTTTTTTTGGCTGACTCCAGAAGTTCGAAGAGTTCTCAAGATAGTTCGTGGTAAGTGGGCCTCACTCCAGCATATGATACAGTGGATCCCTGCAAAGCAAGGCACAGGGCGTAGACCCAAAGCTCATAAGTGTGTACAAGAGGGCTCTCCGGTGCGGTAGGTGACCGCCACGCCATCAGGCGAACCTAAAAAGTGGACTATCTGGAGATGATTGGCAAAGGTACAAAGGGCTCTATAGAACAAAGGGCTCTATAGAACGGGGCCCGGAGCATAAAACCAGAGCGCAAGTGCGGCAACCATAGGGTTCTCCAGTGCGGTAGGTTACCGCCACGCCAGACGGTAACACCTGTATAACATTTCCTGTGGGAAAGGGGTCTGTGCACGTTCCACCAAACCACGAAGACCTGAAGCGCATCTTATATAGCGGCAGCTACCGGCACGAGGAGCGCCTGCGATGGATCACCTTCTTAGGAGGCATGGAAGAGAATCTGCGGGTGTACCACCTCCCTTGTTGAAGAGGATATTCTTCTGCTTTCATTAGTCATGGGTAGGGGAAGAACGTCGGCGCGGGTTGGCGTGCAGCGGTCCCTCGGTACAGCAACGTCGAGTTGCGGGGGCGGCTTCGGCGGGTTCCGTGACATCCTCAAACAGTGGAGGCACGGGTAGCCCTGATTGCCCTAAGCAGTTCCTCTTTGGGTGGGGAGGTTAGCAGCGCTGCCGGGGGAGCTTGCTCCTAGTGGGGGGGCTTCGGGTATGGTGTGATACGGCCCGTGGCGGGCGGGTAGGGGCGAGCCCGTTCAACTGCATATGCTGATCGTCGGGGCCCGGGGTGTCGCGTGTCCTTCCTTCCCATTGCTTGGTGCGCAGTTTCCCACTTAAAGGGGGCATCGGCTTGTCGACCAGGCGTGTCGGGCCGGGTGGCGGCGGGCCGGCTTGCCCCGCAAGAAAACAGCACCAATCGCAGTGGCGTTGTGCGTGGCGGGGGCCGCCGTGGTGTGCGGGCTGGGCGTGTCGGGGGAGTGCCTTGCGTCTTTTAGTGTGAAGAGGTAGTGGTAGCGTGCAGTACCGCTCTTGAAAGGAGAGACGGCACAGCGAGCGTCAGGTTGGGCATCGTCGACAGGGGCAAGCTGGTCGTGCAAGGGGGCAGTACTGCCCGCGGAAACGGTCGCAGTGGCAGGAGCGTGGGACATGTCGGTGAGGTCATTAGTGACAGAGGCAAGTGTAGTCTTCTTGGTTGGGTCGGTGGAGAAGGCGTTGTTAGTGGCGGGCACTGGCCGATCACGTCCGCATCCCCGCCAAATGCAGATCTTCCTTGTGGGGTAGTTCACATTGCCGCAGAGGCATGTCCGAAATCCTTCTGGCAGCGCATGCGGTTGCCAGGGTTGTGCCTTGCGGATGACCGGGACGACGGCTGTGTGCGTGCCAGTGGTGCCGGAGGGGACGTCAGCGGCATAGGTTGACAAGGGCTTGGTAGCGAGTGCCGGCCGGTCTCGACTGGAGCTCCGTTTGTTGCAAACTTTCCTCCATTGGAAATTGACGTAGCCGCAAGTACATGTCCACGATCCCGTCCACACTGCCGGCGGCGAGGCCGTTGCCGGCCTTGGTGGCGTTGGCGATAAGGGTTGTCTCGGCGCGGGTACTGCTGCAGGCGGCGGACCGGGGGTACAGCACTAGTGGCAGCGCTCACGTCCAAGTCGGTTTTGTCGGCCGCAGAAGGAGCATCACCACCTTCCCTGGTTCTTCAGCTAGTCACATTATAAGCAGTGGGTGCGTCGAGCGTAGTTGTAGTACTTGCTGCGAGGACAATTCCAATCGCCGGCCTTCTGCATTGCTCTTGATAAACCACTATGGACGAGGGGCTGGTGGGCAAGGTACTGGTATAGCAGGCCACGTCGCATGGGGCTACACGGCACAGAGTCAACGGCCTACTATTTACATAAGTATACAAGGGGTCTCTCTAGTGCGGAAGGTGACCGCCACGCAACCATGCGGACATGAAAGATGGCCTAGAGATGATGGACGAAGGGTGTAGTGGTACATGGTAGGCAGTGGGGCGGATAGACCGCACGCCTGCACCCAGCAATGAGTGCGATGCCATGAAGGCAGTACATGTGGTCTTATGGGATATACCCCGACATGAAGCACACCAATAGCATAAATACCACATGGTACAATTGTAGTGCTTATAGTAGGTCGTAGTTTGTGGATGGTAGGGATACCTTCAAACCACACCAAAACGGAATCAACATCGGCGAATAGGTTGAACCCCTTACAACCTTGCAATACCTAAGGGAGGTTGTCCTCCAATTCCCCTCATCCAAGCATGTGCAATCCCTTGGAAAATTTTCTTGTGCTATAACATGCTGCGGCATGCTTGAAGCTGCACATGTGGGTACCTAGGCATCCATGGGAACCTGAAGTTGCAAACAAGAGACAACATGCACCACAATGTTGAGCCAAATTGATCACTTTCACCACGTGGATCGTCTATGATGGCTTGTTAACATAAATCACAGCCAAACGGAGCAAAATGCCATTGCCCATATGCAAACAATCCTTTGTTTAGATATGGCCCGTCAGACTAATCGTTCGCTCGACATGGCAAGTAGAGGGTGGTCATTGGACAAAGAAAACAACAATGCTACTCAAGATCCAAAAATCATCCTTTTTGTCCATCGTCATGCCACCGTGGTTGTATCCATAAGAGGGCTCGGGGCTAGAAGAGCAACATACCGCACCCACTCGGATTGTGGCACATTGGGTATGTGTTTACACAAAGCACAATATGACCACACTGCCGGCGGCGAGGCCGTTGCCGGCCCTGGTGGCGTTGGCGACAAGGGTTGTCTCGGCGCGGGTACTGCTGCAGGCGGCGGACCGGAGTTACAGCACTAGTGGCAGCGCTCACGTCCAAGTCGGTTTTGTCGGCCGCAGAAGGAGCATCACCAGCTTCCCTGGTTCTTCAGCTAGTCACATTATAAGCAGTGGGTGCGTCGAGCGTAGTTGTAGTACTTGCTGCGAGGACAATTCCAATCGCCGGCCTTCTGCATTGCTCTTGATAAACCACTATGGACGAGGGGCTGGTGGGCAAGGTACTGGTATAGCAGGCCACGTCGCATGGGGCTACACGGCACAGAGTCAACGGCCTACTATTTACATAAGTATACAAGGGGTCTCTCTAGTGCGGAAGGTGACCGCCACGCAACCATGCGGACATGAAAGATGGCCTAGAGATGATGGACGAAGGGTGTAGTGGTACATGGTAGGCAGTGGGGCGGATAGACCGCACGCCTGCACCCAGCAATGAGTGCGATGCCATGAAGGCAGTACATGTGGTCTTATGGGATATACCCCGACATGAAGCACACCAATAGCATAAATACCACATGGTACAATTGTAGTGCTTATAGTAGGTCGTAGTTTGTGGATGGTAGGGATACCTTCAAACCACACCAAAACGGAATCAACATCGGCGAATAGGTTGAACCCCTGACAACCTTGCAATACCTAAGGGAGGTTGTCCTCCAATTCCCCTCATCCAAGCATGTGCAATCCCTTGGAAAATTTTCTTGTGCTATAACATGCTGCGGCATGCTTGAAGCTGCACATGTGGGTACCTAGGCATCCATGGGAACCTGAAGTTGCAAACAAGAGACAACATGCGCCAAAATGTTGAGCCAAATTCATCACTTTCACCACGTGGATCGTCTATGATGGCTTGTTAACATAAATCACAGCCAAACGGAGCAAAATGCCATTGCCCATATGCAAACAATCCTTTGTTTAGATATGGCCCGTCAGACTAATCGTTCGCTCGACATGGCAAGTAGAGGGTGGTCATTGGACAAAGAAAACAACAATGCTACTCAAGATCCAAAAATCATCCTTTTTGTCCATCGTCATGCCACCGTGGTTGTATCCATAAGAGGGCTCGGGGCTAGAAGAGCAACATACCGCACCCACTCGGATTGTGGCACATTGGGTATGTGTTTACACAAAGCACAATATGACAACATATTTTTGTCTGCAAATAGTTCTAGATTGAAACAATTCATTTGTGCCCGAGTCTTGCCTCGCCCTTCAAGAGTCTTTGCATGAAGATTATCTACCTTGCCACACATCACTTTGGCTGCCTCTTGTAGAACGTTGCTCTAAGTGGCAGCCCTTGGATCACCAAGAGGAAACTTACCATGAATGACCTCAGCCTATGAAATCTTATCTTGTCTCCCTGGTCTGCTTTGTCCCATCGGATTGGGAAATCGGTGCAGTTGGTGTTGTTGGTGGTGTTGATTCAATTATGATACAACAAAGAAGAGAGAACTAGGGATACGTGGGTAAGAGAGAATGTCTCCCATGCAAACATGCACTGCATGGGGAGCACACAAATAGCCGCCAATCGGCAAAAAAAAATGCATTTTTTTGGATGTTGTGGCATGCTGCGGCATGCTTCAAAACCCCCATGTGCGGCTCCAAAAAAAAAGGTGTTGCGGCATGCTACGGCATGTTGCGGCTACACATGCTTGCCCTCGTCCAAGAAACACAGTTGTGTCCTTTCCCTTTTTCTCGCTGAAATGCATGCATGAGTGGGTCACCGGTGCCCAAGGATCGTAACTTGGCCTACAGTTTTTATTTGAAGTTTGCTTGTGGCAGGGCAGTCACCTACATAGAGTGCCCCAAACACGGTATGGGTTGTTGCCTTTGAACTTTGGGTTCCAAGGTCCTAGGGGGAATCCTTGCACTGCGCACGCACTGCACGCTACTTTTAGACAAGGTCCTCCCTAAAGCACCCCCAGGCACACCCCTTCCAAATGCCTCTAAATTTAGGTCACCCAAACTACCCTAGCTAAAGACAAATGCAAGCTACCTTCCCCTCACACAAGACATCATGCAAAATGCGGAAAGCCACACACATACCCTCTTTTTTGTTCAATTGTCAACTAATTACAAAATCAGAATGCTCCGGAGTGGCCTTATTTGAAAGCTCACTCACCCTACCGGCTAGTGCCGAAGCCTCGTATGTGTCCATCTCATCTCAACCGGACCGGGGGGCAAAGTGGCTTGCACGAGGGAATCCACGTCAACCTCCGGTTTCCATTTGTGGTACAACCATGCATCCTCATCAATAGTGATGCGGCCTTGCATAGAGCATTCGGCTGTGGTCAGGCAAAAAAAGGGGAGTCCGTCACCCCAACTCAAGGGCCCACACCAAAGTGTGGGAGTCCATGGTGGAGATGAGCAAAAAAGTGTGAAAAGGGGTGGAAATGGGTGAAGGTGGGTGAGAATAAAAAAATGCCATATCCCCAATGCGGAAGAAGCATCAAAACCTACGCTAGGGGCAACAATGATGCCCCTATTATCACAAAGTATGGGTCTCCACTACGGCTAGACGCCCAAATAGTTGCACTGCGCCTGCACTGCGCGCGCACGCGCTTAAGGCGCCCCCCTAGTGTATTACTGATATGGCATGCCCAACTACCCAGAAATTCTCAAGTACTCAATTTCACACTTTGAGCAAGTAAAAAAAGCAACAACAACACAATGGTGGCCCTCCTCATGGCGCATTCCAAGTGGTATACCAAGTTGTGGCCCTCAAACCAAGAAACCAGTCAAGCAAAGCAAACTTTGCAATGGACCATTTGCATGGTAAAGTAAATTTTGCCGTAGCTTTCAAGAAAGGATGAAACATGCTATGTAGTTCAAACGCAACCATGCTACATGCTAGGATGAAGCAACAACATTGTTATAGCTGGTGTGGTGTTGCTCCAAGCATGGTCATAGCACTTCATTATTTGACAATAATCCGATGGTTTTGGTATGGCAGTGCACAATCAGAGAAGCTGCCGCGTTGGTAGTTTGTCATTGGATAAAAATCATCCATTATCAAATCCGGCTGTTTTTGAAATTATTTTTTTTATTGTTTACTATGAGTGGTGGGGTAAGGGCAACGACAAGGTGAGTAGCGAACCAGTCGACACAACCCACCCAACCCACCCAACCCACCAAAAAATATTGATATATGGCTTTGGCTTGTCAGCTCAAAAAATTACCACCATGCACAGCTCAGATGGACTGAGAAAACACTTCTGAACAACTTGTGGTCTGTCCGTCAACTGGGGAAAGGTGTGGGGGGCGGGCACACTGAAAATGCTTTTGACACACCTTTGACACAGAATTAGACAACAAAAAACTGGGACCTAGGGAAATGGCAAAAGCTGAAAATGTCCAACACCAAAGAAAACAAGCTTGGGTGTCGCACACACACAACGTTGGATCCCCATTGTGTGACCCGGCTTGGATCTCCTTTGTGTGAACCGGCTTGGAACTCTAGTGTGAGGACCGGCTTGGATCATGGGAATTAGTGTTCACCTATTGTCCCTAATGCTACTGTGAATGCGCCTCTATACCATCAAGGGCAACAAAGGGAGATACGGGAAAGTACTACATCATTTCCCTCAAGACGATTTCAGAACATGCTCAAACTGCAAGGTTCCACATAGTCGTCAAAATGGGGAAACATCGCAAACAAACCTGACATGTCCCACCACATAGCCCCTTGTGTGTGTGTGTGTGTGTGTGTGTGTGTGTGTGTATGTGCAAGTGTGCGTTGTACTATTAACGAGGATTGATGGCTTTTAATGTCCTGGCCGCGCTTGCGACGGGAGGGTTAGGGGTTAGCGGGTTAGAGCCTGCCTGAAGCCTGCCCTATCCCACCCCCGGCCCCCCGGTATGTCGCGGCGCGGCGGAAGGACGCCGTCTTGTGGCTATGTGCCCTCCTCGGAGGCCCTCCCGTGGCCCTGATCCGGGCCCTGTGTGCCGCCTCGGGGCGACGCCGCCGTCCCGTGCCCTGCTGGGTCTCCCCCCTCCCCCCCGGTCACGGGGCCTGGCACGAGCGCCGGCCCTCCGGAGGGCAACACGCCCGCCTGTTGCTGTAACCCCCCCCTCTGCACCGGCAGGCACCGTTGTCCTCCCCGCAACACCCTGGGATGCCCCTCATGATGGCGGCTGCAGCAATGCCGCACCCCCCTGTGCCCCCTGCATGACTTGCACGCTGGGGCCCTGTGCTCATCGCACAGGGTCTGCATGGGGCGCCGCGGCTGCCCCACCCTTTTCCCCCCCGCCCGCAGCGCCCTCTTCTGTGGGGGGGAAAGGGGCAGGGACTCTCCCTAATGCCCTGTGACTGCCCCTGAAGGGGGGGCCTTCCCCGCCCGAGCGGCGGACGTCGCCGCTACGGCCACCCCGGAGCCGTCCCCTGTGGGGTGGGGGTTTGTCGGCTTCTCCTGCCCCCCCCCTGAAGAAGAGTCCGCTACCCCTGGGGGGCGGTCTGTGCCCACCCAGGGGGCCGGGACCCCCGCCCGGGCCACCGTCAGCTGGCGGGAAATGTTTCCAAAAATGTCCGCCAGCCCCTGGGAGGAGGAGGGGGGGGGGGGGCAGGGCGCCCCCTCCCCCCTTATTGCGGCCGCCCGGGCCTCCTGCCGGCGCCTGCGGCACCTGCGGCCGACCCCCCGCTCCCCCCCCTGCCTTGGCGCCCTCCCCGGGGGGAGTGAAGGGGGGGGCAGCGGCAAGGGCCGCCGGAGCTCCCCCCGCCCATCCAACATTCCCGAGGCGCTCAGGCTGTGTGCCCCCCCCATCGAGACGCGAGGGTGGGGGTCGGAAGGTTCCCCCGGGTGGCGCGCGCACTCGCGCGACGCCGGGCGCGCTCGTTGCGTCGCTCGTTCCGGTGATGAGGACCGCGAGCGGGAGCGCTTGCGGCCGCGCAGCGGATCCCGCGCGGGCTGCGAAGCCACCGCCGGCCCGGCCCCGGCTGGCGGTGCGGGCTGCAGCCACGCCCGCAACGCTCGCGCCGCCACGCGCGCTTGCGCCGCATCCATGCGGTGCCCTTCGTGCGCCCGCCGGCAGCAGTGCTCCGCTCCGCGCTGCGCGCACGCGGCACAAGGCGGGGCCCGGTGCCTCGCGCACAGGGCCACTTGCGGCGGTGCCACCGCGCGCCCCGCGCCCCCGTCACCCGCCCCGTGCCGGTCGCGCTGCACCTGCCGGCGCGGCAATCGCTGAAATGGCCGCAGTGGCAGCCGCCCCGGTCCCGCCGGCGGCAGGTAATCCAGCAAGAACATATCCTGCCTTCCCCTTCCCGGCCGCGCCAAGCGCCGCATCCATAGCTCGCGGCAATGCGCCTCCAGCTGCCTCATTTGAAACAGCATGGCCGCGGGGCAGGCAAACAGCGGGCGCGCCGACCGCCCCAGAAACCCGAAGCCCCCCAGCGGCACGAGGGAGTTCGCCATCCACACCTCCTTGCCCTGCAGGAGGTCCCCTGCCTGCAGATGTGGCTGCAACGCATCCAAGGCCATTTTCAGCACTTGGCCCCTAGTGCGTAGAGGCAAGGTGACCCCCCGCAGCCGGTGGTCGCTGGGGGCCGGGAGTGCCCGCTCCGCGTGGGCCTCGAAGTGCAGGGCCAGCTCCACGTAGGTCACATAGCCCTGCCCGGCAGCCACCGCAGTCGGCTAGCCCAGTGCAGGAGCGCCATCGCAAAGGATGCCTCCCACGGCCACCCTGTGTACTATTAACGAGGATTGAAGGCTTTTAATGTCCTGGCTGCTCTTGCGACGGGAGGGTTAGGGTTTAGCGGGTTAGAGCCTGCCTGTGGCCTCCCCTATCCCACCCCTGGCCCCCCGGTGTGTCGCGGCGCTGCGGAAGGACGTCCACCTCGGGTTATGTGCCCTCCTCTGAGGCCCTCCCGTGGCCGCGCTGCGGCTCCTGCGTGCCCCCGCGCGGCAGCGGCTCTGCTGTACCCCCTCCCCCTCCCCCGGACGAGGGAGCCGGTGCGCGCAGCGGCCCTCCGAATGGCATAGTGCCCAGTTGCTACTGCAGCCCCCCCCCCCCTCTGAACCGGCAGACACCGTTGACCCCCCCCCCCGGCACCCTGGGATACCCCTCGTGGTGGCGGCTACAGCAGTGCCGCACCCCCCTGTGCCCCGTGCATGACTTGCATGCCAGGGCCCGGTGCTCTTCACACAGGGTCTGCATAGGGCGCAATGGCTGCCCTGTTCGTTTCCCCCCCACCCGCTGTGCCCTTTTCGGTGGGGGGGAGGGTGGGAGCGGCTGCCTTGGTTGCCCCGGCACGGCCCGTGGGGGGGAGGGCCGGTCTTGTTCGTGTTGCGGGGTCTCCGCCTCCGCCCCCTGAGCGCCGCCCCCCAAAGGATGGGGGTGGGGGTCGACCGATGTCCCCTGCTCCTCCGGGGTCCGCGGCCCCCGAGGGGCCATGAGGCAACGGAAACTGGGCTCGCATACGCCCCCGTGTCACGGGCGCATGGTCATAACCACATTGTTCAGGCCCCCCCGGGGGGGGGGGGGGTCAATGCCCTCCCCTTTATCTGATGATCCCGCCCGCGCCGCCGTCAGCCGGCGGGAGATGTCCCCAAAAATATCCGCCAGCCCTCGGGAGGGGGGGGGGGGGATGAGGACGCGGTTGAACCCCCCACCCACGCGTGTGTCCGCCCGGGCGCCCTGCCGGCGCGCGTGACGCCTGTACCCCCTATGCCCCCACGTGCCCGGCGGTTGCCCCTGGGAGGAGCGGGGAGGGCGGGAAGGGCTGCCTCAGCCCTCCCCGCTCGTTTAAGATACCAGAGCCGCTTAGGCTATCCCCCCCCCTGGAGACGCTTGGGGGGGGGGGGGGTTGAGGGCTCCTCCAGGCAACGCTCGCACTCGTGCTCTGCTAGGCGCGCTGGGCGCACTCGTCGCGTCACGCGCGCTAGTGAGAGTGATCGCGAGCGGGGGCGTTTGCGCGCACTTGGCGAGCCCTGCGCGGCCTCGGACGCCGCCACGGAGCCGGCCTTGGCCGGCTGTGCGGGCTGCAGCCACGCCCGCAGCGCTTGCGCTGCCAGGCGCGCTTGCGCCGCGTCCATGCGGTGCCCTTCGTGTGCCCGCTGGCGGCAGTGCTCGGCGCCCCGCTGCGCGCAGGCGGCACAGGGCGGGGCCCGGTGTCGCGCACATAAGGCCACCCGTGGCGGCGGAGCCACGCGGCCCACGCCCCCGCCTCCTGCCCCTTGCCGGTCGCGCTGCACCCGCCGGCGCGGCAAGCGCTGAAAGGGCCGCAGTGGCTGCCGCCCTGATCCTGGCCGGGGGAGGTAATCCAATAGGAACACATCCTACCGCCCCACTCCCGGCCGCGCCAGGCGCCGCGTCCATAGCGCGCGGCAGGGCGCCTCCAGTTGGCGCATTTGGATTAGCATGGCGTCCGGGCGCGCGAACAATGGGCGCGCCGCCCTCCCCACACACCCGAAGCCCCCCAGCGGCAAAAGGGATTTGGCCATCCACACCTCCTTGTCCCGCAGAAGGTCCCCTGCTTGCAAATGCGGCTGCAGCGCATCCAGGGCCATTTTCAGCACTTGGCCCCTGGTGCGTAGCGGCAACGTGACCCCCCGCAGCCGGTGGTCGCTAAGGGCCGGGAGAGCCCGCTCCGCGTGGGCCTCGAAGTCCAGGGCCGGCTCCACGTATGTCACATGGCCCTGCCCTGGTAGCCACCGCAGTCGGCTAGCCCAGTGCAGGAGCGCCATCGCGACGGACGCCTCCCACGGCCATCCCGGCGGCGGGCCGGCGCGCAATGCTAGCGGCGCCGTTGGTGGCGCCGGGGGATGTGGGCCCGCGCCCAGTTGTCCCCATGGGTAGCCCCGGCGCGCATCCGGAGGGTGTCTGCGCGCGATCGCAAAGACCGAGGGGCCTACGCCCGCGTCTCGACGTGCCGCGACTTCCGCTCCCATGCGTGCCGATAGCACCGCCAGATACATGCCATAGAGGCGGTACATGAGCCACCCCGCCTGATCCACCTCCTATGGTTGGACCAATGCTGCCGGTAACAGACCCGTCGCGCGCAGGCACACCGGCCACGCCGACGGGAGGGCCAGAGCCGGCAACTAGGCTGCCTCGGCCTGCACCCGCGAGAGCCAGGCGGCCCGTTGTGTTTGCCACCGCGGGCAGTCCCGTAGGAGATAGGCCTCCGTCTCCGGGGGGGGCCCGCAATAGGGGCAGGCTGCTAAATCCGCAATTTGATGCTTCCGGACCCGCGCCCCGGTCCACGTCGCCCCGGCTTGTAGTGCTCGAAGCAGCGAGCGCTCCGTCTCCGAGCCGGCCACCGTCATACCCTGGGTGCAGGCGGGCCTGCATACCTCCGCCCCTAGCCCCCCAAAGGTGGCTGGTCGGCGCCGTTCCTATGCCGCCATAGCGGTGCAACGCTGCGACTCCCGCACCCGGTGGTGGCTTACCTCGCCCCAGTTCCCCAGGACCAGGTGTAGGTGTTCGCGCTGCCCTGGCACATGCCACACCCACCAGCCGTGCACGGCCTCCCAGCGCAGCTGCCGGACCGAGTGCAAGGCCCTGCCCACTGGTCCTTGTCTGGCGGGCGGTCGGTTTCCTCGAGCATTGCCTGGACAAGCACTTGTCCGGCTCCTGGCGTGCGTGCCTGGCGGGCCAGCAAAAGTACTCTCGAATACTGGAGGCGCCACACTGGGGAGACCCGGTGCCTCGGCACCAGGACCGCCCAAAGCACCTCCTTCGCCCGCGAGGTGTGCGTGGGTCCCCACAGGGCGCGTACCGCGGCCAGCTCTAGCCGCGCCACGTCCCGGGAGCCGACGTGTGCGAGCTCAACTCCGTACATCGGCTTGGCAAGGGCCAGCATACCAATGGCCATTCGCACATGCGGAACGTCGGCAGGCACCCCCCTCGCCGCAAAATGGTGGTCCCGCAGGCAAATCGCTCCTGGAGCACCGGTCCGGTGCCTCTTTCGGGATCCAGGCGTACCCCTACCCCGAGCTGCTTAAACTCCCGTGCCAGCGGGACCGGCACTCCGTGCAGGGTGACCGGTTGCGCCTACTGTCGCTCATCCGCCATGAGCTGGACTTCGTGGCGTTGGCATTCTGTCCGGTGTCCGCTAGCCAGATGGCCGTGCGGTCCACGACTGCCTGCAAGTCGGAGGCCCCTTGCGCTCCGGGCCGGGGCTCGAGCGTGATGGCCTAGGTGTCGTCCGCATACCCCAGGGGGCATATGTCCTCGCGCCCCGGGCCCTGAGTCCGCAGGAGCGGCGAGGGCAACGGCTGCCCCGGTGCTGCCCAGGGCTGTTGGAGCAGCGGCGGGAGCACGGCGGTCGTCACGACGACGTGGCGCCTCATTGTGTCAATCTCCATCTTCCACGCGGTGGTGAGGAGATTGATCAAAATGACCCTAGCGGGCAGCCATGCAGGATGCCGTTGGTGGCCTGCCACCACGCCCCTAGCGCCCCCGCCAGGCGGAACGCCCACCAGAGCTGCCGATACATGGCCGCTAGGGCGCGTAGCACCCCGTCGTCCATGCCTAGCTCGCGGGCCATCCGCAGCACCACCGCTGCGGAATGAGGTCAAAGCACTTGGCGTAGTCAAGGCTCAGCCCCTCCAGTCGCCATCCCTTGAGCCGGGCCAGCTCCAGGAGGACCTGGGTGACTTGGCCGCGTCCACGGCCCCCCGCGCCAGGCGGAATCCGTAGGCCCGCGGATGGACCCCGGCCTCCTGCCAGCGCATCGCTTCCCACAAACGAGTTCCTGCCCACATTCTATAGACAATGTAGAGGAACGTCAGCGGGCGCGTGCCCAATGGCCCCTCCTCCCCCGGCTTGGGGATGAGGGAGGTGTATCCCTGGGCCAGCCATGTGGGCCACTGGCCCATCTCCTCAATTAGCGTGAGGAGCTAGGCCAACCAATGCAGCACCCGGTCCGGGAGCGCCCGTAGATCCTGTAGGCTCCATCGGTCTAGGCCCGTGGCCGACGGGCGCATGGCCATGAGGCGGCGCCTGAGATACGGCCTTGTCAGCTGCTTGGCCAACATGGGCACCTTATGCAGCAAGTGTCCGTACTTAGCCAGGAAGGCCTCCGGGCATGGCTCCGGCCCTTCCGCGTACTTGCGGTTGATGAGCCTCCATGCCGCGTGGACCAACTCGTCGTTCTCCCAGACATTGGCCGTGGGGGTTCCATCCGGTCGCGCAATAAACACCACCGGCGGGGAGAACCCCTCCTCTTTGAGCCAGCGGTACACTGCGCCCGGCTTGGTTCCCCACTCGGCCTTCAGCCAGGCCCGCCACGTCTGCACGCGCTCGCGGTCTTCCGATTGCACCTGAGCGGCCGCTAGTCTCTTTAGATGCACAATGCACTCATCCAGTACCGCCGCGGACGGCACCGGCCGACCTACGTTGGCCACTGCCTGCGGCGTAAGCGGAAACCGGGCTAGCACCGGCATCTGCAACTCATGCAGCCGCTGCATCCGCCGGCGCAGCGCGCACAAGGAGTGGGACGTACTCTCCCCCCTCCCCCCCCGGGGGGGCGACCCCTCGGTTCTGGACGCCAACTACCCGCCCCCACTAACTATTGGCCGGAGGCCCCTTGGGGGGGGGGGGGGGGGGGGGTCAAGGGGGGGCGAATGGGGGGGGGGGGGTCTAGGAGGGTCGGTTGGGGGGGGGGTCCAGGCGGGGCGATTTTTGGGGTGGTGGGGGGGGGGGGCATAGGCTCCCCTTACCTCCCCTTGCCTCCCTCTAACCATACCATCACCATAAACCTAACCCTAACCTTTGCAGCCAGCTAGTATGGCCATGCCAGCCATGTTGATTGGGCTGAACAAGATGCCCCAAATTTCGTTCATGGCTGCTTTTGCCACAGCATTGCTCTCCATTTTGGACCCCAACACTCACTCTGACCCTAGCCTAGGGTGAGAGCCAGGGCTAGGGTTAGGGCTAGGGTCGTCGAGCTGGTGGAACCAGTCTTGGTTTTATAACCCTTTTTAGTGTCTAGGGTGGACCTACCAAGTTTAGCACCAAGCAAGCAGCAAGCAGCAAGCAACACGCGCGAAATGGGGAAAAATCAGACTTCCGTCGTGGTGCTTCATATTCGGGTGAAATTTTGGTGAATGATACCTATGGGTGTGAAGTACAATCACACAACGTTTGAGCAACAAACTCGACAGTGGCAGCCGGGAACGGGATTCGCAAGTGGCAGACCTCAGTTTCAAAAGCTGCAGTTTAGGGCCAAAAACAGCCATTTTTGGGCCAAAAAAGCCCTGGAACACATTCAAATCGGCCAAACGAAGGGAAACAGTGGGTACACTTCACGTGCGGCTTGAGTTCCCCGTGTCCACGAGCTCTTTACGGCCCTCTAACTCCATGATATGTCCCGGAAACGGCCCAAAAAGGCCCCCAGAAGCTCCAAATGCCGACAGCCACAAACCAAGAATAGGCCATATATTTGGCTACATAGCTCAAAATGCGATTCCGAGGGCACCTACTCCACCCGCAACCCCCCACTTTTTGTGGTTTCCACCCCTCAGAATTGCCAAAACGGACGCCTGAACCCCAATACCTAGGCCCACTAGGCTGCGGCAAGCTGCAAGGTCAAGCCCAAACGGGTGGGTGCCCCAATGGGTCAACAGGGTCCAGTAGGGGCAAAAAGATGACTTTTCTCAAAAATGATCCTACACCATGTGCGACGCTAAAACAAGTGTTTTTGGACCGTTTTGAGCTTGTGGTGGCCCATTTTGGTCCTCCGAAATCCCAAAATGCCTCGAAAATGGGCTGTTTTGGGACCAAAAATGGGTCAAAAATGGGTCAAAAACGCATTTCTCCGAAAATCCTCCTAGACCATTTGGGGTGCACCAACGGGTGAAATGAGCCCATTTTGGGGGCATTTTGGCCCCTCAGAAGTCCAAAAAGCCTTGAAAGTGGGCCTTGTGGTGAAGGGGATCACTTGCAAGCTGATTTCACTTTGTCAACAACCTTCAATGTGTGACTCATTGGTGTCCCTCACCATTCATAGCTGATGTTCCCTCCCCCACCAGCTCGGTCCCAATATTCAGTCTTGATTAGGGTGAGGTGTAGGTGTAGGGATAGGAGTAGGCCGAGGGTTGGGGGTGGGCGTTAGAGTCAAGGTTGGGTTTAAGGATAGTGTTGGGGTGCAAATTGGATAAAATTTGCCTTAGGGCACCTTTGGTGTCCATGGAGCATCAGGCGCCTTTGGCGCCCATGGACGCCTGAGGGCAACACCTTTGGCAACTAACTGTTGGCCGAAGGCCCCTGGGGGGGGGGGGGGGGGGGGGCAGGGGTAGTTGGCGTCCTAGGACCCGCGGAGTTGCCCCCCCCCCCCGGGCCTTCGCCGCGCCCTTTCGGCCGGCCGCTGGGGGGGGGGGGGGGCGCTTGCTGCCGCAACGATCGTACCGCTCCCTGCACTACATGTATGCGGGCCAAACCGACGTCTTCGGCCCTCCGCCTGCCCGCATCTGCTTGGGGCACTGTCGCACCTCTCGGATCAAGGCCGCCGTGCCCCGCCCTCGCCGCAGGGCAATCAGCGCCACCGGCAGTGGGTGCGCCTTGTTGACGTCCTCGGGCTGCAGGGCCGGCATCGACGGCGCCAAGAGGGCCTCCTCCGCTCCCCACGTCCAGTAAGACCATAGTGCATCCACCTCCCGCGAGGCTAGCAGCCGGTCCCAGTCTGGCTGCAGCGGCGCCGTCAGCCGCTCCTCCAACTCCATCAGCAAGACCGACTCCCTCTTCGGCACCTCCACCGGTTGGGGGCGCACCGTGCCGACCAGGCGCTACGTGGCCCCCTCCATGGCCACGGTGAACACCACCGGGAGGTGTCCCGGGATGCCCGTGCCGGGCAGCGCCGCAACGTCCGTGACCATGGTCGCCACGCGCGGGTCTGCGAGGACCCCGTCAATGCGGGTGCCCGGGTGCACCCCTTGCCGATGGAAGGAGCACTGCGGGGAGCGCCCCGCGCCTACTGCAAAGGCGGCCTCCACGTCCACGAGCCGCTGGGTCAGCAAGTGCCCCAGGACCACCGGCGGCACTGCCCCCAATTCCCCAAGGGGGAAATTAAAATCCCCGCCGACGACGAACAGGGTGTTCCCCAACCGCGCCGCGTACGAAAGTGCCGAGTCCCACAGTTCTGCATTGAGCTCCGGGCCGCCCGGCACCCCATAGACACACAGCACATGTAGCATGGTGCTGCCCGTTCGCACAGCGACGCACACATGCACGAACCTGGCCGACAGCCACAGGTCCCACGCCAACGGGTCCAACTGCCTTGATGTGGGCAGCTTTGCCGCCTCCGCCGTGTGCCCGTCGCGCACGACCACCGCGACGCCCCCCTCCGGAACGTCCCAGATCCCCCGCCCCCGCGTCTCCAGGGGTGCTCCCCAAAACACCATCCACCCCCGTTGGCGTAAAGCCCCGCGCAGTACCTGCTATTAACGAGGGTTGAAGGCTTTTAATGTCCTGGCCGCTCTTTGTACTATTCACGAGGGAGATCCATGTGCGATGTAAGGGCGGCTGCGCCATTCGTGCTGGCATGAGAGTCGGCACTCTTTGTTACAGTGCCCGCCCATATCACTGAATTAGAACCTCACGGTCCCTCGAGCCTTATGTATGTTCAGTGCCGGCTCTTCCATGTCCTTGCGCGAAGAGTGCACGGGGCGGGGGGGGGGGGCGTCCACGTCTTCATCCATGCTCCCTAGGGGGGGAATGGGTTGCGTGCCGCCTCTTCGAGGGTTGAGGAGTGCCCGGTGTGAGAGGGGAGCGAGTGTGTCCCGTGTGTATGTGCGGGCGCTGGGAATTGGCGCGTCTCTTCTTTGGCAGGGGCCCCTGATTGTCCGTGGGGCGTGCCCGCACTGCAGGCTTCTGGGGGGTGATCACGTTGTGGTGACTTCTGCCACACCAGTGGCGTACGCCTCGCCTGGTGACCACGCACCTCGGGCATGAGGGCAGATTGTGCTAGGAGCACCGCTAGAGCATGGGTAAGCGCACCACGTATCGTGGAGTGTGGTGACCCATGGAGCAGCATGTTTCTGCTGTTCTTTGGAATCTGCGGCAGGTGAGACATGGTGGGCGTGTGTGCTGTGCACAGGTGCGTGTTCCCTGCGATGGAGCGACCGCGCAGTGTGCGGGGGCCTGCTGTCTACGCGTGACCGTGGTGTATGGGGCTTGCAGAACTTTTCCGTACCCCATGACCGGAAAAAGGTCTTTGGCAAAGGAACCGCTGGAGCCTCCTTTCGCCATGGTGTGTGTGTCCGCCGCTAGAATGAGGCATGTCTTTAGACTTCCGGTGAGGGCACGCTGTAGGCGAGCCTCTTCCACCTCTTAAGGGGTTTTGTGTACTGTACGGCCAATGTGCCGCCGGGTGTGTGCAAGCGCGTTATCCACGTGGCTTCGCAGTATTGTATGAGTGTGTGAATGTGTTGTATCATCTTTTGCCTGCAGGTAAAATAGGGTCTCCTATTCAGGCCGCACAGTGCTGGACCACCGAGCGGGATCAGTGTCCCGCACCTCCTCATGTGTGCCGCTGGGTGTAGAGATCCCTTTTTGACCAATTTTTGTAACTGAGTGAGTGCCAACCGCAGCACGCATGCGCGCTCTTGTGATGATAGTGTGTGAGCCCGGAACAATGCTTGGGGGGTTGCTCGCAGCGTTCTCTCTGAAAATTCCTCAAAATCGAGGGGCAGTTCCAAAAAGGTGAGTGTGCCTGGTTCGTCCGGCTAGCGCAATGCTCTGGGCCACCGGAGTTGATCGGCCATGAATGTGAGCTCCCACCGCCAACTCTGGCGTGCGGGGATCGCTAGCGTGAGAATTGCCTGCTCTGTGAGCGGGGGGAGGGGGGCCACTAGCTGGTGGTGTGTGCGCATTTAGTCTGTTGGAATGCGTGCGCCGTGTGAACAGGGCCGGCTGCTTATGATCCCGTAACTTGTGCGATGCGGGTATCGCCACGTATGCTGTGTGTAAGGAGACGAGAAACGACAGAGACGCTTCTTTCAGTGGAGTAGGGAAAATCTCTAAAGGCGGGGCCAGGCAACACAGTCTCAGACAGGGGGGCCAATTGGTTTCGGGTGGCAGCCGCCAGCCGTCTGACGGTAGGCATGAGGGGTTCGCGCACGTCTGTCCATGCCGCACAGTGCCATAAAATGTGCTCCTCCGTCTCCGCGTCCCCTTGACAGCACGGGCACACGGGTGAGGCTTGCAATCCACGCTGGTGCGCCCTCTGGGCAGTCCAGAGGGCCCTTGTCAGTATTGTGCGTAGCAGCGATCTCTCTTGCTCAGACCCAAAGTGCCGAACGCGTGTGGGGATGAGCACCCTACATGTGGTGTAGCCATGCCCGTGAAATGTTGCGGTCAACGTGCAATCAGATGTGTAATGCATTGCAGCCTAAGATGCTGTCGTATGTTATGCTTCAGCAACTTGGGATCATGCTCTGTCAGGCATATGTGTTGTGTGTTGCCCGGTGCCTTCCATTCCCACCGGCCCGACACTACAGTCCAGCCCCATTTCTGCACGGTCCCCACTGCTCTGCCTAGCGGGCCCCTTCCTGAGCTGGCTGGGTTCGCCTCCCAGACGGCTTGTGTTGTGACGAGCGCGGGTCCCCGGCTTATGTGTGTGTGCAGGTGTGCAGATGTGTGTGTGTGTGTGTGTTTGTGATCTGTACTTTTAGAGGTGGATTCTTGTGCAGCGTGGGGCTGGACGCCTCATTTGGCTCAGGTCTGCTGAGGCCTCTTTGTGACGTTGTTTCCCTCCCTTCTGCGGAATCAGAACCTCTGTATTTTGCTGGCTAGGTATCCAGAGTGTTTGCTCTCCCGTGCCTCGTCACGAAAACCGGGCGTGCGACATCCTCGGCCACGGTCTCCTCCAGCCCCCGTGGAACTCGGGCTGGCGGGGACGGAGGGGGGGCTGACTTCGGCCTCCTGCGTTTGGGGGCTGGAGGGGTGGGGTGTTGGTGTGGGTGTGTGTGTGTGTGTTTGTGTGAGTGAAAAACAATATTAAGGAGGGAGGCCCGCATGGGTCCAGGGCCCCCGGCAGTCGCCTGAGGCGCCATCTTACAAGACCAGTGGTGCAACCCTGACGGCATGTGCTCCCGTCTTTGGTGTGTGTGTGTGTGTGTGTGTGTGTGTGTGTGTGTGTGTGTGTGTGTGTGTGTGTGTGTGTGTGTGTGTGTGTGTGTGACTGTGTGTGTGTGTGTGCCTGTCACGCCCAAGACAATGAAATAGCGCTCAAACTGCGAGGTTCAACATACCTACGCCCTACCATCATCAGTGAAACCATGAGTTCTCACGTCTTGGAGAGACAGAGAGAGAGAGAGAGAGAGAGAGAGAGAGAGAGAGAGAGAGATAGTGTGTGTGTGTGTGTGTGATCTGTACTTTTAGAGGTGGATCCTTGTGCAGCGTTGGGCTGGACGCCTCATTTGGCTCAGGTCTGCTGAGGCCTCTTTGTGACGTTGTTTCCCTCCCTTTTGCGGAATCAGAACCTCTGTATTTTGCTGGCTAGGTATCCAGAGTGCTCGCTCTCCCGTGCCTCGTCACGAAAAGCGGGCGGGCGACATCCTGGGCCACGGTCTCCTCCAGCCCCCGTGGAACTGGGGCTGGTGGGGACGGAGGGGGGGGTGTTTTCGGCCTCCTGCGTTTGGGGGCTGGAGGGGTGGGGGGTTGGTGTGGGGACCTCAGCAGACCCGTAGAGATACGTGCAGGCCCTTGCAGGCGTGGTCGTTTGTGGGGCAGTTGTGCATGTGCAGCAAGTGGGCGCTTCCGGCGCGCAGGCACTGGGGTGCACACTTTATGGTGTCCCCGCTGACAGCAGTGGCACACTCCCCTTTGCTTGAGTGTGCACCTCGGGCACGGTGGCAGGCCATGCAGTGGGCACAGTTGCAGTTGCGGTCTGCGTGCTATGTGGTCATCAGCGTGATGTCCCAGCGCACAGCATGCTTCAGCTGTGCGCCGAAGTCTCTTGCAGGTCGTGCATGCGTCAGCACAGTGCTGGGCACACTTTGACGGATCAGCCGGAGGCGCCGGTGGTGGCGCCCTGTGTGTGTTTGCGCGCCTGCGTGTCCCGGTGTAGGGGCGCTGTGGGAGCTTCCCATCCCCTATCACAGGGAAGAAATCAGCTGCAAAGGAGGAGCAGCCCCCCCCCCCCTTTGGCAAAATTGGTCTGCTCCGAGGACGGAGCCAGCCCCAACTGCAGATTCCCCTGGAGTGCACGTTGTAGTCGATGCTCCTCCACTTCCTGCGCTGTTCTGCGTGGCCTATGTGTGTACGGGCGCAGTTTGTGTATTCTGTTGAGACCAACCTTGGTGGCCCACGTGCGCTCACAGTATGCCGCTAACTGCTGAACGTGCATGTTCATGGCACTGCGGCAGGTGAAATAGGGGCGACAGTTCAGGCCGCAGAGTGCCGGCCCCCCCAAAGGAACTAAAGAGCTGCAGCGTGTGACCACACGCGCTGGATGCAAATGGCCTTTGGTGACCAGGCGCTGCGCATTTGCCATTGCCAGTCGTAAGACCCGGCCTCTCTCTTGCAGTGAAACGGGGTGCCCTTAAATTTTGCCTGTGGAGCGTGTGGGAGGGTGCGTTGCGCAAATTCCTCAAAGTCCAGTGCGAGTTCCAAGAACGTCACTGTGCCTGGTTCAGGGGCCCAGTGCAGTTCCCTCAGCCAGCATAGCAGGTCCGCCAAAAAGGGCATTTCCCACTGCCATTCCACCTTCTTAGGGGTACGCAGAAGAAGTAACCCTTTGTTTTCCGGTCTGGGGAGGGGTCCCACCAGTTGGTGGTACGGGTATTGCCGAAGCTGCTGTGAGAGGCTCGACCCCATGAAAAGCATGGGGGATTGTGTGTCTCGTAACTTGCGGGCCTGCAAAACGGCTACTAACATATTGTGTGTGTGTGTGTGTGTGTGTGTGTGTGTGTGTGTGTGTGTGTGTGTGACGCCCAATCATTTCAACAAACTTCATACAGGGATTCTACTATTTCCGTGATTGGCATGAAAAAACCCTTCCGTGATTTTCCGTGATTTTCCGTGGTTTTCCGTGATTTTCCGTGGCATTTCCGTGATATTTCCGTGATTTTCTGTGGTGTTTCCGTGGTACAAAAATGTTCCTCACGCATCCGCTTTGCGTCACCTGGAAACCCACGAGAGACGAAACAAAGCACAAGACATTTGGGGGCGGTCTACTGCCATTTGGTGAACCGTTCTTCAACATCTCCATTGCAAAACAAGGTCACACAGGCCTCACGCAGGTCCTTGCCCATGCGCTGCCTATTTTTAACATCAATCAGTCCAGCCAGACTAAATGACCACTCTATTGCCGTGCCTGTGACAAGGTACCACGAATATGGAGCCACGGCCTCCCGCAAAACCGGACGTCTTGACTGCCAAAATTTGATAACATCCTTAGCATTGTGAATATTTGGGTAGCCAACCAAACGGTAGCATCTCCTCACCCCGGGCTTCCATAATACCGGGAAATTGCTGTGCCCGAATGCGTGCTGACATCTTTGACCCCCGCTGCCAAACCTTTTGTTTCTTTGCGGCAGGAGTGCCATTGTCATCAGAAGAAAACATGTCACAACTGAAAACACACAAAGAAATACACACTCCAACACTTAGCAACTAGCAACAACAATAGCAAACAATGGCAACTTTCATTTGCATTTCCGTGATCACTCCAACACTTAGCAACTAGCAACAACACTAGCAAACAATAGGGACTTTCATTTCCGTTTCCGTGATTTCCCGTGATTTCCGTGCAACAACAATAGCGAACAATAGGAACTTTTGTTTCCGTTTCCGTGATTTTCCGTGATTTTCCGTGATTTCCGTGGTTTTCAGTGTTGGCCGATTTCCGTGATTTTCCGTGATTTTCCTGCCACGGAAATACCAGAATCCCTGCTTCATAGCGTTCGCTAACATACATCACCTCTCTATGGCGTTGTTCGCACTGCAGCAATGTTTGGACTCCGCTCCGTGCGGCCCTTCCTCCCTCTCTGCATTACAACAAGGCTACGTACACAGTGTGCATCCCTACCGCACCCTGCTGCCCACATGTGTATGCCCCGTTCCCTTCACAAGCGCTCGGCGATGGAGTGACCGATGTGACACTGCCGTGTTGCATGCGTGTTCGTGTCTGGCTCTGTACTGAGCCGCGCCTGTCTGTGCTTGCAAAAGAAAAACCCCTGGCAGCAGCGTGCCCTCCGCTCCGGGTTTCGAACCCACGATCTATGGCGTGGAAGTCAAGTGTGTTTCCGGTATACTACTACCCGATGTGGTGAGAAACCTGCCTTCATAACCACCAGATTGATATTTTCTAGGCTGTGCCTATGCTCCATTTTAATTCGGTACGTTGCCATGGCAGATCTGCAGGGGCTGCACACTGTGTGTGTGTGCGCGCGCAAAGATGCCACGCCCAAGACACATTCAAACCTTGCCCAGACTGTGAGGTGCACGGCTGTGTGTTGTTGTTGTTGGTAGGGGGAAGAATAACATTAAAGAGCGAGACCCGCATGGGTTCAGGGCCCCCGTGGTTGCCTGGGGCACTGTCAAAAATCAGGCCAGTGCGCACGAACCTGTCTGCTGTCCCGTTTGGCGCCCACCAGGGTTGCATCTGAGGGCCTCGCCTAGGCCAGAACATCTGGAGGGGTGGAGTTTATGTGACCTCCGTGCCAGCACGTCCATGCCCGGCTGCGTCACGCGGCCTCACACATGCCCGCTTGGCGGGGGGGAGAGGTCATGGTGCGCCCTTCCTCTCTTGTAGGCCCGTGTGTCGCCCGCTGCCAAGCCGCTTAGGTCGCTTAGCCGAAGGGGTCCTCACCGCCCTCACCCTGCCCAATGGCCCAAACGAGGTCGTGGGGAGGGGGGGGTGTCTAGCGTGGCATCTGGCACAGCAGTGCCGTACCCCCCTCCCTGCCCACCGCAGCGCACGTGGAGCATTGTCTGGGTTGATGCGCAACGCACAGCCATAGCCGCGGGAGTCGCAGTCGAGTTTCAGGGCGCCTGGCCTTGGCGCATCACTGAGGTGGGGTGAAGAGTACTACCCCTCCGCCTGGCACGGGTGCCGCCGCTCCGTCTCTGCGATCTTCCACTTGGTATTGTGAACCTTTGCGGGCCCCCTGCGGCACTACCGGGCACGCTTAGACATCAACAGTGTACGCCTTTGCCGCTTTCATTGCCCCTCCTTTGCCAGAGCATCTCTCGCGCCGCTGCCGGCTTCCATCCTGCGCGTCTGCCGTCTTCCCCTAAGCACGCCACCGCCTCTGGCATTGCTTTGGCATCCTCGATTGCTGTTGCCGCGCCCGACTTTCGGAGTTGTACTCCTAGAGCCGTTTCACTTGGTGCCATACCGCCATGGGCCGGGTGAAAAGGGGGCGTCCCTTCACCCCTACGACTGGGCGCGCCCTGTGCGGCATCAGCAAGCGGCAATGTGTAGTGATTGCTGCCAGCAGGATGGACTCCTTCCCTGTCGCTCTTCAGGGGAATCTTTGCACTGCGCGCGCACTGCGCGCTACTTTTAGACTATGTTCCCCTCGAAGAGCCCCCAAGCACACCCCTTGGAAACGCCCTTAGAATTAGGTGACCCAAACTGCCCCAGCTCAAGAAAGTTGCAAACTACCTTCCCTTCACATAACACACATCATGCACAACTAGAAAAGCCATGAATAGCGCGGTGGTTGCCACCCTCAACAACACACAACTGTCTTTCTGTTTCATTGTCGTTTCTCTCTTGAAAATCGTCTCGTTGGGCCAAAACTCAACGACCTCTCGCAGGATCTTTAGGCGGGGCACCAATTCGAAACCAATTCCACGATTCAAAGATAAGCCCTGTTCAAAAGACATCAAAGTATCTTACATAACTCGATTGAACAGTTCCTTCACATGACGATGTTTCATATTAACATCTGCAGACTCGCACGTGCTCGATGCGAGATCGCGGAAGATCAAGGGAGGGCCCAAAAGAGGGGGGAAATGCTACGCCACCCCTGCATTCTCGGGGATCCCCAAACAAAGGGGGACAAAATCAGAAGTCAAAACCTCCGCTAGGGGTCATCATGATGCCCCTAGGGGCCCCTAGTATCTCAAAGTATGGGTCTCTAGTACGGCCAGGCGCCCAAATAGTTGCACTGCGCGCGGACTGCGCTTAAGGCTCCCCCTTCCCAGCGGGGTGTGACTGCCAGCCGGACCACCCGGCCTTTTTCTTGTAGGGCCCATGAACCTGGACTGCGGGGTGGGTGGTAGGGGGCGTCCCGCATGGGGCTCGAAATCTAGGGAGAGCTCCATGAAGGACACTTGCATGTGGCCCTACGGTAGGGTGTCATCCATTGCAAGCCATTGAAGCTCTTGCAGCCGTTTGAGCATAGCTGGCAGGAAATCCGCGCCCCATTTCCAGTCCCTGGGTAGTGCCCCCATGGCTGGTAGGACCGTCTGTTGGGCTTTCGGGCTGGGGGGCTGCAGTTGGTGCCATGGGTAGCTCTCCCGCTGCACCCTACGCCCCTGCATTGGGAAGAGGAGGCCACAGTTCTTCCTCCTGTCACATTCTAGCCCGCAGCACCGCCCGGAACATGCCATGCAGCTTGTGAACGAACTACTCCAACGGATTACTGTCCTCCTCTGCCCACTTCTGTCCTGCTAGGGCGAGCTCATCCCACTGCCGCCCGGCCTCATGGTAGTCTTCTCCGGGGCCTGGCACCCAGTACTCAAAGATCTCGTTCAATTCCCTGCATCTTTTCTTCCATCTCGGCCCCTGTGCTAGCCCGCTACGGGTGACCACTGACTCCGGCATCAATCCACATAGGCGCAGGCACGGCGGCCATTTCGACAGGGATCCCCGTTTGAGCGCTCAAGCCAAAATCATGACATCCAGTAAGAAAGGTTCCCTGGCTGTCTTCCATGCTTCGCACCGCCAGAGCAAGTGCTCCTCGTCTTCTCTAATCCCTTGGGGGCAGTAGGGACAACGGTCGTCCGGGCGCAAGCCTCGTCGGTGAGCCTAATGAGATGTTGTTGTTGTTGGTAGGGAATGGGCGCAACCCTTTCTGAGGCAGTGCCATCAAGAATTCTCACTATTAATGCCACTAAGGGGGAATTTTTGCCCGGCGCGCTACCTTTGTATTAAGTATCTTATCTCTAGCCCCAGGTTTATCCTCACCTTGGGAAGTCCCCCAAGTAGACCGCACTAGACCGCAAACCTTCCCTGCAAGGCACCTTGTATAAGCCAAAATATGAGAATTCAATAACACAAAATGTCACTCC
Source organism: Eutreptiella sp. 'Long Island Sound 2002' (assembly GCA_964036045.1). Taxonomy (NCBI): domain Eukaryota; phylum Euglenozoa; class Euglenophyceae; order Eutreptiales; family Eutreptiaceae; genus Eutreptiella; species Eutreptiella sp. 'Long Island Sound 2002'. The sequence goes on from OZ038392.1 coordinate 42,516,325, forward strand.
CACCACTTCCATGCAACCACCACCCTTGCCATCGTCATAAACTAGGTGCAAAGGATGGGCCGAATTCTTAGACAGGGTGAGAAGGTACTCCAAATTGTTTGGTGAGGGGGGGGGGGGGGCAAAAACAGGCACGGGTGGGGAATGGTAAAAAAA
>OZ038392.1:42518977-42564168 GCA_964036045.1 Eutreptiella sp. 'Long Island Sound 2002'
GGACCGCCGGTATTCAACATCAGCGTCCTCATCAATGTACGAGATGCACAGCTCTGTCCCAGCAGGAATGTCCTTCAGAGCCGTAACCACCAGTTCCTCATCATTGTGTGCTGTATAAGTAACATAGACATTGGGGTCACAACTATGGTTCATGCAGGCTGCCACAGTGTAGATGCCTTGGCCTTTGGAGGAGTAATTCAAAATATCCTGTTCAGATTCGTCAGCGGATTTGCCCATGATGGTGTCAATCAGAGCTTCCTGCGAGATTTCTGGATGCCAGTCTGTCAAATGGTTCCGATACTCCAAGAATGGAGACGGTGGCATTCGTTCCTGGCCGTTCAGGAGCACCATGCCGAGCATACGTGAGAAGAACTGCGGCTCAAAGAGGAACTGCTCCTCAGGCTTGGGGTTGTAAAGCTGAGTCAGCAGCTCCAGCGCACGTGCAACCACTTCGTCCTTGGAGCGGTTATCACTGTCGTCCTAGAAGACAAAATGCAGCAATGCCCCTATGACCCAGACCAAACCAAAACCAATGGAACTGTGGCATGAGGGTCGGTGTGGCAACCAAACATGGCTGTACTACCCCCTCCCCTCATGCCGTTGGCCCGGGTCACGATTCTCAGTTCCGAAGGGGGGGGGGGGTGGACTAAGGGTGCCATGTTTCATTGGGGGCCAACGACATGCCCCAGGGGGGGGGGGGGACAACTTGCTATATCATCAAATTTTCGACGGAAACTTTTGTGTAGGCATTTTCTGGGCTTTTACACCTGCTTGAAGCATTATCTGGATGCATGCCTCGCTCCTACATCTTTTTGACGCTTTTAGAGCTCACCTTGGCAAATTTCTTTTGTAGTTTTCGACATTTGTGGCCTTTCACCAGTGTGTACTTTGCAAAATCTGCTGCTTGCAAATGTTGTGTTATCCTTGTGAAATTCTATGCCTGAGCATTACATGCCTTGTGAGGCCCAAAAAACTGCACAAGAGAAGGAAAAACAACAAAACAAAAAAAAAAAGAGTGGCATACACCTGAAACCTTGCAGAAATGGTACCTACTGTGACCTGGCCATCCAGAGGCCTTCAGGAATTTACAGTAGTCATCTGTAGCCCTCTGGGAATTCAAAACAGCTATCCAGAGCCCTCAGCAGTACACGTCTACACATCAGTTATCACCCCTTCATGAAAACAATCTTGCATGCCCATCCTCTAACACTATGGAGCCAAGCAACGGCGCAAAAAAAGGAGGACGTTGGTGATTTTTAAAGAAAAAAGCCCCAGGGGGGCAATGATTCTTCGTTCCCAGGGGGGGGGGGGGTGGCAGCGAGTGGGGGGACCATGTTTCTTGTTTCCGGAAGAGGGGGGGGGGGGCAACGACATGGGGGATGGATTCGAAGAAACCACAACGGTATAAAGCAACATTATCCGAGCATCATACTCCAATCTCCATAAACCCTGCCACTCCCGTGGACAGTCCCCCCCAGAACGCACAACAGTCCCCTCAACCCCCGGGTTGAACAGTCACCCAATGACAGCCCCACCCCCCTTCTTGGGGGGGGGGGGGGCTGACCATGCACGAGGACCCAACCTGACCTTTCCACTACAACTCCATTGTAACCAGAGGAAAAATCTTCTTCGGCGCCGTGGACTTTTGTGGCATGTTACGCCTGCCCCCCTCCCCTGCCCATGGGGTGCAAAGGGGGGGGGGGGGAGCTGTCCACAGGGACGGCAGGGTACAAAGGACAAGTGAAAGGTGCACACAGCACACGGTGCGCCCCCCAATTTGGCTGCATTGGCTGCATAACAACTGTCAGCTGTGTTGGCCGAACACTTCAACAATCACCAAACCCCCCTTTCTATGACCCTCTTGTACACAGCTTCCTTCCACATGAATGCCATCAATAGGGTTAAATTCACTTTCACACACCTCATCGTCTTTGTCATCCTCACTCAACAGATACTCAAAAGACAAAGACTCCCATGGGGCTGAAATGAAGAAGGAGAAGGGAAGCCATGCTTCTGGAGGCGGCATACTGTTCAGCCGGATATTGCACAAAACATGCGCAAAGATGATGAAGACTACATAAAATGTGTCTGCATAATTGATGCCCCCCTGCACCCAGCTCTCGTCGTGCATCTGCACAATTGGGCTGGACTTGCAATTCGGGAATCCAGTGGTCTTTGGGCACAACACGCCATGGTATCGTCTCCAAGCCTCCTCTTTGCATTTGTGGGAGCAGTACTGTTCAGTGCATCCATGGCTCTCAGCATAAGCGCAAGGCACAGGCACCGGCAAGTCCGCAAACGTCTCCAAGTGCACAAAGGTGGCTTCAGCGATGCCTGGCAGCTTCTGCCGCTCGGACTGTGGCAATTTGCGCCGTGCGCGCAGACAATTGGCCAGCACACCCTCAACAGAGCGCATGCAATTGCCACAGACCTTAACATTTTCGAGTTTGTCATCCAGGTTTTGGGCTGCCACGCATTTCTTTTCCGACAGAACAATATCGTTCTGTGCAAAGGCAGTCTTTGCAACCAGACACTTGCCTTTCAAAGCATTTGCAAGTTGGACCTGCACTTGTTTGTCTGCACACAGTTTCTGGTAATACTCCTCCTCATACGTGATCTTGAGAGCCGGTGCAGCCATCAATGACAACAAACACCTTGTGCAACCAGGGTACACCAAATCACTTCCTGTACATGCAAACCACCCGGTCACACAGCCCCCACAGCCTGATACAGAATACAGAATCATAGCCTAGAAATGTGGTGCCCAGATCAACTCACCCTGTTGCACTTGCGCAGGCGGACACAATGTAAGGGCGGGGGATCAATAGAGCCCCTTGGCCAGATCCCCCTCCCCCCAAAAAGGGCTCAATTGACAGGAGGGCCCAAAACCAACCCAAGAACTTCTGTGATCTCCGTGAAAAGATTAGGGGGTTGGTGGGAGGGAGGTGGCTGAAAAGGGGGGGATGGGGAGGGGCTCAGGAGGTTGGAGGAGGAGGGGTCACTTGCTTAGGTTGGGGTAGGGTTCGGTCTATTCCTAATTCCAACCCTAACTCCAAGGCTGGCAAAGGGAACAGGGGTAGTCGGTGGCAGGCTTGTATGCACCTACCCTGGGGAGAACCATACATTCTACCATCCGAGCAACATGTGACGGACATGCTTGCATCAGGCATGTGGTAGGCCAGTGTCAACGGAATTTTCTTCCGGGGCCTTCGGCATCAATGGAAACAATGGTCCCTGTCAATTGAGCCCTTTTCCCAGACCCTTCACTCCCCAGTTTTCAGGGGCTCTATTGACTCCCTCCCCCCAAACAGTGAAAATCTGACTTCCCCTTTGGTACTTGTTATTTCACAACAATTTTCCTGCAAAAGACAAAAAAGGTGTGAAATCCGCACTGATGTTTTTTTAGAACGGCCTTGTCCAAACTCTGCTCTGTTCTCTTTAACAAATGCATTCGAAGAAGGTATGCTGAGCTTGCTATCCAGATGCCCCTATATCCTTGCGGGAAAACATGTGTGTTTGCAAAGCTGTTGGCAAAGAATCCGCACAGGAGACATCGAAACCCCTTCAGCAACCATGTGTCCATATTGGAATGTGACTATCTTGACCTCTTTGATCTAGCTGGCTGCCTCCATCCGGTGCACTGTTTTGGAGGCAGAGAGCTCCAAGTAGATGAAAATGGAGGCTATGGCAAACTGGACACCAAAAAGTGCCCACTTGCAAATGACACTTGTCATCACTACATGCAGCGGGAGCCTGATACTTGGTGTTGTACAATCCGTTGTTCATGCACGAGAATCACAAGGGAAATGGAGATGCTGACCTGCGTCAGCTCTTTACCACACACAGGCTTGACCTGTTGACAAACAAATTTGGGCACATCTATGACTCAAGTCGCTGATCAGCATTCGAAGGGGATGTGTGTGCCATTACTGCCCAGTGGGCAGTGCCCACCAATCAGAATCATCAAAATGCGGTGCTTTGGAATGAATGCACTCAGGATTCAGTCATCCATTCCTGGTGAAACACAGCCTGGTTGGTTGTGTATGTGAGAAGAGAGAGCAGTTCAGTGGGGTGCAGGGGTACAATGGTGCTTGGGTGAAGATATGTGATGTGTGTGTGCACCTGATGTAATCACGATGAGTGCAGACATCACCATTCGTTATGGTACCCCTTGGTCAAAAGAGACGTGCACCATGGAAACATTTTTCTCACATGCAAGGCTATACTCCTCTTCTATCCTACTCCAGTGCCATGCAATAATGCGCTTTGCCTCCTTATTATGTGGTGCAATCCAATTTGGTGGCAACCCAAGCAATTTGCAGCTTGAACTGGCCTCACTGCACTTGGGACCACGTTGATGATGGTGATGATAGTGGTTGGCCTCCCGCAAAGTGCTGATGAGTCAAATGAAACATGAATGTTTGAACACGTCAGCTTCACCACGTGGTTGGTCAACTATCCAAATGTTTTGCAATTACTTCCTATTTTCATTCGCTTTTGATGCATTCATGGCATATTGATAGTCTTCCAACCCATCAAACCATCTAACCATCTAACCCATCGCAACAAGGTTTTCCAAGGTGTTCGCATTTGTAATTCCTGACTTTGTCACTGTCACATGTACGATCAAACAATACCAATTGCCAAATGCGTCGGTATGGAACCAACTAGCCTATAGGCTCGTCTCACCACAGCTCTTTTTGCTACGTGTGACCTCTGTTCGCTTGGCAATGCGTCCACATGAGATAACAAAGCAGAAGCAAGCAGCGCTGCGCAGCTGGCAAATTGTTGCAGGCAGGGCATGTTGAAGGACTCTTGTTGCAGTCCAACAGCATTAGAAATGTCGCCGACCTGAACATTCAGGTGTGCCCGCATGCCATGTGTGTGCATGTTTGTGGAAACAAATGTGGAAACAGGGTAGGTGCAAGACACTGGATGCCCCCCAACCAGGCACTTCCACATAAAATATACTCAAAACACATTGACACCAAAATGGTCTTATGTTGGTCACTTGTGCACCAATGAGGGATCACCCGCACACCACTTGACTAAGTACAACCATCCTGTGTACAAATCTTGCCAAAATGAGATGACCACTATTGATGTGTCATGTGTCATGTGATGATGCATGATGCATGATGCATGATCATCATGATTGTGATGATGATGATGATGATGGTGATGATGATGATGATGATGATGATGATGATGATGGTGATGATGATGATGATGATGATGATGATGATGATGATGATGATGATGATGGTGCTGATGATGATGATGATGATGATGATGATGATGATGATGATGATGATGATGATGATGATGATGATGATGATGATGATGATGATGATGATGATGATGATGATGATGATGATGATGATGATGATGATGATGATGATGATGATGATGATGATGATGATGATGATGATGATGATGATGATGATGATGATGATGATGATGATGATGATGATGATGATGATGATGATGATGATGATCGTCACAAGTCGATCTCATCGGATTGACGGCTGCAAGAAAATGTGGCAAGTAGCTTGCCCCAAGGCTTGTATAGGCCTGATTCAGCCCTCGTTGCAAGAGAGCAAAGACAACCTGAAGCCGATTTGGCGTGCCGAAACCAGATCCGTGGTGATGCAATCATGTGACATGAGTGCAGTCATCATACATAGGCATGCCCACATAAGCTCCATCCACCATAGCCATGCCAAAATCGAGCAAATCTGCCAACAGTGACCAATTGTCCTCTAGCATCTGAATGTGTGCAGCGACTTTTGTGGCAACAGGTTGTGGGCACCGCAGCCAAACGGCGTTGAATCGAAGCAAAAACCGATCCCTGGGGTAGCGCTTCCATTGAATGAGCCCAATACAGCTTGGAAACATGCTCCCGCATCGTCCATGGGGGTGTTGTCACACGGTGCACGCACATTGTGACACCTTTTGGACACGTCCGGAGATTTTATGTGGTGAAGAGGCCCTCTCTAAACCACCATGGCCCGTGTTCCTAGAGGATCGTACATGGTTCTCGGTGACTTGTTGGGGTATTTCGGTGGTGTTAATTCCTAGTGGCTTCTAGATGGTGGTGGCTTCTATCCAGTATTCTCCCAAGTGCAATCTTACCACCGCCCTTTTTGGCCCTCAGAGATTTATCCACATCGCACGGCTTGACGTTGACGTGGGCCACTCCAAGGGGTACGGGCAGGGCAAATCTTTCATGGTTGATAAGCCCTTGGCATCATCCAATGATATTCACACAACAAGGAAGCGGTGGTGGAAGCAGAACAAATGCCATGACCGATACCGTTTGGCCCTCTAAACACCTCCAGGCCGCAGCCATGCGAGCTCTGCCGGCGCACGTTGGCCAAGCGGTGCTGCCTCGCCGAGGAGCCAAAGCTGTGCTTCTACAGCTACCTGCACATGTATCCCCGGAGGAAGACTGAGTGGGCATAGCACCTGCGCCTCACGTTTAAGTGCAAGTGGACCAACTGGGGGTGAGGGTCCCATGGGGATGGTCATCCGGACAACAATGAGGAATTAGCAGTTGTTCCATGGCCACGTCATTCTTGAAAATCGTGCCCGCAAAGCGACCAGCCCAAAATGCTGATTCGCGTAGCATGTGCCAGAAACATGCATTGCACACAATAAGAGCAATTTGGAGGATATCCTAAAGTGCAATTCACCCCATTGTTTTCCAGCAGTGTTGTTTTCTTATAGATGTTGGGGTTGTTCTTTTGCACCACTCCTTTTTGCTGGTTGTTTTGGGGTATTGTTGGTACCATGGTTCAATTTAGTTTAACACTACCTCTCGCACATTGTCATGTTTCGGGTCATTTGAGAACTTGCCTTGCATCATTGCATCATGCGCATGTATGAATCATGATTGTTGCTTGGGCACTGCGTTTGGCACAACACTATGCACGAAGGAAGGGACCTTTTAGTGCTAGAGAACGTCCCGAGGTAGAGAACAATAAGACATAATTGGGTCGGAAGGGGGTCAATTCGGAGTCTTTCTCAAGCAGTGTGTGTTAAAAGTAGCGCAAGGAATTACCAGCAACCATCCAAAAGCCACCAAGAATGAACAACAGCCATCTAGGTCGCCGGGGGAGCTACCTCAGCAACAATACTCCCGACCCCCCCGCACTGCAACGCCCCTCGGAGGTGGGGGGGGGGGGGGGTTGGAGTGGGGGAAGGGGCATTGGGGAAGTAGACGTCCCTCAACAGTTCTACCACAAGCCTCTACAGTTTGTACCCTTGGGGAATGGCCGGTAAACACTCCGCCAAAGGAGGCCGAATCGCGTGAGTTGATGCACATCTTCTGGAAAAGCCACGTGATCGCTTCTGTCCCTTTCGGTTGTTGCGCGATCAAAGTCAAGCCAAGGTACCGGTACCATAATGCATGCCGGAGGGGGGCGGGGGGGGGGGAACATCCAGTTGATTCATTTTGGTAGCAGAGGAAAGCGTGTGGCATGCACCCATAGCCCACATGGGCAATGCATTGCTATTTTCGAATCTCAATGGTCATTCCCACATATGTGGTGTTTTCCATTTGTGGCTTTTTTGGCAGAACTTTTTTCGTCACTGTTCAATGTGTTTCTCTGTCTCAACTAACTATGCAACGCCGTGCGGCCTGATGTTTGGGGTTGTGGGGGTGGGGTTTTGACTGGGCAACCTTTTTTTTTCTAGCGAAGCTGCAATAGTTCTGCAATAGTTCTGCAATAGTTCTGCAGCAGTACAAGTCAATCTCGGGATCTAAGTACACTCTCAGAACACTTTTGACTAGGCAACCATCCATGTTAGAGATGAGCTGACTCTTTTTGAACGTTGGGCAATGGTTGTCCTTGGAGTGCCATCTATTGCTGTGCATGGAGTGTTTTCGGTTTGGGGCAGATGGTGTGTGATGGATTCAGGGTGGACTATGGGGCAGATGGTGTGTGATGGATTCAAGGTGGACTATGAGCGTAATTCTCTGCACTTGCATTCTGTGTATTGGTGGTTGTGGTACAATTTACTGAAGGCAAGTCCTAAAGGGGGCGGGATGGTCCTCAAGAGGTTTGGGTGGCCTGTTCCAGGTTAGAGGTGCACTGTGGATCCGAGATGTGCTTATCAATGGGGGAAGGGGGCCGGTGAGCTTGCAACCATCTTCAGCTAGGGTAAGTTGGATCACATAATTTTAAGGGCGTTTGGAAGGGGTGTGCCCGGGGGCTCTTTGGGGGGTACCTTGTCGAAAAGTAGCGCGTGGTGTGGCAGTGCAAGGACACCCCCAAATTTTGGGTGGCCCCCACCTTCCCTTCACATAAGACATTATGCACAAAGGGAAAAGCCAGGAATGGTGATGGTCGCCAACCCGGGTATCACACCCTCAACAACACACCTCCTTTTTTGTTGTTCGATTGTCGGCTAAGTACGGTCTCACAATGAGCAACATGTGTACACAACATGACACAATTGCAAACTTAAAGCAGTGTCACATTGTCACATGTATGTGTGTCAATGCAATCTGTACAATATAACAATTAACACTTGTCACACATGGACATCTTCTCAGCATCAAAATTGGTGCAACAAAGGGCACATACATCCCCATCATCACCCACAACATCCTCATTATCATTGTCCTCTTGTGTAGGTGCGGCCCATACATGTGCAGGTTCCCCGCCCCCCCCCTTGCGCAAGCACGGCCGCGGTCCCAAAAAACGAGGCAAAACAGCGATTCAACGCCCACCCCGTGCTTAGACAAGAGCATGCTTGCGTGTGGCACACATGACGGCAAACACACATGACCACCCACATCCCGGAGAGCCCTCAGATACAAATGGTGATAGGCTGTGGAAGGGGAATATCAAGAATGGCTAAGAATCACATGACACAAACATCATTGGGTTGCAATGTGCGGTAGAATTTTTTTAAACCCCATGTTATATCTGGGACCACAAAAACAGTGGCCCCAAAAAATCCTAAAAACAGCGGTTCAACGCCCCCCCCCCTGCTTACACAAGGCCGTGCTTGCGCAAGGGGGAGGGGGGGTACGTGTTCCCATGGACCATATGGAGGGTACCATACTTGTCTTCAAATCAAAAATTGCTGCAAATGCAAGAGTACACGTACGTACTCATGCAACTCACTCCCGGATCCCCTCCATATATTCCTTATGATGCCCCGATGCCAAATGCGTGCAAACAAGTGCTCAATACGTGCCCTATAGAAACCAATAACAGTGTTGTACTCCTTTTGTTGCTTGGTCAAAGTCTTTTGACCGATAAATGGCCATGCCACATGGACACACCCCTTGTATGCACCATCCATGGAGCCTATCCATGGTGGTGAGAGATCAAAATGGCTACATCACCCCTACCTGCTTGGGGTCCCCATGGTGGGGAGAAATCAATATGGCTACGTCGCCCGTGCCTTCTCGGGTCCCCATGGTGGAACCTAGAAAAGAGTGGATGTTGTAGAAATGAGCAAAAAAGTGTGAAAAAGGGTGGAAATGAGTGAAACTGGGTGAAAATCCAAAAATACCATATCCCCAATGTGGAAGAAGCATCAAAACCTACTCTCAAACAACAATGATGCCCCTAGTATCAAAAAGCATGGGTCTAATACGGCTAGACGCCGAAATAGTTGCACTGCACGCACAATGCGCTCGGTGCGACCCCTTTGGGAAAACCCAGGGATCCATAATTGTCCCACCCCCACTACTGGGGGGGGGGGGGGACAGCCAAACACCTACCCACCCACCCAGCCACCATTGGTCTGTTGGCAAACCGCTTTTGCGTTTCTTCTAAAAAAAAAAAGTTGCAAATCCGCCTAAAAGCATGCTTAATATCACTACAGTGCATGTGGTGCAGGTTGTACAACAACTGTTGTCGGTTGTGCAACAACCTCTACAGTAGCCTGTACAGCACCCTAGCACCCTGTTTGGCAACGTGTGCGTGTGCAGCACCCTGTTTGGCAGCGGGGGCAGCCTGTGTACCACCTTAAACAGCTGTAGGTGCTCCTAGAGAGGTACTCGCAAATGCAGCAGAGGAACTTGTTGCTGAATCGGTACAATCAGTCGCGGGAGTAGGATGGGTGCACCCAGCTTCAGCAATTTGCTTGGGTGTTGGGAATGCTGGTCCCTTTTTTATGAAACCACCAAGCACTGCAGCATGTTTTGAAGCAGCAACGCCAGATTTGTGCTCGGCAGACTTCAAATGCTCCCAAGCAGCAACACCAGATTTGTGCTCGGCAGACTTCAAATGCTCCCGTTGAGCTTTCTCAAGGTCAGCGACATAGAGCCCACACTCACAAAGATTTTTCATATTGTGCCTAAAAATGGAGACACAGTGGGTAAAACGGAAACCCCCTAGAATCCCAGAAATGTCCCACCCCCTCGGGAGGGGGAAGGGGTGTTTGGAACCCACCCATCCCTCAGCCCCCCCTCCCCTCCTTCTTGTTGGCGGACCACTGAGCACATCTCTGCTGTGCATACTGCACTCACTGCATCTGAAAAACTTGACATGGTAATTGAGCACTTTCTACTTGCTGGCACAAGCAAACATATGTAAAGTCTGTACTCAAAGGAATGATACACATGCAGTGCACAGAGTCAAGATTTGACTTGGTCCACACATATTTGCACGAGAAATAAATGCACACAATTCTGGAGTGCCTCCTACAAGTGCCTCTGAAATGAACCTATGAAGGGTGTCGGCATCTAATTTGGGCACATCAAGGAACTAGAACAAGAGTCAAAACTCTTGCTGTGTTTGAAAATGCTTACCCAAAATGCAAGCACCCACCAGAACGCTGCTGTTGCCATTGGAAATGACCAAACCTGATCTGAAGTATTCTGAAATGGCTACAAGCACCATTGCCACCTTGATGTCTCACAACTCTGCATCCTCATGAAGACCCAGTTAATGATTGTCACAGGCATCAAGATTGTATACCACTGCCACCAGCATGCCTCCAACCAACCAACTCAAGAATGTCATGAAAACTCCAGATCAGTACACAGAGCCAGCCCACCAATGAATCTTGAAGCTATGTAATCTTAGACTGCCTCAATCATATTTGAATATTGATGCTGCGACAACTTGAATGCGGGAGCACCACTCCTTACAAAAATGCATCCTTTGCACTGGCAGCAAACGTCAGCCAGCATGGTAATGCTACGCTGGTGCAAGAGGCTGATTCAAGTGGTAAAGCAGGGGTTGTAATTAAAAGACACACATCCAATCATCTCCCTATCCTCTTCCCTGCACCATTGTGGAATTTTGCTGAAGAGTACTTGAAAAGGCCCCAACAGCGAAGCAGCAGAGCGCAAACGTGCCCCAGAGTATGTAGTTGGTGATATGCTGCCACCTGGCGGGAAACAAAGGGCAAAATTACCCAACTCTTTCAGACAAATTTGGGCAGATTCACAAAAAATGGAAGAGGCTGGATGTGAACAGAAATAGCAACAATGCATCCCTTAGTCAGAAGGATGATATTCTGCCAGACATAAACTGAAACAAGCGGACCGTTGGTGCATGCCAGGCGCATGAAAGTGTTGCTGTAAGGAGGGCCAGCAGTTGCAACGAATGCTCACATGACAGTTGGACCCAGCAATTCTTGGGACTCAAGAATTCTCTTTGGCACTGGGGATGAAGATTAAGGGCACATGGTGCGTCAAGTCGTAAATCACAGCGAAACACAGAACACCTGCAAAGTCTCTCTTACATCAGAGCTGTACTGTGGGGGTTGTTGCATAAGGGCGCGTTGATTACCATGTACCACGCACATGCAGGGATGGGGTGGGGTAACAACCATGACATTCTCATCCCTGACTTATTGAAACGTTGTGGTGGCAAAGGAGAGATGACCCCCCTTTGACACAGTCAGTCATCCTGTTGTCCTTATGGCTTTACCCAAATGGACTGAAGGTACGGAAGCAGGCATTGGACCTCCATCATCAGGGGTTCCATGAAAAATTCCAGCCAAAATAGCCAATGTTTCAAAATATATATGTGGCTGCATGACCAACCCACAACCCGCATCTGAAGAATTTGGCGACTCTGTTTCTCAATGGCCGTTGATAATTGCCCACTTCATTCCTTTTCGCGGCAGCAGTTGTCATGACATTCTCTTCCTCTCTCAGTCTTTTTTGATGTGCTACCTTGGTACGAACTTAGTGCTCTGGAACCGCAGATGACTCCCGATCCCAGTCATTTGGTGAAGGAACCGTGATCTGCATCGACTGAGCTACCCCCACACCGGTCCTTAATACTTGTTGCCAGAGCTTTCAAGTTTGAAAGGGGGGGGGGGGGGGCGACAACGATAAACCAGAAGGAATTCGAGTAACACTTTCATGGAGGAACCTACGCCTAGTGACTGAAAGAGGAAAGAGTTCCGCTTGGTGTGCCTCAGCGGTTGCTGCTAACCGGCTTGCCCCTGGTTTTGTATGGGGAATCAGGCTGTCCGCTTCCGTGGTCCCAACAGCTGAGTTTCTGCGAACACGTGAAAACGGGGGAGGGGTTATTGCGTGGGGGAAATGAACTCCTTACAATTATGTGCTTCATCTGACACAGATGATGCACACACCTGCAAGTGTTGGTGATGCACACTGACAACAGCCAGCTCCCATGATGTCAGTAACACTGAATGTGCCGGCTGGTCACATGATGAAGGTTCACGCCTTTGATGACTGAACATTCTATGATGTGCTGCAATGCTCTTCGGATCCGTGTCACTTGTCATTCAGACTTGTGAGAATTAATTGCAAACAATACAATTACGAGTGCGACAGTCTAGGATGTGCATTCTGCAGCAAAGGATGCATGCAATGCACACTATTCTGTGTGCACATATGCAAAAATGTCTCATCCCTTCTGCACCCTGTATTGCATAACACACAACCAGTCACCTCTCCAGACCTCCCCTTGTGTCCCATGGCATATCGCAACCCGAACCCCCACACTTCGAACAGAAAGGCACAAAGCACTGCCCCTCCATACTTTGTGATGACTAAAATCACTTCTCTGGCAATTATCAACCCCTGTCATGTGCAGGTGCCCCCCCAAAAGTTGTTGCATGCAGCCGATGCATTCAACTGGGTTTAAATTTCTCAATCGTCGCCAATCAGCAGCAATGCACTGCTTCCTTGCTATTCATCTGTTACTATCATCAAATCATAACTGCTGGTGCTGAATTGAACTCTTCAAGCACATCTTGAGTTCCAAAACAACATACAGCTAACAGTGTTGCATATAGTATGCATGATTCAATCACACCCCACTCCTCTGTGAACACCCAGGGGCTGGGAGTGTCTTCTGCAACAGCCGCTGTCAGCCAGGACGCAAATATGCTCATCCTGTGGCACCATCCAAGCGGTGCTCCAGAGGATTACAGCGTTGTGCCCTGGAATGTCTGTCCCTCAGCACTCTGGAGTTCCAAGATTGCGCAATGCAATGTGTAACTGTTCGTTTAAACATCTCTGCCTTCCTTTCACCTCTGCTACTCTCTCTCTCTCTCTCTCTTTCTCTGTACGCATCCCAAAGGCACATCACTGCAGACATGCAAACACACGCACACACACACACATTGCAGGCGGGTATCAACTGCATTAAGCACTGGTAAATGAGCAACAACAGCAGCATCTGCAACAGCAACAGCAACCACAGCAAGGAGCGTCAGGAGAAACAGGGGAGTTACAGTGGTGTTGTATAACAGGTTGAACCCTTTCCCTTCGTTGATAGCACTGCCCATTGGCATTTGACCACCTAGTGCCCGTGATCTCTCGGTCTGGCGTATCCTTACCTCCCTACACTCCCTTCCTGTCTCTTGGTAGGTTGTGCCAACGAAGCCCCTGCACCGTCCTTTTCACTGCTCTGTGTTGAGTCCACACAGAGGAGGGCACCGGCCCTTACCATTGGCCAAGTGCATCCAAGCAGACACCCCATACTGGCAGTGGGTAACCCTCCCAAATGGCAGCTGTTGGGCTTGGGATGTCCACTTGCAGGATCATTTCCCGGCTCAGTCCTACTTGTGGTGAGCGCATCATGTCCCCCAACCCCCACACCCCACCCCATCTCCGTCCGTCCATAGCGTGTGTACTACATGTCTATCCCCTCACGCGGCACCACATGCGTTACTTGGGGTTATGGGTGGGAATTGGTGCTGCAGTCGGTGAAATGGATTTGTGCCTTCTGGAATGTGTGCCTTCTGGCGGCGGGGGGGGGGGGGGGCAAGGTATGTGTGTGTTTTATGGATGCAAATGGAATGGAATATCTATCCCACTGCTAACCATTGCATCTTCTACCCCCGAGGCATCCACTTTGCTGACAGTGTTGGTAAGCTTCACACTCAGTTCCCAAACCACGATGTTTGGAGCATGCTCTCCACCATTGATCTGGCAGGGTGGTGGTGTTGGGGTGCCATCAAAGCTGAGTGACTATGCCAGCTGGTACTTCCGGGTGTACTTACTTGTTCATTTTTGAGGAAGGGACCCTCCGCATGGCTATCACCAACAGCTTGGGAAAATTATTTTTACTAAGTGAGAGTGGGACAGTTGTCTGTTTCCTCACAAATGTTGCTTGCGCCCCTTGGCATCCCCCCCATGCCGGCGCCGGCATGCTTCACACAAAGTCTTTTCAAAGACAGCGGAGATTGGAGGGTGCGTTGATGTGGGAAGTGTAACAAGGGTTCCTGGATCACCGGGTGTTACCCATCAGTGGTGCGCAACACACTTTGGCAGTTGCATTTTCCTAGTTGTTTCAGGGGTTTCCTAGCCTGTGTGTAATGTGCCAGTTGTATCCACCAGTGCCCTACCTGGGTAGTTAAGTGCTTTCAGCATTTGCTTCACTCGGGCCTTTCTGTGTGGCCTAGGTAGGTATGAGCTTCCAGTGTGTGTTCCACCAAGGCCCTTAAGTGGGGCCTGGCTAGTTATGTGCTGTGTTGTGGTGCGACTGTGCTGTGGTTACGGGGGAGGGGCGCAAAGCAAAGCTGTAGCTGCTTTGGTGCAACTGCTCACTCCCACACATCCCAAAACCCGGCGGCGGGGGTGATGACGGCGGTGGGTGCGGGTGGGCAGTAGAGGCTTAGTGTTTCCGGTGTGGGCGAGTTGGTTGGGCGTGAATGGGTCTGGTTAGTCCATCCGCCATCGTCAACGCCACTTCTTTGAGGGTCTAGATGAGGTGTTGCAACCTTGTCAAGGCCACTTTCCTCAGGGACCAGCCAAAATACTAGTTAATCCGTTCCCCATTGTCAACGCCACTTTCTTCAAGGCATAAACGAGGTGCCGCAAAGTCGTCAAGGCCACTTTCCTGAGGCTGAGACCAGGTGCCAAGTTGTCAAGGCCACTTTCTTGAGGGCCAGATGAGGTACCGCAAAGTTGTCAAGGCCACTTTCTTGAAGCCTAGACACGGTGCTGCAAAATTGTCTACGCCACATTCTTGAGGGACTAGACTAGGGCAGCGGGGGGGGGGGGGGGGCGATGGCAATTGCTACAATCAACACAATCAACAAGGACAGCAGCAAGAGCAGCAAAAGAAACAGCAACGGCAATAGCAACAGCAAGCAGCAACAGCAGTGACAACAGCAGTAACAGCAGCAGCAGCAGCAGCAACAGCAGCAAGCAACCAGTGCAGACATGCGTGTTGTCTACCCATGTGCCTGCACGTGTGTGTGTGTGTGTGTGTGTCTGCGGGAGCTGCAAGATTTCCTGGGGCAAGGGGCTGTGCTTGTTTCATGCCTCTGCAAGGCTCATAAAGCTTGCATGACACTGCAAATTAATCAAATGTGATGGGGATGCAATGGGGAGGCATCTCCCGGTCAATAGAATGGTTCTGCGTGTAATTCCATAAAAGAGTGTCGTAATCATCATCAGAATTGCTGCTCAAGCTGAAGACTCCTGAAGAGAAGAAGCGAGAAAGCACACGAACAAAGAGAGTGTTAACAAAAGTGTAGGGTGGGACAAATGATACCAACCCATCTCACTAATCAGAACTGGCAAGACGCCACTGAACATCACTTAGCCGGAACGCATAGGAAAGAAGAAGCTCTTTATTTTTACATGTCCCCAACAAAGACTATGTCCCAGAAAACAGTAAAACTGACATGTCCAACTCTGTGTGCAGAATACCCCATACCATCAGTCCAGTGCTCCAGAAACGAAGAAGAAGTGTGACTCCCCTAAACTCTCTGCATATCTACAGCCACGCCAATCAGCCTTGACATGGCACAGATATCGTACCTCAGACCATTGGACAGTGGATTGTTGCTGCAAACCATCCGCAGGTGTTGGGGGTACTTGGTAGCCGGTTTTGGGTGCCACATTTTCAGGACAGCCAATGTCTAAGACAAGTCTGGGGTAGGGGATATCAGGGATGGATAAGATATTGACGTCATATATAGGGGGGGGGGGGGGTGATGAGGGAAGGGGGACCCTGATACTCCAACATGTAGCCCCCCAAATGATACCCATGATGCATTGATCATTTTGAGGTATGTATCATGGGGGAGCTTTTTTTTTCCCAAAAATTTCCCTTGGGGCCGCTTTTCAGCCTATTTTTGAACCATCACCAGTCCTCAGATTGCCTTTTTCTATGTTCTCTTTGTGGGTATTTCATAAGCTGCAATTTGCCATTTCCCTGGACCCCTTTGGGGACCCCTTGTTCCTCTGCCAAATTTCACAATTTGTCATCGAGGGGGGGCTGGTGGTGCTCGGGGAGGCCAGCACTTGAAGGGGCTAAGGGAGGCAAACCCTCCCACTTTGGGGACGACTGCCCAAACCATGTCTATCCACCCTCCATTACCCTCCAACCGTTTTGCCACCCCCAGTACTGCCACGGACACCGCTTTTTCGCCGCCAGCAACTGTTCTTGCAGCCACTCTTGGAACCTCCAAGTGCAGCCCTCGGGCAACCCCACCCCATAATATCCACCCCTGCATGATACTTATGCTTCAATATCTTCAAAAGTCATGCCTATGCAACTGAAGCGGGGGCACCCTGCCTGCGCTTTTACCGCCATCCATGCCATGGTGCTCACCCCATCCATGGTCCAGCCTGTTGGCAGCTTTACAAGATGATGGGCCGAAGAATTGAAATCAAGCAAAAGGATGTAGCACATTTGCACATAGTGCCCACAATTGTGCACACGTTGTTAGGCAATACCCTTCAGTGGAGCGGTACCCTCAAAGAGGTGCCATTGCACAGCACAACACATCATAAAATGCTTTTCATAAAATAGACGCTATGAGAGACACAAGTCCTCGTGGCTACACTTGCAACCGGTTGCAACAACAAAAGACACAAACGGATGCGAAAACGAATAGTGCCCATGATGGCAGCATATGAAATCATAAATACTCTTCCTCACTGTTTCCATGACACTCCAATAAAATCGAGGTGATTTCCCGTTTCATCTCATGTTGGGGTTCACACCACTACCCAAATCATGCCATTTGTTGATATTTATTCACACTCGCTGTGGTATCTCACAGTGCTCATGTTCATTGCCCACATTGTCTTTAGAAGACTTCCATATCAACATTGCAGTGACAAATAGGATGCACAATGGTTCCTGAAATGTACATCACAAAGTATTTGAGTTTGTGGTGTGAGTGCATGGGGCACATGAGGCAGTAGAGTGGCGGTGTGACGGCGGCAACTAACGACAGACTCCAAGCCGCCTAGACACTGCATATGAATGCTTGACGCCGAGCTATGGCATTGGGAATGGCTAGCAAATTGGCTTTGAATTATGGAGTTGAGCGAAAGCACTAATGGTTGCTGCCTTTGAATGGCAGTGGTCGGAGCTCATGGTGCAGGGTTCAATCGTTCCAACCGGCGTTGTCCACGCACGTTCTAGCCCTATGCCACATGGGTAGGAGGGATCAAAAGGGGGCTCAATTCTCAGCAAATGGTGCTGGTTGTTCAAATCTCGGTTCCAGTGTCCTAATGGGGACCTATCAGTTGATGGTGCTTTCTTGCCAGACTAATTTTTGGGCAAGGGCTGCTTTTTCCATCAAATCTGAGTTGAGCAACCAAATACAGAATTGTGAACGAGTGCAGCAAGCCACATCCTAGGACACTGCAGCCGAAGCAAGCTCACCAGACCAGAGCGTACTTAGGTTTCTGCCTACTTATCGGCTCGGTGTACTTTCGGCCGGCCTGAAGTGCAGCTCAATCCAGTAGTGTGATATGTTTGGCCCAAAAAGCGACCGAAAGTATGGTCATACTTTTGGCCGGCTGAAAGTCTAGCCGGACGTTCGGCCAGCGGATGTCCAGCCAGACTTTCAACCGACCGGTTGGCGCTGAACGTCCAGCAAGACGTTCGGCCGGCCGAAAATACGCTTCAACTTGGTTTGCTCGACAGACGGCTCGCTTTGCTTGACGCGGGGGCTAGCCCCTGCACCTCCCTTAAACAACAAGACTCTTGCAGTGGCCACAGACTGCCTTGTGTGTGCACCACATTGTGTATGCCCTGCCTTGTGCGTGTACCGCCAAACCTCCCCTTGCTTCGACTCGCTTCGCTCGACGCGGGGGCCAGTCCCTGCAACCCCCTTAAATAACAAGACTCTTGTAGTGGCCACAGACCGCCTTGTGTGTGCACCGCCTTGTGTATGCCCCGCCTTGTGTGTGTACCGCCAAACCTCCCCTTGCTTCGACTCTCTTCGCTCGACGCAGGGGCCAGCCCCGCACCCCCCGTAAACAACAAGACTCCTGCGGTGGCCACAGACCGCCTTGTGTGTGCACCGCCTTGTGTATGCACCGCCTGTGTGTATGCCCTCACCCTCACCCTAACCCTATCCGTATGGTATGGTTGAGCGCTCTCGGGAACCACCCCCCAGGCAGATGTAGGTTTTGGGGGCGGGGGCGGGGGGGGTGAAAAGAGGGTGGGGTCACCTTTGATAAAAAAGGGGGGGGGGTAACGGATTAAGCGTACTTTCAGCCGGCTGAGCTGATAACTACACCGAGCCAATAAGTGCGCCGAACCCATGTCCGGTTAAATCCGGCGGGCCGCCGAAGCAAAATTGACCACAGGGTCAGGTGTACAAACTACCTTGTTGAATTTACAAAACAAGAGTGATATGTACCCTATGGGGTGTCACTCTACAGGGGGGGCAAATACCTCACCACGTGTGTGCATGTGTCAACACCTGGACCATAGATGGAGAAGAGATGGCAGAGCTAGCTTTACAGGCATGGTGAAAATTTCAGTAAATCTGAGTTGAGCGGCCAGCAGGGCTGAGGAGAGGGGGGGTCCCTTGGAGGTCTGGAGGTCTGGGGGAGGAGGGTGTTCGGGAACCCTCACACACATGACTGAAATCGGTCACTGCAGGTCATCTTGACATTCAAAATGGTGTAGGAGAAAATGATGGGCCAAACTTTTGTAATTTGGGCCAGCGCTGCTTCTTCAGCACCTTCTGCGCCTGACGCGATTGTCCAAGCCCATTGCCACGGGTGTAACGGCCGGGGAGGCTGGCAGCAGGGTTGGCAGGACCATGGCGGCAGCAAGGGATAAATGGTGGAACTAGAGGGTATGTGGGCTGAAACTGCCACTTTGTGAGGCAGGCCAAAATTGGCATTTTGTCGGGGGCCGAAGCTGCCATTTTGTCGGTTGAGCCCTTGTTGACATGGGCTTGACCCACCTGGAAACAAGCAACAATCAGCGCCCTAAATCAAAACGATGTCCAGATGCACAACACAAACGCATCCACAGCAAATTCACCTGTTCTGGGATCGTGCCCTGAGAATACTTCGCAGGGCGCATGGATGAAGGAATCTTCCGTGGAGAACAGCAAAGAGAAATCCAGCTGCGGCGATGGGGGCCTCTGTTCGTGGTCGTTAGTGTGCTGCGCATCAGATGGAACATGTGCTGTGGAACCAACCTCCATGGGCGAGGGGATGCAAAGCGCAAACGGCACGGTCAAAAGCTGATGGTTCACTGAACGGCATCGGTTTGGTAAAAACTGCGGCATGTGAGTGTTGGCAGCAGTGGCATAGCCCTCACACAAAACATCCCACAACCCACACAGGTGCCCCCTCCTGCAATACACTCCACTATTGGCACTTTGTACTGTGCACCGCAATCTCTGGAAAGCCATTTGGTATAACAAAGACTGTGGGGGCGTTTTCGCACAGCGCGGGCACAGCGCCAATTATTACGGTGTTTATCCCGGGGACACCCCTGAAAACCACCCACCTACAGAAGCATGCATGATCAATTCAAAACAGCATGGGGTGCCGAATTTAGGACCCTGGGACCCGTGGCAAGCATCAGACAAAAAAAAAATCCCTGGTGTACAGCAGGAGCTGTAGGGTGCAGAATTCAGGACCTTGGGACCCATGGCTACTGGTGGTGGAAAACAGCCGACTTTGCGCAAAGCGCGGGCACAGCGCGGGCACAGCGCACGGTGCGCCGCCTGTGATTCCGATCGGACCCAAAATTAATGCGCCTTTTGCTTGGTTGTGGCACAGTCTAGAACTTTTCAGCGACAATGGCGACAAACCCACAGTCCTAAAGCAGCCTCAGATGGACCGGCGCCAGGGTCCCAGCCGAAACGAGCTGATGTACAGGACCAGGAAGGTGATGATGCAGCATGATGATCGGCGCCGAACGGTTCCCAGCGCTTTTGCTCGCAGCGAGTGCCCAGAATGCAGCAGCATCGAATTGCCGTACAAATTGTTAACGGTCAAACAAATATATATTACCCCACAAATACACCCTGCAATTTGCCCAGGCCCCTTCCCCCTGGCATATGGACCAGCACTGGGCACTGGATGTGAATTTGGGGGCGGGTGCACATTGTGGGGCACGGGGGGCGTGTGCAGGCTGTGGGCTGTACAACAGTCACTCTAGACTACAAATCTGCAGTCTTGCCCCATCTCCCGCCCCCCCCTTTCCCGGACACAGCACCTTGATCAACCAGCGGTCACGCAAAAGAAGTGGTACTGGGCGCCAGTTGTACACCAACCAACCAGCCTTTATGGACCCACTGCTTACGCAGTTGCAGCATACTGCCCCTGTGGCGTCCCCTCCCCTTCCAGCTCCCGCAGGCTTTGCATTCAATTATTCCCAGACCGTGAAATTAGGAAGGTGCTCTCCACTGGTAGATCATGGGAAGGGGGAGGGGTTTGTGCACATTGTGGGGTAAAATGTGCAAAGGGTCGGGTTTGTGTACATGTCTGTGCAGATTATGGAGTATAACACGGGGGGGGCGGGGCTCTGGATGCAGAGAAAGCAGGGTAAAACATCGGGTGTCAAGTTCAGCCTCAAACTTGCAAACTTGCAAACTCGGATCCGGGACCGTGACCTTTGGGAACAAGGTCTGGGCTGCGAGAGTTAGCCGGCCTGAAAAAAGCCGTTCCACAGGAAGTGGCTTCTTAAATGGAGGCATGGAAAATCATGTGAAATTATTTTCTAGGGTGCTGTTGCCTTGTGGAAGGTTGAAGGGGAATGGGCCCAGCAGCTGTGTTCCATCGGATTGTGGCCTGAGATTTGCTCGATGAGAGGGCCACTGCACACACCTGATGGGAAAAATAGGAAGCCGTGTGTGATGGCATGCTGTGCATCCGTTTGGCATCCTTTGGACGAGAATCGTTTCCCCGGCGCCGCTTGCGGCTCAATATGCTCTGGACATAGGCTTCAACGTCTCTGGCAGTTGGTGTGTTCAACTTTTCGAAATGCAACTGTGAAGAATGGGAGGATGCAATCATGCCAACCATGCCAACCTGCACCCTTGAATTGAGTGTCCAACTTGATTGTTACAGCATTTCTCGTTCATCCAGATGGCAAACATGGCACGCGCACGCCACTGTGACATACAGGCTTGTGCTAGCACATGCACGCAAGCCGTGGAATGCCGGGCTACCTCCCTCCCGGCCCCTTCTGCCCCGACCCTCCTGCCCCGTACTTCCATGACTGGTTGTGGTCAAAATGGGCCAACGCGTCAAAATGGCTCAAATACATCTGTTGGGGCATCGCAAGCGCTTAGCATCACGTGCCGAAGAACGCATTTCTGAACCATTTTTGACCCAATTTTTGGTCCTAAAATGGCCCATTTTCCAGACATTTTTTTCTCAGAATGTGCAGAGCACAAATGAGGCTAAAATGGTCTCAAAACGGCAAAAACGCCATCCCGAGTGCCCTGGGGTCAATTTTGAGAAATGTGTACACCAAACGTCATCTGTCACGGCCTTGTCAGGTGAGTGCCAGCACAGGCCAAAACGGGTCCAACGCAGGTCCAGCGTGGGTTGATAACAATTTTCTCCAACGTTGGTCCCGGACCAGTTGGGATGCCAAAACGCATGTTTGCAGCCGCATTTGAGCCCATTGCGACCTGTTTGGGCACACACGAACAGGCCCCGAAAAACCTTGAGAATGAATCGTTTTGGGACCAACATCCACAACTTGCATGGGCTCCTGCTAAATACCTTCACAAGAAAAACAAAAACTGTTGCACATCATTGAACAAGGAGAACAAACAAAATATTCGCCAAACAAGTTGGGCAGATGGCAAAAAGTGGAAAAAAGGGGGGGGAAAGCCAATAACAGGGTGAACTGCAACTGCGACCCGTCCACGCTGTACCTTGGTGCATTGGTATGCCCACTGACAGCATGCATTTTGTGGATAGGCTCAGAGGCCTTGGGCGCTCAGTGTGCTTTTGCGCCTTTATTGCACCGGGTTTGACTCCCAATTGACACTATGGTGCCAAACACTCAAGGCATAAACCCTTTGTAGCGGAAAACCCCTCGGGTTTGCCTGTCAAGTGAAAGACAAACCTTGTCTGCAGGGCTGCTGAACGTACACCTCCAACAGAACACAGGCCATTCACGCAAACCAACGGCTGCAATCAGGCCGCGATTATTGAAGGATGGACGTAAAGGAGGTAAAAACAGATGCAAAGGAAGAAATTGTCACAACTGGAAAGGCTGGGCACAACATAGTGCTCGCATGGCTATGGTGAAGATGGGGTGACCATAGATGTATTGCACATGCACACCTCACAATCAACGATGAGAATTCCCGAAGGAAGACGTTTCCTGTTCTGGAAAATCGTGCACTAGTCAGCTGGAAATGTGCTAATGGTTGACAACTGGCACAAGGATCCAACAGCATGAGCCCCAATGCACCCCATGAAAATCACAACACAATGGCTAAAGCCATCTAGCATACTACTCGTTGATTCATTGGCACCAATGCACAGTGATGTCCACATACCTCGGCATCGTCAGGAGTCAAAGATATTGCTTCCGGACAGCCTGTCTCTATCATGTGAAGTATCGTGGCCACTGCATCCGCATTATCCTGGTGATGCATGCATGCACAAACTCATACACGAACACACCAAGCAGCAATGCAAGCAAGAGACGAGTCTCAACAGAAAAGCATTCTGTAACCTTCAAAAGGTAGCGGTGTCTTTTGCAAATTCACTCATGAGAGTCACAACGCCCCTTCCAAGCAAACCGAGCAACCCAAACCAGAGCCAAGACACCAGAAGAGACCTTGCAATCCACATTATCAATGGCATTATCCGTGAATAACCTAGCACCTTGTGGGCTCTGTGCTTCATTTCTACTGCAGGATCATAGTCGTATTTTGCAAAACGAAACACCCCCTTCCCCTCACGCACATCCCTGCCTGACCCTGAAGGGATGCTGCACAAATATGCCCCCGAGAAAGGAGGCCTTTGCGACATGATTCCCTTGGTTGTGCTTCAATCCAAGGGGGGGGGGGCAAAGTGGAGGTGTCATAACATGTCATAACAAAGTAATTGCCACCTTGCGTCGATCGTGTTGAGGTGTATATCTTGGGGTAGAAATTTTTGGCGGGGTTAGGCGCCCTCTTCTTTCGGGCTTTCTTCGTCGCCACTAGGCAACTAGCTTTCAAGAAAAAAGAAAACGAGGGGGAGGCGGTGGGTTGCGGTTGATTAAAACTCCAAGGCAACTAACAACTCCAATCCTACAGACCCCGGCGTACTACCCATTCAGCCTTCGTTGCCAATTGCAATTGTTCTAGCATCACTACCCACAAGATTGCGTCACCACGTTATCATTAGGTCGTAGTAAATGAGCAAGACACGCAAAACGCAATACTTGTAGCTCTTCAACCATGGCCACCAAGTTACGTTGTTCGCTACACGTCATGGGCCGCGCCCTTGATGCATCATCACCTACGATCGGCACAATCGGCGTCAATTTGGCAAATGGTAATTGCAATGCAAAGCCATGTAAAGCCAAGCCAAGCTGAAATCAATCGGTCGACCCATGTTAGAAATGGTATGCGGCTGAAATGCACAAGGCATGTCAAGCTAAATGAGCAACCTTGCCATGCGTGAATTTCCATTTATTTCGAGTTCCACAAAAGGTCGGTGAAAGTACGATGAGCGGCCTCGACACGGGTGAGAATTGGCACAATGCTAAGCATTCTACAACCACGTTTGGCAGGTCGGTGCTGAAGGCTCAAGCCGATTTGGGCTGACCTAAATTTGACGAAAAACAATCGACTTTAGTGACTTCGGGAGGATGCCCGGTTTGGGCGGACCCCAAACTCCCGTGTTCACAACTCGTGAATTGGCGGCACAAAATATGGCCATTTGTGTAACGTCTTAATTCCTTTATTTCGGTGGGGGCGGAACCCCTCCACCGCCGATTTACGGATTATTCCCACGTATTTTTCCTCGCTCAACCGTTCCCAACCATACCTTCTCCGGGGGCTCCATGACACACGGCAGAAGAGTGGGCGAGAGTGAGAATGACGGTATGTGGAGTGTGGAGATAGCGAGAAGCAATATGATCGAGCGTTATGGGTGGGTGCGGGGGGCAACAAAGCATGAAAACGTGATGTTTTTGATCCACTGATCGTGGATCGGACCTCCACCCTACTATGGCGGGACCTCCGTAAACCCCCCTCCCTGCCTCCCGCGCTGGTTGCTTTGCGACCAACAAGTAGTGGATCGTTTTTTGCTTGGGTCACAACTCCTCGTTGGGTACGTTTAACATTTTTTTATTGAAGAACAAATGTATGTTACACCACATCAGCGGGTGGAGGGCGAATTGAAGGAACTCGTTTTTGCTTCGCTCTTGAATGCCAAGTGGATTTTTCGAGGTGATGGTCCCTCCCCCAATTATGCATGCATGATGATCTTCGGCCCTTACAAGTTTAACCAATGCATGAATTTACTTGGGGTCCGTGTCGGGAGGGTGCAAAGAGGTGGATTTATCGTGATCTCCCTCTCCCCCACGGCGAGCACACACATGAAAGAAGTCCCGAGATAAGCAAAATGGCCACTATGCCCATGAGGCTAATGCAAAGAAATGTTCAAACCGCCGTGGAGATGAGGATATCGACGACGTATCAACCTCGCGACAGTCTAAATAACGCGCAACCATCAAACAGAGCTAATGGCATTCAAAGTGTAAGGCCACATACATTTCTCGTATTTCGTCGACAATGGCGGACATGCACCACGAGACTTTTCGCAGTGTTCATCCTCGCTGTCCTCAAGGGATGATGAGTCGATGTGATCCCTTTGCGAGTGTTTTGTTCTGTGACCGTGTTTCCGGCTGCTTTTGTGAGGTCGTTGGCGTGCACCAATGACCTTGGACGCCCCCCGTTTCGTATCAAGATCAGCAGTGATGGAAGATATTTGTTTTTTGAGAGACCGCGCTTGTAGCAATAGTTGTCGCTTGGCGGCCGGTCTCCCAAATTTTGACATTGTGCGAACGAAAGCTGAGGTAGGCAGCCGGTGACATTGGTATTACCACTATTATTAGTTATTATTTATTAGGCGGCACTATGCCGAAAGCAACAAAGCATTCGGTTGTCGGAATTGCGTTCGTCAAGGTCCCCGGTGTGACGTACTTGCACGAGCATCGATTTGTTCCGCTCTGGCAATGTGGTCATCCCCTTTTGCCCGCCCCTTTTGAAGTCTGAACCTCCTTGCGAGCCCTCAACCAATGGCACCCAAGCTTGCGCGACGGCTAGCGCCGATGGAAAACATTGCCCCCACGTCTACTTGAAAACGAACTCGTTTTATCAAATACATATCATAGATTGTATGCAGAAAAAGGTGCAAGGCACAAATGGCAATACCTAAACCCTAAAGCCTGACTCATTGGTGACCGAACCGATGTTGTCGTCCGCGCAAATCATGAGATGGTTAACGATTATCGGCGGCTCCATGGTAAGGCCATGTGGCTTCTAATGTAACATAAACATCAACCTTGCTAGTGTATTCATGTCGATGAACGGACAACAATAACAACAACAAAAGGACTTCCCGACAAATTGATGAGACCGACATGTAGGGAGGTTTAGTGTCTTTGTGTTGAAAAGAAAAATTGGGCAGTGGTGCGAGTCCATAGGGGAACTAAGTCCCATGGATTCTCGATGGATGAGGTTTAGCAATGCTGACATGGCCTGCGACCATCACACACTACGTCGGCCTTTTTTTTGTCTCTTTACCGAGGTTGGCGAAAAGTTCATGTGAGTTGTGAAACTAAAAAATTCAAGAAATTTGGTCCTTTCTTGTCTTCGGATATGTCATGGAAATGGGAAACCGAATTCTGATGATGAAATTAAGGGGCTTAAAGCGTTTGAGGGTTTGATCATCAAATCGATGCTGCGCGGCCCCGGCGGGACTGAAGATTCCAGCAAAACACACACGAAAGACTTCAACAGTGAGAGCCACAGAAAAAGTACGTCCGTGTCTGAAAAAACGACCTTTTCCGAGAGTAGCCAAAACAAGCTGTAAACTCACAGCAATAGCACATTAATAAACGTCGTAACCAACAAAAGTGGCAAATCGTGAATTGTTGCAGTAGTGACCGACGGATGCTGTCGATTGACCCATTAAATTCGAATTGAGTTGAGTTGATCATTGTGCGTCTTAGAAACGGGCACCCGCAAAAGAGCAAAGTTTCAGCCAAAGAGTTCGCATTTTTGGTTCCCGGCGGACTTGAGAATGGGAATCGCCGGGACCCCCCCCCAAAAAGTTCTCAAATGGTCGCCTATTCTTCTTGGCCCCCCTTCTCACATGTAGCATGGAGCATGTCCGGCCCTGTCTTGGGCTGCTTTGTTGCCTTTGCTCCTTCCCCCTACTTGTTCACTTGGATGATTATGCCGCTCTGACCCATTTTGGTAGGCATTGGCTTGACTACTTCATTTTGGCACCCACCCAGGTCGGGATCGACCTAGTTGCTTGCCGCAGCCAAATGGGCATCGATATGGGGGTGTAAGCGTCCGTTTGAGCGATTTTGAGGGGTGAGAATAAAAAAAGGGGGGGTTGTGGGTGGTCTACACGCCCTTGGAGTGGAGTTTTGAGCCACATAGCCCATACGGCCTGCTCATTTAGGGATTCTTGCGACCAATCTGCGCAGATTTTGGGGTTTTGGCTTTTTGGGGGTGTTTCTTGGACACATCGTGCAGTTAGAGGGCACTGAAGGGGTCTTTGGCACGAGGAAGTCAAGATGCACGCGACGAGTCCCAACGGTTTCCCTTCGCTTCGCTGTTTTGAATGGGTTCTCGGGCTATTTCCAAGGCAGTGAGGGCACCTCCTGAGTTGGCACTTGTCCCTGGGCCATCATTGGTGACTTTTTGGCTCAAAACTTGGATTTGGCAAGGCCATCGTCACCTGGGCTCTAGGATGGCTAGAGTAGAGGAGAGTTGGGAACGAGTAACGGCGAAAACGGAGACGTGTTGGCTAGATTTAAGGGGGGAGGGTTGTAGCAATATCTTTGTATAAATGTATATATATATATATGTGTGTGTGTGTGTGTGTGTGTGTGTGTGTGTGTGTGTGTGTGTGTATTGTACATATATGTATATATATCCTCTAATCTACACCCCTCTCCCCAAATCTAGGTGGCTCCACAATATGGCTCTAAGGTACGTGCGAAGTGTACAACTTGGTGCATACATGTGGCGAAGTGGGCTACACTGGGTCAAAATGGGCTCAAAAGGGGTGCTATTGCCCCGTTTGAGCACCCCATATGGTCCAACATCATTTGTGGAAAAAGACATTTTTGACCCAAGTTTGACGAGTTTTTGGTCACAAAATGGCCCATTTTCAAGGCTTTCCGGGACCTTAGAGGGGCCAAAATGGCTCCAAACAAGCTCAACATGGGCTCGTTTCACTTGTTTGTGCAGCTCAAATGGTTCTGGATCACTTTTGGAAAAACACGTTCCTGATCCATTTTTGACCCGAATCTGGTCCCAAAACGGCCCATTTTCAAGGCATTTTGGGATTTTCCATGGGCCAAAGCGTGTCACCACCGGCTCCCATACATACATGTGGCGAAATGGGCTACACTGGGTCAAAATGGGCTCAAAATGGGCGCTATTGTCCCGTTTGAGCACCCCAAATGGTCCAACAGCATTTGTGGAAAAAGACATTTTTGACCCCTCTTGGACGCGTTTTTGAATGTCCCATTTTCAAGGTTTTATGGGACCTTAGAGGGGCCAAAATGGCTCAAAACAAGCTCAAAATGGGCTCGTTTTACTTGTGTGTATGGTGCACGATCACTTATGGAAAACTTATGCACTTTTCTGACCCATTTTTGACCCATATTGGTCCCAAAACGGCCCATTTTCAAGGCATTTTGGGATTTTCCCTGGGCAAAGTGTTTCACCACCGGCTCAAAATGGGCTACCAACACTTGTTTGAGCATCCCGGTTGGTCTAGGAAGAACTTTGGAAAAAATCATCTTTTTCTCCACGGGGACCCTGGTAGACACACCGTTGGCCCCCACCGTGCGCGGCCCAGGCTGCCCTCCGGCTCCACCAAGTGACCAATGGTACGTGGGTCTAGGCGTCTCGTTGGGTGATTCTGAAGGTTGGAAACCACAAAAAGTGGGGCATTGCGGGTGGACCAAGTGCCCTCGGAATTTTTGGTTTTGAGCCACGTAGCCCAGGATACGACCCGTTCTTGGTTTCGGGGCTATTTGACACAAAGTGTGCACATTCCGGGCCATTTTTGGCCATTTTTGGGCCGTTTCTCAGACATGTTGTGGAGTTACAACAACAAAGGGTTGTTTGTCACAAGGAAATCAAGGAACGCGTGGAGTTCATGGACTGTTTTCCTTCATTTGGCCGTCTTGATTGGGTTTCGGGGCCACTTAGGTCCAAAGGAGGTTGTTTTGGGGCACAAAATGCGTAGTTTTGGGGCACCTCCCGACTTGGCGCCCCCGCCCCTGGGCGCAAGCAGTGAGTTTTTGGCTCAAATTTGGCAAGGGCACCACCTAGGCTCTAGGATGGCTAGAGTAGAGTGGAGCCCGAAGCGTTGGCAGAAAGGAGAAGTGTTGCTTGCTTGTTGCTTGCTTGCTTGCTTGTTGTTAGCTAGATTTAAGGGGAGAGGGGTGTAGTAATATATTCAAATCCGGTAATCAAGTCACAATGTGTTCTGATACCACCACCAAACGGCTCAATTTG
Source organism: Eutreptiella sp. 'Long Island Sound 2002' (assembly GCA_964036045.1). Lineage (NCBI taxonomy): Eukaryota > Euglenozoa > Euglenophyceae > Eutreptiales > Eutreptiaceae > Eutreptiella > Eutreptiella sp. 'Long Island Sound 2002'. Next base: position 42,548,387 of record OZ038392.1, read on the forward strand.
CGAACCATCATATAGGGGTGTGGTTTCAAATCATACCCCTAGGAACCATACATGTTTGGACGGATCCGTGCGGAGTGCGAGTCCGCTGGGCTACAATATTCCATTGCATTCAGCCCGGCTCGGTACAACCAAGGGAAATCTTTGGGTGGGCAGCAAGGTGGGCACATGAACACACACATGATTTCGAGGGCATGATTTTATAGCTTGTGACGTCCAAGTGTAGGCAAGGGTAGTCGAGACATTCCATTGCTATTTCAGATTACGTGTTATTGACACTATTATATCCGTGGCAAGGGCCCGAGGATATCGGCAGATATCCGTGGCATATGCCCGGGATACAGCAGCCACGGATATCTGCCGATATCCCGGGCATATGCCACGGATATCTGCCGATATCCCGTGGGAGGTACCCGAACCCGCCGAGATTCTTGCACGTTACCAAAAGCCTAAGGAGCTCGAGGTGCCTAAGGAGGAAATTTGTAAGGAGCCAAAAGCGGAGCCTTGCGTTGTCCATGCTAGTCCTCTCAAAGCTGTTAAAGCTGAGACTGTGGTTGTTCTTGGTAGTCCAATTAAGGCGGAGCCTTGTGCTAATAACCCAATCGTGCACACACTGTCTCCAAAGCACGAGGTCACTGATCTTACGGTGGAGGAGGACTATGCTACTTTTCCCTTGACACAATTAAGCGAAAGGGAGAACATGGTATATGAGCGTGAGATGTATCATTCGCGTGCCTGGGCAGCCCGAGCCACACCTGCAAAGGCCCCCATAAGCCAAGATCTCACAGGCATCCCATCTCCTTTCGACTCTGCTAGGTTTGATGGGCCACCCACGAAGGTTCGCAAAGTTCAGGTGAAAGACCTGTCTGCTCGGGTACCAGACAATTACGTCAATTTTCAGCTTGAAAAGGTTAGTGCCTGGTATAGCGAATCCGCCCGGTTCCTACAACACTCCTCCCATGCATCCGAAACTAATTCCCCCATGTACCACCCTCAATGCCACTCCTCTCCCACGGTCAAGTGCAATTGTTCAGGGTCGCCCGCTGCTTTCCCAGTCCTGTGGTCGCGGGACATCCTGTCCCGGTTCCGCCTAGGCATCATCAACTCACCCACACTAACCGTGTGGTGGGACGCGTGGGTGTCCCGGTACACCACGGTCTCTGCATGGTGCTCTGTCACGACCGAACAGATTTTTCAATTCACACATTGGGTGATTGCTGAAATATCAACCTGGGTTACCCAACTACAGCTAGGCTCCGTGGGTCTATTGCCCAAGGCGTGGGCCCGAACACTGGCCCGATCATTCGGGGTAGCGTCCGATAACACCGGAGTCTCTGTGCTGTCTCCTTTTCTTGACAATTGGTCGTACCGTGGATTCGATGCCGGCGCACGACCATCTATCATATGCCCCGTGTTCACAAACGGCGAGCAGCGTGTTTCGTCCCACACACAGCGCACGCGCCTTCTCTGCGATCTGCTGTTGTCACTTGACCGTACGCCCCTCTCCGGCCATTTACTATTTTTTCCGGCAGGCCGCGACCCTGCGACTGAATGGGGACTCCTATTCCCCGACCTCCGACATTTTCGCTTTCAGCAGATAACCACGGGTCTGCGAGCTAAAAAAGTTTTTCTGAGCGATTCCGGTTACCCGTCAGGCCTATATAGCCTCTGGTGGGTTGGTACTCCCGACGCCCCCCTGCCTGTGGCCACTGATACCATCCACAACCTGTGCCACCTCGTGGGGAAAGGCGGAGCGGTGGTCAACGCACCAACAACCATATTTCAGCAGGCCCCAGCCGACAGCCCCAGCTTTCAATCAGTCTGGGACGAAGGCGTCTGTGACAGACGTAATTTGCTTGCGCCCCGCTGGTGTGCCAAGCGACGTATCATGATCTCAAAAATAAAATGGGATTGCGTGTTTGCATCATGGGACCGCATCAACGACCACCTCCGCTTTGCGCCACAGCCCCATGTGCGGAAACTACACGCCCTCCGCCGAACTCAGGCGTCCACGACCACCAAAGGCACATGGATTTACGCGCTGTGGACGGCCAAAAACACAAAGATTTACATCGGGCAAACCGGGGCACGCATGAACCAGCGGTCGGTCGGCACCCGAGGTTCCGAACACATTAGGCTCGGGTCCGATTTTCTGCGCATCCAAGGCAACAAACTCCGCGTGCCGTCCAATGTATACCGATGGGTCTCCAGGCTGGGGCCTGAAAGTTTTGTAGTCACCCCCCTCGAATGGGTTGAGCCCCACCGGGCTGACCAAGCAGAAAAGGAATGGATGACAAGGTGGGGTATCTCAGGCCTTTTCAACCAGGACCTGCCGTCTGTCGCCTCACGCAAGTGGCTTTTTCTAACGGACCGTAAAATCTGGAAAACTGAGATGGCCTCGGTGGGCGGCAATTTGCTGGATGTGGCGTCTGGTATCATCAACAAGGACAGGCCCCCGTCCCCCTACGAGTTCTCCCCGGAGCTCTTGCTGTCCTTACTCCCAGCCACGGCGAAACTCCTACCGGCCGGGCAACACCGCATCCTGTACACCCGCATCGCCAACCACTTTATGATACACCACAAGGCTTTCATACCATATACCATACCTGTACGTATTCCTCTTCTTTCTGAATCTGAGCAGTCTACCATTCGACAGCAGTTGCATAGTGTAATTGATAGGCATGGTACATGGCCACCGTCCCTGAAAGCCTACGTAAAATCCTGCATCCGCATTATTGTCTCCCGCTCCCGATCGGTTGGCGATCTGCTTATGCGCTCATCACTCACACGAATGCCCACACATGTGCTGTCCCACCCTGATGCACCATGCCCATGTCAACAGTGGAAGGGGACCCCTGGTTTCCACTTCCATCATGGTCACATGGTTTTCCGTGACCCATCGTTGGTGCGTCACTTTCACAAGAAGCTAAACCCAGCGGTGTTCTCACAGAATATGAAAAACGCCACGCTCCCATCCTGGAAAACACTAAAGGACCACGTGAACACTGCACTGAATGGTATCTTCCCGAACCTCCCTGATACACGCCAGGACACCGCAGTAGACCTCGTCTGTGCCCTTCAAACGTGTTGCCAGTCTAATTATTTCGGAAAAATTCGAGCCGCCGACAAACGGATTTACGAACCGTATGTTGAAAAACAGCGTAAACTTCTGCCTGATTTTTTGGTGGTGTCCCCCATGGATAAAGCGACGCAAGTACCCTTGTTCGCCTGCCACCATTTCTGGCACAAGGTTCATCATGACACATTTTTCCAGGGAGGCCGGTACCGCGAGTTGTTCAGGTTCTCATCACACCACGACGCACAGGTCACAACTGCGTGGAGCCTCATTGACTCTATGTCACTCTGTGTGCTGGGTAGACCGTCACAAGTGTCCCGCAACACTGGTTTGTCCCCCCTCTCTCACGATGAACAAACGACGGCGTTCTCCTACCATCAGAAATACAAGCCCTCCGTGCGCCTGAAAAATCGAATCTCAGCGCAAATCATGAGCCAGCAAAAGCGAGTCCTGTCTGCCCTGCCATCACCTGCGGCCTGGCCCCAGTTACTAACACTGGGCTTCTCTCCGACCCTGTCCGCGAGTGACCTGAAGCATGCTGTCCGGCCACCTCGTGCCCCAGCCCGACTGAACCGTGTGACACAGACCCGCCGCGGACAACGCGCGCGGCCACCTGTACGTGGTCAGCCTGTACGCACCCGGCAGTGCCCTGCACAACACAGGGCGTTCACTGCAGACCGTGTCAGTCCCAGGGACGTCCCTTTTTCTGCCCCTTTCTTCAAACACCCCAAATCGCAACCACTGAAAATACGTGCACCCACCACGCGCCTGTTGCCCAAACACAAGTGGCTGGACCATGACGCTACCGCAAAAATCAAGCTGCGTGAAGTAATTCAGCACCACACACACCCCTTCCGCCAAACCCTACGACACCTGGGACGGGCGCTGACACTCTTATGGAAATTCGCTACCAGCCGGCCACAGTCCATAGAAATTGTTGCCATGGACCAGCTGTTACAATTCGTTAGATCACACCCGCCTGTCGGGCCCGCACAATGTTGGACCGAGCTGGATTTAGTTGAAATGTTTCCCAACATACCACGCCATGTCATACCTGAGTCCGTGGATTTTTTCTGGCATCAGTTCTGTGCGGGTAAACCCAAACCCCACCACGATCTGGGCTTTAAGATCCATAAATCAGGAGTAAAACAGTTGGACGCCATCACACGCAAGTCCGGCGATGCCGGTTTTCATTTCATGACGTACAATGATCTCATGTGCCTTCTGTGTTGGGACTCCTCTTTCAACGACCGTTTCTCTCATTACTCCTCTGTACTGGCCCAAACCACTGGGACGCCCATAGGTGGGAGCTGTTCTGCACAGGTGGCGTGTCTCACACTACTCCTGTTGGAAACAAAGTTGCACCAGCTCCACCCTGATTTCCCGCCGGTCCTGCGCTACCGTGATAATTTTCTGGTAATTCCCGACCCACCAGAAAAAGTCAATGGTTATACTATAGAACGTATCCAGCGCACCCTGTCTGAAATTTCTGGTATGGAACTCACTGTCGAGGGCTCAGGGCACTCACTAGATTTCCTGGAATGTACACTCTCACTCCCTAACGGGACCCCAAGTGTGTCGATGAAGCGACCGGTTTTTCAGGGGTATGCAGGTATGTCATCACCTCCCTCTCCCGCCAAACTCCTAGACGTGTTCAGCCCCAACACGCCACGCATGCTCCGCTCACTTGTCCCGAACCTCGTGAAAAAGGCGGCCCACTACCGACTGCCAGCGACCGGGACCAGTTTTGCACATAATATTAGCATCATTGCACGAACTTTCCTAGCCAAGGGCTACCCTGTGTGTTGGTGGAAACACTGCCTGTTCCGAAAAGCTTCCTCTCTGGATTTACTCGGCCCTGCGCGTGCGGGTGTCCAAACAGCTATGTCCTCCTCACAGCCCACGGTGAATCATGGTTCCACAATGTAGGCAATCAATCAGAGCAATAAAAGCCAGTGTGTGTGTGGATGTCCGGTGACCAACAAGGTAAGTAATGGTGAGTCCCACCACTGCGACCAGCTGAGCTCATCACGTTCACACCCTTCTTTGCACAGAAAGGCCTAAGGCTTCGTGTCTTCTTTGGATTTGTGCATGCCCTCTTGTGCCTGCTATTTGACAAAGTGACCAAGCACCAGTCGACGTGCAAGGAAGTATTTTACACTGCTGTGTTTTACTACTGAAAGAGGAAAAGCAACAATGCTATCGTTGTGACTATCCTATTAAGAAGAATGCTGCAGGGGCAGCGACCTGTGACTTGTGATGTTTGTCATGCTATTTACCACTTGTCATGTGCCAAGCTTCGGTTTCCTCCAAAGCATGGATCGTGGGCATGTGAGACATGTATGACCGAAATGATTGGTGCCAGGTAATTGGCACCATGACCTCATGATACTTGTTTATTTATGGCTAAGTGTAGGGAACAATGTTCCTTTCATACATATTGGCATCACATTTTCGCATCGACAGAGAGCACATTGTGTAGTGCTCCAACTTGGGCGTCTACATACAGATTGGCATCACATTTTTGCATCGATAGAGAGCACGTTGTGTGGAGCTCCAACTTGGACGTCTATCCACAAAACTTTCCAAAATTGTTGGCGTCCTCAATTGTTGTGTTGTACATGGCTCAAGTATGCAATGAGGGAAAGGGAAGGGTTGGGCGCATCTATCCCATGGCATATGCCACGGATATCTGCCGATATCCTCAGGCCCTGATGCCACGGATATAAGAATTGTGCCTAATGCCACGGATATCTGCCTGTATCCCGTGGCATAGGCACAATTATTGTATAGAGCCTGTGCTCTTTCATTGCATTGCATTGTGTTATACTCTAATCTACACCCCTTTCCCCAACTCTAGGTGGCCTCTGGGATAGCCACATGTGATGACGCCTTGATGTGGCTACATGGGCTAAAGTGGGTCAAAATGGCTCGAAATTCACATGTTTGTGTCCCCTACATGGTTGCGGATCATTTTGGGGAAATCATGGTTTTGACTTATCTGTGACCTGTTTTCGGTTTCGAAATGGCCCATTTTCAAGGCTTTTTGAGGCGTTCGATGGGCCAAAATGGCTCAAGATGTGCCTTAAATGGGCCCATTTCACTTGTGCACCCCAAATGCTCTCGGATATGTTTTGGGGGACCCTTCCGATCTTTAGGAGTCTAGGCGTCCATTTGGGCAACTATGAGTGGTGGAAACCACAAAAAGTGTGGGGTTGTGCGTAGACAAGGTACGGGTAGAATGTTGCTGTTGGCGGAGCGAGTTTTTGCAGCAGCAGAGGATTGGGGATCGAAGGGTATTGTGAGCAGGTTTATTGCAGTGTTTGGAGAAGTGACGCCGAGGCGTATGACATTTTTGCCCACTTGGGGACATCACCGCGGCCTAGACCAGCGGTGATTATAACCTTTACTTTGCGTAAAGGGTTGGGGCCGTTGTGCAATCCTACACATGTGCATGACGGCATAATGTCATACATGCATTTGCATGTAAGCCAGGGAATGAAACCGCACTGCCCATTGCACATGATTGCACACACCATATGTCGGCCTACGTACTTTGTGGTTGGTCAAACCGCGGTTTTGAAAAGTGTCCCTTTGCTCTACATTCTGGCTGTGCATTACATTATGAAACCTCGCTCCATTGCGTTTCACACACACAATCGCCACACGGCCACGAAATGGCCAACCTGAACAATACGACTTCGTGTAACGAAACATAGTATGTTCGCGTTATGGTGAGTTGGCCGTGCGTTGCGACATGAGACAAAAATACCCGTGTTTGCGACGACACAGCCCAAATGCAACCCTCAACGGTTGTAGAGTGTCCGTGAATGAGCGTGTGCAATTCAACGTTTGTTCCAATTTTACCACGAAACCAAACAAAGAAAGCCACGTGGAGGAGATGTTGTAGGAGATACCTCAATGTGATTGCAACACAACACAACACGACACGACACGACACAACACAATACGACACAATACAACACAACACAACACAATCGACAAACGGGCACGACAATTGCATCATTTTGCTTAACACCGCGTTGGCCTTGCTAGGGTAGGTACTGGGGGGGCTAGGGGTGGGGTTAAATGTCACCCTCCGGCCGGCTACAACAACACGAGGGGACACACACGCCTAGTCCCCCTGTAGAGATCTTGAGGGGCAAGGCGGAAAACCCATAACGTTCCAACCTTACATTGAGTTTGAATCGTACACACACACGATCTATTGACTCGAGGCCCTTTGGTGATGGCCCAAGGATGCCAAATTGTGGCTTCTTGCGGGTGCAAACTACTCCATCATATGCCATCTCCCCTTGCACCATGTATCCTTCCCAGCAAGGGGTGGAGGTGTTAGAAGAAATTCCACTCCAAATATTTGTCATTTGCGGAGGTATCCTTGTCGACTTGAGGTTTAAAGTAGAGTCAGGAATATGATACAATTCAATGGTGGCAACAAACAGCAGCGAGGGCCAAGTCCAAGACTGTTGAGTTGGACACGCAGTGCTTTGCATGAGGCAGGCGCCCGCATTGTATTAGATTTCTCGGGTCGTTGCGACGCGTATGCTAGTTCAAGCAAGCTCTATTGGCGATATGAGGCGTCACAAAACACACACCAAGAAAAGAAAAGCTCTGGAAACGGCTGCAACACGGCGCTTGGCTACAGGTGACGGGAACATAATTCGTGTTGCTGTGGGGTTGGCCCATGAGAAAAACCCGAAAGCGAAGGTTGTGGTCGAAAGTTGAGTGACGACATTGGACATGGAGTGATTCCGTATTTTGATAGGCCGAGGCAATGCAAGTTTATCTGCATCTGATGGGCAGTGTTTCTCCGTCTTGCTTTGCCGCTGCCGCCCCATCACCGTTTGACACCAATGACCACGCCGTGCGCTTACCATTCCGTGCATGCCTTGGCGCGCTCCCTTAACTTCTCCCCAAGGGGCATTGCTTGTTTTCGAATTGTATTCGTATCTTGTCCGTCTCTTTTTGGTAGTGCCACGCGTGAGAAATGTCTCAGTTCTCGGCGCCTAGCGCAGACCGTGCCGTGACCTCATATTATGGCGCTTTGCGGAGCGAGGACACAACGACACGGAAGCGGGCGATTGACCACATGTCCGCGGTAGGCATCGCATTGTCCGCCTGCACTGTGGGTTGGATCATAGGGCAAACCATCATGCCGAAAACCACCCAACATTTTACAATCTCTAGTCAAAGCACAACAACCCCAACAATAAACCGGCAGATCGCAAGCGCCGCCATGCGAGGGCAGGTTAGTGCGCTCAAGAGCCAAGGCGTTGGTTCGGAGCCTGCGGAGCGACGCAGGTCGGTTCCTTTGGATCCCTTGGGCATTTCGGCCCATGAGACGATGCCAACTACTGAGCCCACACTCGGCGCGCGTGTCGCTGCATTGGGGGCAATTTGCGCCAGCTTTGCCATGATGGCCGTGGCGATCTTTTTACGCCGTACCAAAGCACCTTCAAGCCCCACCTCGTATTACGCCACCCTCCCGGAGGTCCAACAAAGTTCTCTTGCTATGGCGACTTTTGGTGGAATGCGCGCCCCCCCCTTCGTTAACCCAATGACCATCAGCTCTTTGGGGCTCACCGGGGGTTGGGAGGAGGTTTTCGGCAACTATGCCCGGCTTCCTCCTGTTGGGAGCCGCATCAAGGGCGTCGTCTATTTCATGGGTGGCTTCTTCTTTGGGGCCGTGCCGCAAGTGACATACCGTACGTTGTGCGATCAACTGGTGCAAAAAGGGTATGTGGTCGTGGCATGCCCATACCAGCTCGATGGCTTCGACTATGAGGCCATTGCCAGGGGGATCGTGATGCGGATGCGGGCTGCCGATGCCTGGGTCGATGGCAAGTTGTCCGAGCGTGGCATGGAGTCCAGTGCGATCCCGCAATTCGCTGTGGGGCATTCGTGCGGTGCCCTCATGCACTACATGATCGAGTTGTATCACCCAGAGTTGGCGAAAAAGCGGACTGGGGGCTGTGCTCTGATCTCGTTCAACAACAAAAATGCAACGGACGCCATCCCCGGACTCAACGAATTCGTCGCCCCCTTGTCCTCTGCGCTGTATACGGAAGTCCCTACGCTTTCCGGCGCCCCCTCTGTAGGGGACGCCATCGGGCTCCGCTACAACCAACTCCGAGACGCAGTCCGAAGTGGTCTGGAGTCAGCCTCCGAGTTGCCGTTTGTCGCCCCAATCGTCAAGAACGAGCTCCTTCCGCTGGAACAACAGATCGCCCCAGTGTTGGGTCAGGTTGGGCCCTTGCTGCAGTCAGTCGCTAAGACGGACCGCAACTTCACCCCAACGGCGGCCGAACTAACACTGAAGGCCGAGGAGTCGTACAATGCCCCACGGACGCTGCTGGTGCAGTTTGAGAACGACACCCTGGACGAGACGCCTACGCTCCAGACCACCCTCGCGGGCGTGGACAGGCTGGACGGGACCGTGCAATGTGAAATCCTGACGGGCACCCACTTCACGCCGCTGACGCAGGACCCGTTGCCTTTGGACGGGGACCTAACCCCGGACGCCCAGGCCTTGGCGCAGGCCATCAACAGCCTTTCCGGGGGCTTTGACCAGCAGATCCGGTCCGCAGCTCTGTCGGATTATGAAAGGCTGGCCACAGTCCTGAACAGGTGGCTGGATCAGGGCGTGGATGCGTTCGAGGCTGCGAGCGCTGCCTCGGCGGAGGAGCCTGCCTCGGAGGAGGAGCCTGCCACGGAGGAGGTTGAGGAAGAGGAGCCTGTCGAGGAGGAGCACCCTGCGCCACCTGGTGAATTGGACGCGCCAGACGACCTGGAGCCCTGCGCGTAAAGCCTGGTCACGGACCTGAAAGCCACTCGGGATGCCAACCAAGTCGGGGCTCTGGTCCGCGTGGAGTCCCTTCTGTCACCCAACCAACAATAAGACGCGCAAACTGCAGCATCCGCGCCGCTGTGACACAGTCACGCACACAGACCTAACCAAAAATGCAACATAGCTGCCTCAGTGACGCCATTAAAGTACACTACACTATACTATCCCAACCCCCCAAAAATACACTATACTATACTATCCATGCCATCAAGTACATCACGTATGCACGCACGCACACACACAGTGGCATCATGCACCCCCTCTCTCTTGTGTTGTGACTTGCATTCTGTGTTTTGGAGTGAAGTCCATGGACACCAACAATATTATTCGGTAGGGGCACCTGTTGAGGATTTGGTCCCGTGTCCACTTTGCTGGATGCATCGATACCGACAGCTTTGGCATCCTTCGCCCTGCTCCTTTTGTCACTTGACAGGCGCTTTCCCTTGTGTTGCTGGAGCATCTGCAGTCTTGGCCCCCTGCCGTTGATCGTTCCCCCTGGTGGCTCCCTCGCTGCCTGCACATCACGGCAGCTTGGTGCCAAGACAAACCCCTTGCGTTATCTTGAGACGGAGGTGAGGACGCGCAGGTGAACGTTTGCATTGCCTTCCCAACCGTTGGGATCGCCGAGTCTTTGACCACCTTGGTCACTCATTGGGCACAAGTGGGCTAAGTTGTGGGCCCCTTTCCCAGTTCCTGCCCGTCAAAGGGGGAGCATTCGACGCAACACGCGCGCGCTGCAAGCAGTTCTAGCCCAGCATGACTGGAAAGAGCACAGTGGGAAGCAGTGTGTTTTGCCTGTGGGGTGATGTCGGCAGGACGTTCCTGGGGTAGTTACACAGGTGCACGCAGCGCAACTACTTCCCCAAGGCCACCTGTTGCGTGTTCCTTCCCGTGTCTTGTTGTGAAGGTACGGACCTCGCTTTCTAAGATACGCGCCCAAACGTGAATGCCGCACAATTTCCAGGGTTGCGACTGTACTTCACATGTCGTACATGCTACACGGCACCGATTCCGTTGATCCCGCAAACAAACAGAGCATGTGCAGCACAAAAACACACACAATCGGCAGGGCTGTGTAGGGTAAACATCCCTGTCAAAATTTACAGCAGCCGCGCATAAAACCAGGATCAGGACGCAGGCCTGCGATTTCTTTCTGCAGGATGTGGAGAACACGTCCGAAGCTTCACGTCCACTGCGGTTTAATTTTCCGACATGCCGAACCACCAATGCACAGCCTGGCGGGTCCCATCGATGTACAAGTTTTTGCTCTCATCCCCCCCCCCCCTCCCTTTTATCTATCTGCTCTGTGTTCCTGGGTTTTCTGCCAGAAACGCCACCACAATCTGAGCAACGAGACCTGGGCACTGTCTGCGGCGTTTTGGTGCACTCCCTGTACAGGCAGCAGCGTGCTGTTCTGTGCCACGCCAACTCAACAATGCTACCTTGATCCCAAGGCAGTTGCTGGCACTTTTGGCTTCTTCCCTTCGCGAAAGAGTCGCAGTTCTAGAGCTGCCCCAGTGGTATATATAGCAGTGGACTGCCCCCTCACATGGCTTTCAAGGCCCGAGGTCATGCTTGGGCCCTCTGCAACATATGGCGGGTGATACCAAGGTGCCCAGATCCCAGTGCTTGCCTGTTGTTTGAAGTGGGGGGAGGGAGGGCCGGGGCACGCTGATGTTCTGGATCATAACAGCGGCCGCCGGCACACCGGCGCCTTGCTGATTGTAAGGGAACAGATCAGGAAAAAAGCTTGGTGAGAACTTTACTTGCTAGTGTAACACGTCCATCCGAGTGTGATTTGCTGCTCTGCGTGCATCGTTGCATGAAGAGGGAGTAGCAGGCACCACCCGTGCACCTCGCACGCGCTGTGTGCCTATTGGGTTCGAATCAAAACTCCAGCCGCTCGTTTTTGAGAAATGGAACAGTGAGCTGTCAATGATGTGTTCCATCGTGGTGTGGGCCTCCACCCCCGGGATGCGCCTGATGGGAGCTGAAGGATTGTCTCAAGATTGGTTCCAGAAGTGGTTACCAGCGGTTGCAAAAGCAGTTGTGAGGCTATTTCTGGCAGGTACAACCCTGTTGGAGGGCTTTTGGGGTCAGACAGAGGCATGAAATGGAGTGGGGCGCATTTTTGTGGACAAGGCCCCACCCCTACGTCACCCTATTGAGCTCGGTGTGCTCAGGGGTCCAGGTTCGCCAGAACCTTGGCGCCGCCTGGTAATAGAGGTTCGTTTTGCGTATTCAAGCAGGGTGAGTTTTTTTTCAATAGAGAGCAATGAGGAATTGGGCCTTGGCGAGCAAACCAGGGAAAATGAGGGAGGGAAACGGGAAAAATGGGGGGCGGGGGAAAACAGGGGAAAACAGTGGAAAGTGGGGGGAAACCGGGGGGTTGAGAGAAAAATGGGGGAAGTTGTTGTCTGTGTTCTTTTGGAACAATGCATCAATCTGTTGGGATTACATGGTTGTGTCCTGCCTATTGTAGACTAAGTGCCTGTTATTATAGACTAAGCAAACTGAGTACCCGCTTGTGTTTTGTGACAGGCATGTCTTGCAATTTTCATGTTCATGATGGTGCTCTCTATGTGCGCTTGCAATTTTTGGTCAGTGAGCCTCAGAATTGAGCCAATCCATCTCAGACTTCCAAGGCCCTTGCCAAGCTGAAAGAAAGTTCTCAAACCCCTGCCGGTATCAGGCCCTCAAGCAATGCTCGTGATGGGAAGTGGTTGAATGCCAAGCTGGCACCCAAATGTGTCTGGTCACAACACTTCTTCCCGTGTCTTCCTCCTCTTCCCTCGTCTTCCACTTCTTCACGCGTCTTCCTCCTCCTTCCTCATCTTCCCATGCCCTTGAGTGCCGGGTCCCTCTTCCTCTTTTTTAAGGCCTCCCCTACAAATGTAGATCCTCTTCCAGATCCTGTTCCATATATTGACCTCGCAACCACGTGTCGCAGGGGGTGGAAGTGGCTATGCCCCCCCCCCCCTTTTGGAACCGTGGACTAAGAGTGGAGGGTCCATTTTTTTTGTAGAACCACATACTTACTTCCATAAGCCACCGCGTCTCTACACACGAGCTATGGTACAAAATGAGCTATGTAATCCCGCCCCCCCATGTCCTCCCATCCCCCACCCAATTTCCCCCCATTTCCCCCCCGTTTCCTCCCATTACCCCCCGTTTCCCCCCCGTTTCCCCCCGTTTTCCCCCTCGTTTCCCCCCGGTTCCCCCCGTTTCCCCCCGTTTCCCTCACTTTTGGCGACATCTGTGGCTTTGGCACTGGCGGGCGGCCATTAGCCCATGCATGCTGCTTCACCGCTGCCCCAAATTGACAATCCAACACCACCATGAATTAACCCTCCCTCCCGCAAACCGGCCCGTGCATGGGATGGTCCTGCACACATTGTGTAAACCCCTTCTCAATTAGCACTTGAGCTGATGCGGGTGTGCTCTTTGGTCACAGCAAAGCAGGTGGTGCTGTGCACAGTACGAAGAATGCAAAAGTAAGTTTGTGCAATTGAGCGGATCAGGACTAGATAAAGATGTCCAATCCCAGTGATATCCTTCTTTCAAGCATCCGCAATATCTCCGGTGGTAGTGAGTGTCGGTGAGTGGCAAAAAATCCCATTTTCTTGTCGACTGCCGTGAGCTGACTTTTATGGAGGGAACCGTGGGAAGATTTTCGACCTCAAAATGGGATTCCCCCCCATTTTCCCCATTGCCCCCCCATTCCCCCCATTTCCCTCATTTTCCACACTCCAAAATCCTGGTTCGGTGAGGTGGTGAGTTTAGTGGCGGTGTGCGTATATGCCTGTTCTTTCAGCTTTTCTTGCCGTAGGGACTTGTATTTTCCCTCTGCACAGAATGGGACCGTGAAGCATGGGCATTTTGTCCCATTTCCCTCCCATTTCCTACCGTTTTTGTCCCATTTCTGTAACCACATGCCGCCAAAGCCCTCCACAACCCACATCCTATTTTCCCATCACGCCCCTTTGTTTTAGCGCCTCGCACACCCTCCCTTGGGGAGTGGATGCCTGCCTTTTTCAGAATTGTGGGTGCCTCCTTCAGATGGTGCCTCCTTTAGATGGGACCCCCCGGGGGGGGGGGAGGGGGGGGGTCCATAGCGGGTAGGCTGCTTTGCGCTCCAAGCAATAGATTGCCTGAGTGTTCCACTTCTTGCTCCCATTTTGCCCTGCAGCCATTTTGCTCCCCGTGACAGCTCAACATGAAAGGTCTGTATGAATGTTGCATGCACATTTCTGACCATGCCAATGCAATGCGGGAACATTTGAAGCCCCCACACCACAAAAAATAATTTGCTCCAACCTTCAGTGGTTCATGTTGGTTTTGGTGGTTGGTTCGTGGGTGGGTGCCTCTTGCACCCCCCCCCCCCTTGGGGGGATGGGGGTGGGACAAGTGTTGTGCTTGCCTGCCAAAAGTGGGTGCATCCTTTCGCATTTTGCCACCCCCCCCCTTGGTAAAAAAAGCCGTGCCCCCCCCCCCGCAGCCCAAATGTCATCACTAAGGTCCCTTGGCAGCCCCATACCCGAGGTAGTGTGTGTGTGTTTGTGTGTGTGTGTGTGTGTGGACTGTACATCCACCAGCCTACCCATCATTATGCCCACAGGGCAAGACAAAGATGATATGGAGGTGATTTGCAACTGGTGCAGTATTCCGGGCCATTCACATCGGGAGTGCATGCGTTGCGCTCCAGTGCAGGCCGAGGAAAAGATATCTGCAATAACAACACTCACGCAACGCGTCAATGCTCTTCAGAAGTCGGTTGATGACGTGTCTTCACTATCAGCAACAATTGACAAGATTCAGGGACAGATGAGTGATCTCATGCATGAAAACATCACACAAAATTCCCGCCTCAAAGATCTAGAAACATGGCAGTCTACTGCATCCTCTTCCGTGTAGCCTTTTCAATTCGGTGGAGGCAGGCTTTTTCTTATTGGCCATAGATTCACGTTTGAGGTTGTTAGATTCATCAATGGGAATGATGGAAATGGAAATTTGTTTTGCTTCGTCATGAAGCATGACACTTTGGTTTGTAGAGGCGAACTTACCTTTTATTCTCCACGCGGCGGTGGAAAAACGTCCCGGATTCCATGTGGACCGGACCGCTGATTCGGCAAGGAAACCGTTTTCATTGAGAAAAGACAGCAGGGCAGGGCCCTGTAACCAGATTGGCACGTCATAGACTACTTTAAGATCAGAATGCCCCTCCGGGGAGGATGAGGCGGAAGAGGCGGAGGAAACTGATTCAGTATCAGATTCCCCCTTGAACCAGTCACGCTGACGTTCGTCCTTGAACAATAGGCCATTGGCCTTCATTTAAACATAAGGACCAGAAATGAATTGTTCCGTGGCAGATTCAGTAGAGAGTGCCACTCCCAATTTGTGAAACCCAGTGACTTGTAGATATGCTGGGTCTGAGATATTAGAAAGAGCTTGCTTGACATTACGGCAGAGATGTTTGGCGTAGTTCTCCTTGTGGGTCTTCTTGTAGAAGACGTCAAGGACGGTGTGGCACTGGGGAAAGATAGAGCCATCGAATTCAGACATGCTCATTAAGGCGAAAAAATCAAGTTTTTTGAAATCAGCAGTGAAACTGGAACACTGAGATGCGTCCAGATTGACCAGGAAGATTTTGAATCTATGCCTTGCTGTTTCCGATTGACCGGTCCCGGAATGTTGAAGCATTGCGATCCAGTCATACCCGGTTTTAGCATTGTTAATTTGTGTCAAATCCTTTTCTGACATATGCACAGCATGGGAGTGGAGAGGGGATTCCGGCAATTGGCAGGGCTTGCGGTCCAAGGTTCGTCCCTGGGACAGCAATCT